>OY986435.1:133541832-133549807 GCA_963920525.1 Dichetophora obliterata
TTTGAACACGCGGATTTCTTAATGGCTGATTTTAGTTTTTCGAGGTACAGTAGAAATGTAGCAACAGCACGATACAACCGTTTCCAATCGGAAAAGTATTCAAGGTTCATTGAAACGCTTCCAAAAGTGTCCTTATAGATATGTAGCACATGACGCCTAAGTTCGGTGGTATCAGCTTGGCCTAAATCTTCGCAGCCTGGCCACTCGTTCATATCTGAAAGCAGGAAAGCTGGTCCCGAAAACCACGTATCTGCATCCCATTGCGACCGAACCTTAGTGGCAAAGTCAGCTGTATTAATTTTCGACGGAATCCATTTCCATTGCGTTATGTTTGTGTACTCTAAGATTTCGCCAACGCGATGCATCACGAATTGTTGGAAATTTTTAGGGTCCATCCGTAGCCATTGCAGCACTGTCTTAGAGTCTGTCCAGTAGAATTGAGAGTTTATAGGTATTCTTCGTGCATTTAGTATTTTGTCTGCGAGCCTGACACCGACAATGGCAGCCTGTAATTCAAGCCGAGGGATGGAGAGTGGCTTAAGAGGGGCGACTTTCGATTTTGCAGCAACAATGGAAACTACGACTTGATCGATAAATTGTGTACGCAGGTAGCATACCGCAGCGTAAGCATGTTCTCCAGCATCTACGAAGGTGTGCAGTTGGATGTCCACTGCCTCTTTTAATGTCGGTGCGTAGCAGCGCGGAATTTTGACAGCCGATATCAGTGGTGTGACTGTTTTCCAATGACACCACTTGTGACGTAGAGCTTCAGGTAATTCGTCATCCCAGTTGATGCCGGACCGCCAAATCTCTTGGAGAAGTATCTTAAGGCCTGTTGTGAAGCACGAAAGAAATCCTAAGGGATCAAATATTGACATAAGGACCTGCAGTGTTTCTCGCTTGGTTGGAATTGTGTCCTCAATAAAAACATCGCGACGCAGTCTAGCGAATCTGCAAATGTATCTGAAATTATCTTTATTGGGGTCCCAATACATACCAAGTATTTTTTCAGTGTGGCCCAACTCTACAGGTGCTTGGTTACTTGTAGTGTCGCAAAGTTTCTTGAGAACTACTTCAGAGTTTGAGGCCCAATTGCGAATATTAAAACCACCAGATGCGTGTATTGTCTTTACTTGCAGAGCCAGCTCGAGTGCTTCTTGTTCGCCATCAACGCTGTCAATAAAGTCGTCCATGTAATGGGCATTTTGAATTGCTTGAATTGCTTCTACGGCTCGAGGATACTCAGCTTTAAATTGTGCACCGTTTTTGTCTCGAACAAAGTGCGCTATGCACGGGGCACAGCAGATTCCGAAAGTTAAAGCACGCATTACATAGGTACTGGGCTGATGAACCTTGTCACTCTTATCCCACCAAAGAAATCTTTGAGCGTGAATATCGCTACCTCGAACATTAATTTGGTGAAACATTTCGGCGATATCGCCGCAAATTGCTACCTGTCCAACTCTAAATCCCAGCAGTATATTAATAAGTGACTTCAGTAAATCTGGCCCGGTAAGCAGGAAATCGTTCAGAGCGACGCCATTGGACTTTGCTGCCGCGTCCCACACTAAACGAACCTTTCCAGGTTTGTTGGGGTTCGATGTTAAAAAAATGGGGAGATACCATGTCAAATCAGGCTGAACCGCAGCTTCTGCAACTGAAAGCTTCCTAGCGTAACCTTTTGATAGCAAATTATCTATTTGACCTTGAAGACTGTTCTTTAAACCAGGATCCTTGTTGAATTTCTTTTGAAGGCACATCAAACGTTTTACCGCTGTCGAGTAACTTCCAGGTAGCTTTGTGTCTGCATTTCGCCATAGAAGTCCAACTTCGAATCGGCCGTTGATCTTTGCACATGTTGCATTTAAGATATTAAGCGCTTTCATGTCATCTGCAGATGTTAATGATGTAGTCATCGGTGCTTCCAAATTAAAATACTCCTTAAAAGTCTTGTGGAGTTCATTATAGTTTCTTACGCATTCGCAAGTATGTATATTGAGATGATGAACCTGCGCCCGATCAGAACTGCAACCTTGAATGGTCCAACCCAAGCGAGACTTTGATGCGATGGGTTGGTTACGTGAGCCTTCGCGTATTTTTAAAGGAACGGCGAGCTGCCAATTATCGGCGCCAATTAAAATTGATGGTTTAGCGTTTTCGTACGATTGGATAGGTATGCCTGACAAGTAAGGATACTTCATTAAAATTTCGTCCATGTTAACCGTTTGCGTAGGAAGACCAAGTTTTTTAACTGAATGAACGCTTTCAAGACAAAACTTTCCGCCGTTCTGTTTATTGATAACATCCAGTGAAGTTCTTACTGACGATTCTTCAGTTCGTGTCGTATTACCAGTCCACTGTAGACATAAAGGTTCCTCAACGCCTTTTACACCAAGGCGGTCCAAGATGACCTGCTCTACTAAAGTAACGGAAGAGCCTTCATCTAGAAAAGCAAACGTGTCAATTGATTTATCATTATATTGAATACTTATTGGAAGAATACGAAAGTATGGTTTTTTCGATCCTAAAGCATCGCTATGTGAGTTTAAAGATGCCTTGTGTTCTTGACTTTTGTTGAAATTAGTACTCATGTTTGGATCTCTTCGACTGATTGTTGCACGGTCTGCATGCATGTCATACCTGTGTAGAAGAGGATGATGTCTTGATTTGCAGTTGTCGATCCCACATTCTTTCTTTACAAAGCAGCTTCGTCGGTGAGCGTTGAGGCATTGACGGCACAATTTGTTATTTTTAACCAGATCCCACCTACCTTCCAATGTTAACTTTTTGAATGCTTCACATTGTGACACCTTGTGGCCATTATTTTCGCAAACGACACATTTAAATTTTGTCGAAAGATTGTCAACGTGCGTGTGTGTGTTGACTGCTCCATTTTTTGTATTACACATCGCTGGCACAACGGAGCTTGCAGCCTCTGCAATTTGAAACAACCAATCGCTAAATGTTTTGACGATAGGAATGCTCTCGCTTTTTTGATGCATCGCCCAATTCAATTTGTACTGGCTGGATAGCTTGTCTATCAATTCTTTAACCAACATCGGATTGTTAAGGTGCGCATTCAAATTACAAGCTTCCATAGTAGAGCAAATATTTCTGACGCATAACGCAAACTCGATGATCGCTTCCAATTTCTCTTTTGGCGGTGGGAACTTTCGAGCTTTGTCGACCACCCGCTCAAGAATATGTTCAGGTCTGCCGAAGCACATACGCAGCGTCTGAATTATTTCGGGCACCATCGCCGGTAGCATCAGTTTGCTCTTGACCATATCGCGAGCCCTACCCTTTAGACATGCCTGAAGACGAGCTAAGTTTTCTGCGTTTGTATAACCAGCCATTGAAGTGCTGTTCTGGAAACTGCTAATGAAAAGTGGCCACTCTTCCGGGTCGCCGCTGAACAGTGGAAGTTCCTTCGGAATCGCCTGCCTGGCTGCCAACTGCGTTGCTGTTGGGCGTAAAGTGTATGGTATATGATGGCCGGCGTTGTGTTCTTGGGATGTAGCAGGATTTAATTGAAAAATAATATCATATTTTCTTTTTAAATAATCTTGTTGTATTTGATGTTCTTCCTCCAACATTTGCAATTGCATGTTACGCTGTCTTGAGTAATCTGTCGCTTGAGTTTGCTTAATTTGCAAATTTTCATATTGAACAGCTGATTGACTTTTTGCGCTCTCGCCACTTGCCGATGGTACTGCCATTTGCGCTAAATTTGGTAATGGAAATGAGATAGTATCAGCGTAGTTTGTATACATGTTGTGAAACATTGGCTGAGATTGTGTATAAGCATTTGATGAAAATGCAGCGTTGTTCGGTGCTGCAACCTTTGCTGAGGAAACTAATCGTGGCTCTGTCAACATTGCCGTATTTGTATAAAGATTTGAAGGCGCATAATTTTTAATTGAAGATCGCGATCCTAGTGGAATGCTCTCGGGCATACCTAATTGAGGCAACAATAATTCGGTCGTTGAAGATGTATCCGTCGAAATTGCTTTTATTTTTGCCTTTGCGATGTTTGTTGACGATGGTCCAGGCACATCTGTCTGTGAATAAAGCGTCTTTGACGGAAGAAAATGTACATTTTCATGTGCAGTGGCGCTATTAAGCAACGTGGTCACTGGTGACGACGATGCTTGTGGTAGCGATAGTGATTTTGACGGAGCTTCGTGAGGTCGCTGCGCTATTAGAGGAGCTGCTGCGCTCGCAGTGGAAGAAACTAATGGAAGTTGATAACAAAACTCACAATTCCAGCTTATGTTAGCGATTCCACTGTCGACTCCAGCGCAGGCGAAGTGAAACCAAGAATCACATGAGTCACATTGCACCATGTGGTCGTTGTCTTTTCCGCTACATTTTTTGCAATTATATTCGCGACCCGAACATTCATTTTCTGCCATTTTTCGAGTTTTAGTCAAATAATTTTTAAAGAAATGTAAATTCAATTTACGATGTATGTTATTAAGTCAAACAAATATTTTAACAGCTTCACTTTTATTTTATTAGTTTCAATATATATGAGAAAACGCTTTAAAAATTATTTGTCGACTTGCTGTGCTTAGAGGTAAAAACGTAGTGTCGGCTTAAAAAATATAAAAATTGACCGTAGCTTTTTCATAAGATACAGTTAAGTAAATGAACAAAATTTTATGTATACAACAAATGGGAGTTGAATATAATATAAATAAATATGTATGAGCATATTGAAAACACTTCATGTGTTTAAATTCATGTACATGATGGTTTAATATTTACAAGCAGTTAGTTTTTGGATTTTTAAGTGAAAGTTATACTTTATTATAAAACGGCGGTAACAATAATAATAATAATAATAATAATAATAATAATAATAATAATAATAATAATAATAATAATAATAATAATATTAATAATAATAATGATAATAATAATAATAAAAATAATAATAATAATAATAATAAAAATAATAATATAATAACAATAACAATAATAATAATAATAATAATAATAATAATAATAATAATAATAATAATAGTAATAATAATAATTATAATAATAATAATAATAATAATAATAATAATAATAATAATAATAATAATAATAATAATAATATAATAATAATAATAATAATAATAATAATAATAATAATAATAATAATAATAATAATAATAATAATAATAATAATAATAATAATAATAATAATAATAATAATAATAATAATAATAATAATAATAATAATAATAATAATAATAATAATAATAATAATAATAATAATAATAATAATAATAATAATAATAATAATAATAATAATAATAATAATAATAATAATAATAATAATAATAATAATAATAATAATAATAATAATAATAATAATAATAATAATAATAATAATAATAATAATAATAATAATAATAATAATAATAATAATAATAATAATAATAATAATAATAATAATAATAATAATAATAATAATAATAATAATAATAATAATAATGATAATAGTAATAATAATAATAATAATAATACTAATAATAATAATAATAATAATAATAATAATAATAATAATAATAATAATAATAATAATAATAATAATAATAATAATAATAATAATAATAATAATAATAATAATAATAATAATAATAATAATAATAATAATAATAATAATAATAATAATAATAATAATAATAATAATAATAATAATAATAATAATAATAATAATAATAATAATAATAATAATAATAATAATAATAATAATAATAATAATAATAATAATAATAATAATAATAATAATAATAATAATAATAATAATAATAATAATAATAATAATAATAATAATAATAATAATAATAATAATAATAATAATAATAATAATAATAATAATAATAATAATAATAATAATAATAATAATAATAATAATAATAATAATAATAATAATAATAATAATAATAATAATAATAATAATAATAATAATAATAATAATAATAATAATAATAATAATAATAATAATAATAATAATAATAATAATAATAATAATAATAATAATAATAATAATAATAATAATAATAATAATAATAATAATAATAATAATAATAATAATAATAATAATAATAATAATAATAATAATAATAATAATAATAATAATAATAATAATAATAATAATAATAATAATAATAATAATAATAATAATAATAATAATAATAATAATAATAATAATAATAATAATAATAATAATAATAATAATAATAATAATAATAATAATAATAATAATAATAATAATAATAATAATAATAATAATAATAATAATAATAATAATAATAATAATAATAATAATAATAATAATAATAATAATAATAATAATAATAATAATAATAATAATAATAATAATAATAATAATAATAATAATAATAATAATAATAATAATAATAATGATAATAATAATAATAAATAATAATAATAATAATAATAATATTAATAATAATAACTTCAATAAAAATAATAGTAATAATTTTATTAATTAATTTAATATTAATTTAAAAAAAAACTGTAAAAAAATCTCTACATTGATTATTTTTTCGAAATTCTTTTTTCATTGAACATTTTGAAGGATGTGGATTCTAAAAATGTAATTTTTAAAAATATTGTCTGTCTATCTGAACGCGCATCACTTAAAATCTACTGGATTGATTTTCTTCAAAATCGACATGTTGGTTCCTTGCGTCATTGGTCGGACATAGGCTACTTTTTATCACCAAAAAAGGACTCTCTTCAAAAAAACGGTTCTTTTGTTAAATTATGAAAATTAAAAACCCTGAAAAGTCAGTTAAATACTAGTAAGGAATTATCTTCGACTGGGCCGAAGTTAAAATACCCCCACGGCCGAATTAGAGTATATATAAAGTCTTAAGCAAACTGTTAAATATATTTAAAGAGATTTTCCCGTTTTGGTTAAGTCACTTTGTATGGGAAGTAGGTGTGGTTTCCATCCGATTTTGCTCAGATTCGAACTTGACCTCCATTTTTGTATAAAAACTTATATCTTGAATTTCGTTATGATAGCTCAATAATTACGGCTGCTATCGTGGACACAGACGGACAGACGGACAGACAGACATGGCTTAATCGACTCAGGAGGTGATGCTGATCAGAAATATATACACTTTTCTATACCGGCCACGCCTCCTTATCGGCGTTACAAACGGAGTGACAAATTTAATATACCCCCATTACGTTTTTTAAACGTGGGGGTATAATTAGAGATACGTTTGAATAAGCCATGAAAGAGTTTTTGGCAATTAAGAGGCCTGTTCAGTTTTTGTTTATCTCTAATGACTACCCTAAATTATGTATTTTTTAACCAATATATGATAATGTATGCTAACTTTTTCAATTTTCTTAAGGATAATAAAGAAAGATCTTAAGGATAATAAAGAAAGCCAAGATCTTTGCGCAAAATCTTCCATAAAGTTGAATTGCTGTGCACGGTGGCGAATCGATTTATTCGGGTCCTCTTCAACATTTTGGTCTACAACGGCAATTGTTTCTTCGGTGCGCACTGTTCGACGTCTCTGCGGATGCGCATTTTCACATAGAGTAAACGTAGTGCGAAAACGACCCATGGTTAACCGAATTAATTGCTCTGATAGACGATTATGTCGACCATAAAATGGACGGAGCTTGCGGTAAACTTCGCGAACTGAACCATTATTTTCGAAATAAATTTGCACGATTTGCAAGCGTTGTTCTTTTGTCAACCTGTTCATGATGAAATGGCAAACCAAACTGAACATAAATGACATTAGAGTTGCCAGATTTGACCACAAAATGCCAGTTTTATCTCTATTCGAAAAACAAACCTCTAAAAAAAACACCCTTTACAATGAATTTTTGTATATAACATCATTACCTACAGCCAACAAAACTTCTCCCAATTCAAAGTTTTGATTTTTGACGCGGATAGCTTCATTGTGTTTTTATATATTTC
>OY986435.1:133550007-133552507 GCA_963920525.1 Dichetophora obliterata
ATAATAATAATAATATAATAATAATAATAATAATAATAATAATAATAATAATAATAATAATAATAATAATAATAATAATAATAATAATAATAATAATAATAATAATAATAATAATAATAATAATAATAATAATAATAATAATAATAATAATAATAATAATAATAATAATAATAATAATAATAATAATAATAATAATAATAATGATAATAATAATAATAATAATAATAATAATAATAATAATAATAATAATAATAATAATAATAATAATAATAATAATAATAATAATAATAATAATAATAATAATAATAATAATAATAATAATAATAATAATAATAATAATAATAATAATAATAATAATAATAATAATAATAATAATAATAATAATAATAATAATAATAATAATAATAATAATAATAATAATAATAATAATAATAATAATAATAATAATAATAATAATAATAATAATAATAATAATAATAATAATAATAATAATAATAATAATAATAATAATAATAATAATAATAATAATAATAATAATAATAATAATAATAATAATAATAATAATAATAATAATAATAATAATAATAATAATAATAATAATAATAATAATAATAATAATAATAATAATAATAATAATAATAATAATAATAATAATAATAATAATAATAATAATAATAATAATAATAATAATAATAATAATAATAATAATAATAATAATAATAATAATAATAATAATAATAATAATAATAATAATAATAATAATAATAATAATAATAATAATAATAATAATAATAATAATAATAATAATAATAATAATAATAATAATAATAATAATAATAATAATAATAATAATAATAATAATAATAATAATAATAATAATAATAATAATAATAATAATAATAATAATAATAATAATAATAATAATAATAATAATAATAATAATAATAATAATAATAATAATAATAATAATAATAATAATAATAATAATAATAATAATAATAATAATAATAATAATAATAATAATAATAATAATAATAATAATAATAATAATAATAATAATAATAATAATAATAATAATAATAATAATAATAATAATAATAATAATAATAATAATAATAATAATAATAATAATAATAATAATAATAATAATAATAATAATAATAATAATAATAATAATAATAATAATAATAATAATAATAATAATAATAATAATAATAATAATAATAATAATAATAATAATAATAATAATAATAATAATAATAATAATAATAATAATAATAATAATAATAATAATAATAATAATAATAATAATAATAATAATAATAATAATAATAATAATAATAATAATAATAATAATAATAATAATAATAATAATAATAATAATAATAATAATAATAATAATAATAATAATAATAATAATAATAATAATAATAATAATAATAATAATAATAATAATAATAATAATAATAATAATAATAATAATAATAATAATAATAATAATAATAATAATAATAATAATAATAATAATAATAATAATAATAATAATAATAATAATAATAATAATAATAATAATAATAATAATAATAATAATAATAATAATAATAATAATAATAATAATAATAATAATAATAATAATAATAATAATAATAATAATAATAATAATAATAATAATAATAATAATAATAATAATAATAATAATAATAATAATAATAATAATAATAATAATAATAATAATAATAATAATAATAATAATAATAATAATAATAATAATAATAATAATAATAATAATAATAATAATAATAATAATAATAATAATAATAATAATAATAATAATAATAATAATAATAATAATAATAATAATAATAATAATAATAATAATAATAATAATAATAATAATAATAATAATAATAATAATAATAATAATAATAATAATAATAATAATAATAATAATAATAATAATAATAATAATAATAATAATAATAATAATAATAATAATAATAATAATAATAATAATAATAATAATAATAATAATAATAATAATAATAATAATAATAATAATAATAATAATAATAATAATAATAATAATAATAATAATAATAATAATAATAATAATAATAATAATAATAATAATAATAATAATAATAATAATAATAATAATAATAATAATAATAATAATAATAATAATAATAATAATAATAATAATAATAATAATAATAATAATAATAATAATAATAATAATAATAATAATAATAATAATAATAATAATAATAATAATAATAATAATAATAATAATAATAATAATAATAATAATAATAATAATAATAATAATAATAATAATAATAATAATAATAATAATAATAATAATAATAATAATAATAATAATAATAATAATATAATAATAATAATAATAATAATAATAATAATAATAATAATAATAATAATAATAATAATAATAATAATAATAATAATAATAATAATAATAATAATAATAATAATAATA
>OY986435.1:133557507-133888311 GCA_963920525.1 Dichetophora obliterata
TTTAAAGCACGATGAAAAAAAGTCAACAAGATACGCAAAAAAAAAGACAGCAACATGTATTGTGTGCGGTACCAATTGAAAATACCGCCAGTTTTATAAAAACACTGTAAAAATTTAGCTAGAGCAATTGTACAGCTTAAAGTACTTGAAACAAAACACATAGGGTCAACTTTTGGACTAGAAAAGATTAATGTCCGCTGTGATGAATGATGCGTTTTTGCTGAAAACACACGTGCAGCTATTCTGCATGCATCGTCTTAAGTTATCTGCGCGCAGCGCTGCTGGCAAAATAGATGTACAGTTTTTTCTTTCTTTTAATATTTTTTGACAAAGGAAACATTTCATTTAATAATGTTTTTATATAAACGAAATCAAAAATATTTGTTGAGACATTTAATTCCAATGAGAGTTCCGCAGATTTTTTTCTAACAAATTCAATTAGTTTCTCTTCCATGTTCGTTTCTTTTGAATTAATTTTATTCATTTTAATTTTTTGTCATCTGTCATATACTACGTTTCCATGGCGAGTTAAGTCGTGGTTGACTCGGTTTTAACTTCCCATGGAAACGCGAGTTGAGTTGAATTTCGTTAAATCCACGAAACTCCACGAAACTTGTTAGATTTAATTGAGTTAGATTGAATGCGTTCAGAATATGAAACAGTGGCTCAACTGTTGAGTGAGGTTTTATTGATTATTTGTTATTTTATTTTATTTCTGCCACTGCGCTGACATAAAATGTAACAAACCGTTCAGCAGGCACACAATGTAGAGGAAACTAATACTGATCAAAGACTCAATATGTTTAGTTAATTTTGCACCTTCTGAACGCATACATTTACACTAAGAAAAAATGGCGAATAGAATGGCCGAAGTCCAACTCGACTCAATGGCCCCATTCAGCGCAGACAACAGTTGGCAACTGATGTGTAAAAATTCGCTGAATGGTCGAATTTTGGGAGCACTAACTAAAACTGATCAGGCAGTTGACGCCATTTATTTGAACAAATTCTATGCTACATGAACACAACTGTTTGGTTAACTGTCAGATGCTGCTACTGATGATGTTAACTTAATAAACACAGAAAGAACGCAGCAAATTTAAGTGAGAAACCTTTGCAATTGAATTAAATTTAAATAAAAATTAAATATAATTAAATTGAATTTAACTTCTGACGTGTAGAGTTACAACACATTCAGAGAAAAATATCGTGAACTAAGGTAGCGCTACCATTACAGTTCACAACAGTTGTCTGCGCTGAATGCGGCCAATGTTGTGCATGGAAACATTTTCGAGCTAGAAACGCCATTATGCCAACTTGAAGAAAACCTAACCTAGGATCAACTCGCCATGGAAACGTAGTAATAATTGTTTCAAAAATTTCGTTGAGTTTTGATTTTGTGTTGTGGCAGCACTGACTATGCGCAGCAATTTTTATTTTGTTGATTACTTGCAGCGCTGCGGTGTAGTGCAGATCTTTCATGTGTTCATCGCCATATGAACGAATGAGTTTAAATTTTGCTGCAGCAGAATAGCTGCACATGTGTTTTCAGCATTTGTTGAAAAAAATTTTCTTTTTCGCTGCGAGACAAAAGCTCTTTTTTCAATCTATTTTTGAGAAAAATAAAAATAAGTCAACAGGATACGCAAAAGAGAGAGAGAGAGCAACATGTATTGTGTATGGTACTACCACCACTTTTATAAAACACCGTCAAAAATTATCTTGAGCTGTAAAATTCCTCAAGGAACTTTAAACGAAAAACATACAAATTTTTAATAATAACACAGGTTTACAAATAAGTGTAAACTTTTGAACCAGAGAAGATGAATGGCCGTAGTCCGTTTCAGGTCAAGTTTTAGAGGTATATGCAAAAATGTGAAAAAGTTTCTTTAACGTTAGTCGGACTATATCTTTTTAAAGCATTGGAAATGATAAAATAATTCTTAAACCATCAATTGTATTGGCAGACAATAAAATTTTTACTAAATTTCAAAGATTGTCCATCCGACAAAAAATAAGTTTTTGAAACCTTGAGAGATAAAATAAGTAACACGGGTGTAAATCTGCATTAAATGTGAAATTTTGAAGGCCAATATTTCCAAAATGAAAAAATTTAATGAATTTAAGTAAACAGAAATGGCTACGTCTAATATTACTTAGTCAAGCTCTTAAAGGGCGATTGAAATTGGCCGGCCGCGCCTTCTTTTGTGCATTACAAACGTTTTCACAATATACTTTGACCTCTTCAGGTGCACGGTATTTACAGATTCGGGATCTCGCATTAAAAAACAAACAAACGAAACAGTAAGCGACTAAAAACTGCTACCAAGAAGTATAGACAGCTACTGAAACTTCGTTTCTTTCCTTTTGTTTTTAAACTCGAAAAATTCTCTATAAGTGCGTCATATATTTTTTTACGTGTAAAAGAAATTTTTAAAGTCTTGGAGTATAACAGTGCAATGGGAACAAATTGTTAGACCAGGAAGGTACAGGATATTTAAAATATGGCCTGTATAGAAAAGTATATATATTCCCGATTAGCGTCATTCCCTGGGTAAAAACGAGTTTCGCGATTGCGCGATTTGATTGTTTTAATTAAAATGAATTTGATATTTATATATCAGATTATGCATGCAGGATTATGGCGTGCATTGAAAAATTTACACATTTACAGACAAATTTTGCTATGAACGCATTTAAATGCGGAAATAAGCTATTTTGTATAGTTTAAGAGCTTATTGCTTCACTTCATAAGTCATATATCAATCAGATCTGGTAATGATACAGAAAGAATCAAGACTGGCAGGCATTTTTTAAAATTGAGTTAGAAAGAGAACCTACAGTTATAAAACAGTACTGCTATCTGTCCGTATTTCTTCGCTGTAAAGTTCTTCTGCTTTAGTTATTATTTCAAAATTATATTTTGAACTTTTTTTTCTCAAAAGTATTTTTGTTGCGAAAATATTGTTAAAATAAAACATATTTTGAACAAGAATTCATTAAATTAGAAAATCCTGCACCCTTACGATAAAGTAACTGTTATTTAAAACAAGAAAAAAGTTAGCAACTTCTATTTAATTAAAGATATTAAATTTTATTTGTCAATGTTCAATTTATTTTCAGCAGTTAAGTAGATAAACTTATCGCAACCTTACCCAAACAAGTTTAAAGAAGAATAGACCCAAGCATTTAAACTCTCATTGTTGCCTTGCTAAAAATCAGTAACTCAAATATACGGCATACGGTAAATGCAAAAGCTTTTACATACAAGAAATAGAACAGGTTTTTTTTTTTGTTACAGGGTAAGGTGTATATGCGTTTATATCATAACTAAATATCTTAATTATATTTATAATAAGTAATATAACTTAAGGGTATTTACACAAGCTTTATTAGAGTTAGTATAAAATACAATTATTAGAGGTGATATTTCAAATAAGAATGTATAAATTTCTTCAAGTTGTGTTAACAGTAACAGTAGAGCCGGTTTTTTGAATTTGTTGAAAATGTTTTTGTGAATTATTCTTTTGATTCTTTTGTGTATTGTGTTTTTATGTTCATAATATAGAACGTAATTTTCCTTTTTAATTAATGGCTTAAATAAGTAAATCAAGTGCGAAAATAGCTGAAAATAATAAAAGCTTTTTTATAAGGGTTTCTTTCTACAATTCATAAAAAAAAAAATTCGAAGGTGAATAAAATTATGCTAAGCTTTTTTTAAATTCAACGTTGTTTGATGTATTCAAAATTTATTTATGTATTTTAAAAGGTTAATTAAATTCTTAACTTAACCATATTCTTAATTGTCAATTGTTTTATTTTTTGATATGATCCCTCCGAAACTAAAAAAAGCACAAAAAATGCATTAGGCACCAAACCTCATGTTTCCCGCGCCAAAATTTTCAAAATGCACTAAATTTGGTGGAAAATGCACCAAGTTGGCTACAGTGTGAACAATGTGAAAATTGTTCAAAAATTTATTTAAAATGCACAATTCTCCTAAAGATTTTCGAAAAATTTAGAAAACGAAATAATTTGAAAAATATAATAATTCAAAACGAAGACAGAAATCTTTCTAATAATTTATTATATTGCAGGCCTAGAACCAAAACAACATATAAAACTTCGGTCAAAAAAATAGCAGTACGCATTAATACAAACAAATTAAAATTTAAAGAGTTTTTTAGAAAAATCAGTTCGTTTTTATTTTCAAAATATCGAGCCATAACCGCAAAACACGTGTAACCAACAAAAACAAAATTTTACAGGAGAAGCAATTTTCTAGCTTTGTCTACATAAGCAGTGCATGTAAACTCGATTTTTGTTATCGGTATTGGAATTTAATATTTTAAAGGTTTTGTGAAAACAATATAAAACATTGAGTGGGTTAATCTTTTCTCATTTCTCCAAATTCACTTAATTGAGCTTTCAGACAAAGGAAATTTGATGAACATCGATTTGAAAATGGCAGAGATGTTAGCTTGCAAATTAAAAAATTTAAATTTCAATCGGTTTTTTCTCATCCTAATTCTCAAGAAAATATGTTAAATATGATAAAATCTGTAGTTTTCAAGATTTCGCAATCATTTTTATGTCATAATAACGGAAATTTTTATTATACTAGATATACCTACAAAATATTTTCGAAAAATCTTTCGTTTACCGTTATTTTTATTAATTAACGACTTTTCATAAGAAATGCGTTGTACTGAGAAAATCTATAGTTTTCGAGATATAGCCAAAAGTTTCATGTCATAATAATGAAAATTTTTCAAAATTTAAGAAGAATCTATTCATGTTTAGAACCTAAGTTAAAAAATTACATTTTTGAATCACAAATTTAAAAAATGTTTTTCCAATATTTTGTATAATCCTGTTGTGCAGGACTTATTAAAAAATCAAAATATAGCAAAAGCCAAGCAGCATTATGTCACCATAACAATTACTGTAAGATGGTAATTCAAATTAAATAAAATACCTCATTTTTTAATATTTATACCATTTTTTAATTACTAAGCAAACACAAATATTTTTATATTTTGCATTTGAAGATAAAAAAAATAATTTATTTTAAGATTTCAAATTATCGCGAAGCAGCGGGTTTTTGCTAGTTCTATATAAATAAGCAACATCGAATTAAATTATAGTGATTATCAATTTAAGGTTCTCGATAAAGGTACACTCATTTTAACTGGTTTGCGGCCATTGTCCAACCCAAGGGCCTACGTGGAAATGAGATAAATCTCATATCCGCCAAATCAAAATCCCAATTAGTTGGATATGCATTTGGGCCAACGCAGGCATAAACTTGTGTGGAATAGAGATATACTCTGGCACACCAATCTAGGTGATAGTGTGAGTTCAGTCTAATTTCAAATCAGGAAGTCACGTAAGCACGTAAATCACAATTCGATTTAAAATGAAAATATTGAATAATTAAAAAGCAAGTTTTAAAAACGATTCATATTTGATGGTGCTTACTTTATAAAACATAATATCGAGACAAAAAGGAGAAGCAGATCAATCCCAATTGCTATAGGATGAAGTTAAATTGATTTAATTATTTAAATGTTATATAATTTTCCGTTTTAAGACGTCTACCGAATCAGAAAAATGAGTCATGTTGAAGTTATTATTGAAATCACTGCACATACATCGTAAAGGTTCATGAAGAGCGTAATTAGAATTGCACTGACTCAACTTGAAAAACAGAAAATGTCTAGTTCCTCTCCTTGGGATGTTAAAATTTAGAGCTGAGATGAGATGTTCCGAATTAATCCCGACACGAAGTAATTTATACAGAAACATGACATTAGGCATCATTCTTCTGCTTCTAAGGGAAGGTAGTAAAATAATCTTAATCGATGGAAGCATAATATTGGGATTCTAACGACTATGACGTAAAGCAAAAAGTAAAAACTGTTTTTGAACGGATTCGATGGCGTCGATGTAAACATTGACATTATATTGTGGGTTCCATATAACTGATGCGTATTCAAGAATTTGCCATACGAGAGAGGTATATAATAATTTAGTAGTAAATCTTTTAATGAAACCAAGGACTCCTCTTGTCTTATTTATAACGATATTAACGTGGAGATTGAAGCGAAGTTTTGAATCCATAATAACACCAAGATCGAGAAAACTGTAAACTATTTCTAAGTTAGTTTTGTTTATAGTGTAATTTATGTTATTAGCAGATCTACGCAAGAATGTCATTTGCTAACATTTTTTTAAGTTAAGATTTAATATATTTAAGCTACACCAGTCCACTTCTCTATTTAGATCAGATTGTAAAATATGTCGTTCTTCGGGTGATTTGTAAAAAAGAAAAAGTTTCACGTCGTCAGCGTACATTAAGACGTTACAGTGTTACAGAATAGTAAAAACAAAACCGGTCCAAGAGGACTGCCCTGAGGAACGCCAGAAGTGACCGAAATACTCTTTGAAAGAGAATTCTTATATAAAACCTTTTGAGTACGTCTAGATAAATACGAATTTATCCAATTTAATAATGTGACAAGAAACCCAATAAGGTGGAGTTTTTTCAAAAGAAGATTATGATTAACACTGTCGAAGGCTTTGCTAAGGCCCGTATAAATAACATCAGTCTGCAGTCCCAAAGTAAAACCATTTATAACACGCGTAGTAAACTCTCAGAGGTTTGTTGTAGTGGACCTACCCTTCAGAAAACCATGTTGAGAGACAGAAATGGTGGAAGACACGGAGTGGGTTAATTGATCAGTTATGATTTTCTCAAATAACTTAGGGATTGCACTTATTTTTGCTATAGATTTATGAAGAGGTATAATATAAGAATCCTTCCATATAATAGGAATATAACCACTATGCAAGGAAATAATAAAAATGTTTGCTAGAGGAGTACACAGGTTTGTAGCACATTTCTTTAAAATACAGCTTGGATTTTCATCAGGGCCGGTCGTAAAAGAGGATTTTACTTGTTGAAGATAACACATAACAATATTTGGGTCTATTATAGGAGTTTCAAAAGAGTTAACTGGCGGTAGAAAAGGATATACCGTGCTAGTATTAAATGGTATATCGGAGTAAGTTGATTTAAAGAAGTTTGCAAACATGTTAGAAATTACATTGCCACAAGATGATTCTTACTGATTGAATTTCATAAGGGCTGGAAAACTGGAGGCTTTATGTTTTGAGTTAACAAAACTATAGAAAATTCTTGGATTATCTTTAAATTGAGATTTTATGTTAATTATATAAGCAGAATAGCATTGTTTATTTAATAGTTGATATTTATAATGACAAGAAGAATAGAAAGCAGAGTCTAAACTAAAACCAGGTTTTTTTATATTTTTTAAATAAACGCTTTTTTAAATTTTTTAGTTCCTTCAGATCATTTGTTAGCCAGGGTGGATTTAAAGGATTGGAGCAACATCTTTTTTTTGGGACGGACAATAAGAAAATCCTTTGCAGAGTATCATTAAAAAACTGTACCGAAGATTCGACGTCGAAATATGAATATGATGTTCCGCTAGTTAAAATTGGAGACACATCAGTCTGCGAAAGTAAGGAATTAAGTTTTACATAGTCCGTTTTTTTAAAATTATAATCATTTTTATTTCGCGCATCAGCAGTTACTTTATCTTCTTTTTCGTGGGAGAGTAAAACTGTTATTTCAAGAGTTGGATGATGTACATCTTCTGGAAGAGATACGGGATTCAAACAATGGAGATTAACAGTAATGCATCTATCTACAAATGCAAGGTGTAGGGTTCTGTGGGTTTATATTTAAAATATCATTGACTTGTCGAAGACACAGATCAAGACACAGATCACTATTGGAAACAGGTGTAAGAAATGAAGAATCGTCAGACGATTTCCACGTCACAAAAGGTAGGTTAAAATCACCCAGCACAATAAGAACATCTTTATTTTTTAACAAATTACAAACTTTTTCGATTGCGTGTATATGTTTTAAATAAATTGTTAAGTCACATTTAGGAGGAATGTAAGAGCAGGTAACATAAATAAAACTATTATTTAATTTAACTGCAACACAAATGAACTCAATGTCACTGGTGCCAAGAATTGTCAATTCTTCTGAAGCAAGCGAGTTTTAAACAGCTATCAAAACACCACCACCAATCTTATCATGACGATCTTTACGAAAAATGTGATATTTATTGCATATTATTTCAGAATTTAAGATATTAGAGCGAAGCCAAGTCTCTGTAAAAATTATAATATTATATTCGATATCAAAACTGTTAATAAAAATATCGGAAAGTTTGGAGTTAAGACCCCTGACATTTTGATACACAAGCTCTAATTTAGACTTGCGGTTTATGTGTTTGGCGGCCAAAAGTTTACATCAACTAAAGAATTTAATAAATTTTCAGGAGCTGTTAATCTAAAAGAAGTAATCGATCTTACATTTGATTTTTACCGTTGTTGATACTGTTGTTGTTTATATGTATAAATTTGTATGTTTATAAATAGATATTAGTTGCTGTCGATTTTTCTGTTAGTTATTGATTTTGTTATGTTAGTTATTGACATAAGCATAATTATAGTAGGGAAATGTCTATCAACAGTAAGCTCCATAATGGAGAACACACTCAAAGATGTACTTAGATGGTCAAATTCAGTCGGTCTTAGTATTAATTAAAGGGCTGCACAACTACATTTGAATCGCTGTACAAAACATTTATGGGGATGGCAATTACTTTCGTTCTCTCACTCTCATTTGCGGATAGCGTTGGCGTGAGCGAAAATTGTAGGTAGTGTGCGTAAGTGGCAAACCGGTTGAAAGCAAAACAAATAATAAATTGTCTATCGCGTATTAGTAATATACATAAAAATTACTTGCAAGAGAAGTACAAGTTGGCAAGTACTTGAAATACTTGATACCTAATTTCAGTAATTTAGAAGATAAATTTGCAGTTGCATGTTTTTATTTTAATGTATATATTATTAAAAACAAAAAACCATTCAGATAAAGATAATGAAAACACAAAAAAAAAAATTAAATTTATGTGTGGTAATATATATTTATTAATTTTTAATGTTTGAATGTTAAATATAATTTCAGTTTAAAAAATAATAAGTCTAAAATCGCCGCTCACTACTTTTACTTTTATAGCGTGGTTATTAATATTAATAATATTATATTAATAATAAAATCGTATTATATTATTTATATTATTAATATTAATATTGTTATTTACAGGAAAAGAATCACTATTTGTTGGCTGTAAACATTTAAGCATTAAAAAATTAAATAAAACAATAATTCAATACTTACTTATTTCATCAATTTCCATTTTTTTAAATTTAATTTTTACTTTATTTTTACTTTACTAATGCTTTCATTAGCAACTGATGATGACTTCTGATTTCAGCATGCGCAAGTATTTGCAATAGAAGGTAGAACTATACATTTTTTTTCATTTGCCGTGATATTTACCGATAATTTTTGTAATTGATGAGAGCAAGTTGCGTATGCATTTGATCCGTGAGAGAGAGAGTTAAAACATTACTTTTTCTCTGAGCAACAATCAACGGCTTTACGCTATTTCTTTTCTTAATTCTGCTGCATGTGATGTGCCTAGCTAGAAGTACTTGGTGGAATTAAAGAAGCAAATACATTTGTGCAGCCCTTTAGTATTAATGCAGAGAAAACGGATCTGGTTCTGTTCACGAAAAGGTACAAGATACCACAGTGGAAACCACCAAAATTGAACGATATACGTCTCATACCGAAAATTAACACAAAATATCTAGGAGTCGTCCTGGACAGCAAGCTGTCATGGAAAACCAACGTGGAAGAAAGGGTGAAGAAATCCACCATTGCGCTATACACATCCAAGAAGATGCTGGGCAGTACCTGGGGTCTCTCACCCTTTCTGATGCACTGGATCTATGTAACGGTAGTGCCTCCTATTCTACTCTATGGGATTATTGTGTGGTGGGCGGCTGTGAACAAATCAACATTCCTCAGGCACTTGGAGAAAACTCAACGGCAGGCAGCGCTATGCATCACGGGGGCACTGAAGTCAATTCCAACTAAAGCGCTTGAAACCATTTTAAGTATGGACCCCCTTGACATACACGCAAAACTTATAGCCCGAAAAACGGCACAACGCCTTACGGCGGCATGCAAAATGCACATTCAAAATTTTGGACATTGTACAATCGGAAAGGATCTACTTAGTAGCACGGACTACATGGTGCCTTGCACGATAGTCAATTCCAAAGCACGAACTCTTCTGGGACCAAATGACTAGTGCAAAGGTATAGAACAAGCACAGCAGGCGATCAACATATTTTCAGACGGCTCCAAAATGCCTACGGGGTAGGTGCGGCTGTGTATTGCGCAGATCCTAATATAAGGCAGCCATATAAACTGCCGAACCACTGCAGTATCTTCCAGGTGGAAATATTTGCCATAAGGAAAGCTGCTGAGATAGCCCTCAGCATGGACACACAACACTCTTACATCAACATTTTCGTTGACAGTCAAGCGGCGATCAAATCTATGCGCTCCGCTAGCAAAACAAAAAAAAAAACAAACTGGCCATTTCAGCCCTTGTAAGGACTTTGACCTAGCTTCTATTGATCAATTGTGTTGTGCGTGTTATTAAATTTTTGATCACAAATGACCGAGAACTGGACCTACGTGTTTAATGCCGACTCCGAACGGCTTATGTTCTTAAGAAGCTTTACATGGCAATTTTTACTCTCTGAGGTTTGCCATTGCCTGCGGAGAGGTGACACCGAACAGAAAAATTAATTCAATTGAAAAAACTTTCTGTCTGAGCTAGAATTGAACCCGGGCTACCACGGTTCTTTAGCTTAGGGGCCACGCATTCTACCCACTAGGCTACGGCCGCCACAAGTGGGTAGAGTGCGCTCCGCTAGCATCAAGTCCAAAAGTGTCCTGGCTGGCAGAGATGCACAAGATGCACTATGCGCTTCGAAAAGAGTGCGCATCTATTGGGTCCTTAGCCACCAGGGCATTGAGGGAAACGAGATGGCAGATGGTTTAGCAAAGGAAGGCGCCGGGCTGGAATCAGAACTCGCAGAACATGTACTTACTCCGCTACAAAAGTTGTACAGGAACCTCGAAAGAAGAGCCACACTAGCAGTGAATCGTAGATGGAGAGATACGACATCGTGCAAAATCTCGAAAATCATGTGCAATGCACAATGCGAAAAACAAACTTTGTTCATCTTGGCACGCCCGCGCAAAGATTGCAGTGGGCATGCTCACTGGTCAGTGCATGACGGCAGCCCACGTGAGGAAGCTTGGCATCACCACGGATGACAACTGCAGGAAGTGCAAGGAACCGGGCACAGTGGAGACCCTGGAGCACCTACTATGCACATGCCCCGCCCTACTTAGATCGAGACTAAAATACCTAGGCTCATCGACATTCCCGTCGCTTAAAGATGTAGCCAAGGTGTCTCCGGAATCCCTCCTAAGGTTTGCGAATTCAACGCAAATCTTTAAAGACTTTTAAATAAACACAAAGGTTCCTTTTGTTCGCTACCTGTACCACTAAGGACCTGAATTGGTCTATGTGAGCCTTCAGGAAGGCATCCGGTTTAACCTAACCTAACCTATTGATTTTATTAATCTTCAGCAATGTAACACAACAAATAATACAGATGTTTATTTATTATATAAATTATGTAACTACTACGCTGGTTAGATATGCAAAAACATTGATTTATTAAACATAAAAAATTGTAATTATTTTCTTTATTATATAGCTGATATTATTCCATGCTGATAAGTTCACTGAAATAAAAAAAGAAAAAATTTAAAAATCCTTATATTTTCTTAATTAAATTTTGTATATAATATTAATGTTAAATAAATGAGCATATACTTTATTTATTAATTGCGAGGGCTATTAAAATATGAATAGGCAAAATGAATAAAGAAATACAGCCATCATGTACTTCCACCATAAACATTGTGATTTGGGAATTTCAGACTTTGTGGGATTTTTTTGGTTTGACTACGTACAGTGGCATCATCTAAGTTACAGACTCATGACCTGCTAACGCGACATTATGATTTCAAAATTATAAGGTTTTGCGTTTTGACAGTACATCCCGTAAAAATAACCAAAGCACGATCAATGAGATGAGCGATCGACCTTACGCGCCTTTGCGATTTGGCCTTAATAATCGATCAAAAGGATTGTGCATTTGCTACCCATACAGCAAAAGTAGCAAGGTTTCATTGAAATTCGTGAAAATTATCACTAAATGCTAATTGCTTTAGGTGGAGATTTTAATTTCGATTTAATACATGAATGTTCACAGGCACTTTAACAATTAATTTTTGATAAATTTAATATACAAATAATAAGCGATTCAAATATTTGTGCAACACGAAGGCAACTAGTGATGCAGTATTTGCTAAATATATTGACGACATAACATCTGTAACATACGTTTTCTATTTCAGTAATCATAAACCCATCATTTCATCAATAAAATTTCATAATAATAATTGAAGACATTTATAAAAATAATTCAAAATGAATGTAACATGTAATAAAATAAAATAATGATGAAATGCAATTAAATTTCTGGTGTGATTATAACGTGTGTTTTTTAATTCACTTGATGTTAGTTTAAATTTTTGAAGTGAAAAATTATTAAAGTTTTTTCCTAAATGACCTAATATGACCTAAATGACCTAAAATGACCTAAATGAAAACAAATCAGCAAAAATCTAAAAACAACTTCAGTAAACATGCTTTGTTAGTGGAAGACTTCCAGCAGGCTGTTGGACTCCATAAATAATAACATAAGCATAAAGGCTAAAGTAAAGCAAAAATACAACAACAAATGTGAATATATGATATTTGAGAAAAACTGAGAAATTGATACTTCAAATCTCATCGCACGGGTATCACAAAGATTTCACAAAGATTTTAGCACGGCCGAAATTGCAATAAAATCAGCTAGTGATTTTTTCCTTTTCATATTGAAAAAACTTTGTTGTTGTTGTTGTTTCTTTGGAAAGATTCGACCGAACAATTAATTGTTCTAGCTTTGACCTTAAGCACAATAAACGATTTTAAACTATCAAACAACTAGAATATGTATTTAAAATCAAGTATGATTTAAACTATCAATCATTTAGAATTTGTATTTAAATCATATAAAATCAACTTAGTTAAAAATTATTTTATTATTGTATTATAAAAGACTATTAAATTATCAAATCTATGAAACTATGAAAAAGCTACGCTTCTCTCGTGTGTCCAACGAAGCATCTGTTTTTTATTTTAAACATGTATCCATTATTTGTACATATAGCAAAATCATTAGTTTCATGTGACCGAGAAAGTATTGCTGAAAATGTTATTTATCGATTATTTTCTCGCTTACGGTACGAATTATTTTTAATCAAAGGTATTTTAAGACATGGCTGCAAAGAAATGCAATATTTTTAAGCCTTTTTTATGATCATTTCTGAAAAGCATTTTTTAATTGATTGGAAATCAGTGGCATGGGAAAATTTTACACAATTTTATGCGACTAGAAAAAATGAAGTACGTATAAATTGTGAAATATTTTTGTAGTTTCCTAATTTTTTAAAAAGTCAAATATTTTTTTTAAGTATTTAATAATAGCTATTAAAAATGAAACATGATATGATACATCATGTTAAAAAAAATCAATTTCCAGTTTTTATAATTTCCACGACAAAATCAACTTTTGCACAGTTTCCGAAAAAACAAACAGAAAATTGTTGGAAGTTTTTTGAAAAAAGGAAGGACTCATTTATCCTCTTTGGTTGTGTTCGCAAAATGGTTTAAAAAATTAATTGCGTTTTCCAAGTAATGCTTCCAGTTCCATCTCTTATGCCCATATTACACCATGTCCGTTTGCTCGGCGTACTCTTGGCCGTACAATATGGTTGTTGTATTCTCCAAAATTTTTGACAGTTTCGCATTGGAAGCAACAACAAAATTATTTGTACGCCGAGCAAACGGACATCGTGTAAAATGGGCATTAGCAGGTAATTTTAATATCAGTTCGAAAAACCAAGAAAATGATAAACCATATTTGAAGACAAGCCATATAAGAAAAAAGTTTCAACTATGCAGTTAAATAATAATTACGTGCATTGGCAAGAATCTAAAAATTCCGAAATATGGTGCAAGTACATATATCCTGACTACTAGAACGGGTTTATCTGTGTTTATTACGATAAACATAGGTTCATAACGCAATCTAGCTACTGTATTTTGCAAATTTTGAATTTTTTTCACAAACGAATTAAACTTTTTGTAAAAGATTTTCCAAATTTGTAATAGAATATAGTATTTATACGATAACTTTTTCGATGAAATAACCATATATAAACAAAAACCGCACATTCCATATATATCTTATGATTGTATTAACACTGGCTATGGTTAAGAAATTATGGTAAGAAGACTGGAAACAGTCAAACAAAATAAAAAGCAAATGCTTAAGTGAAAATAGGAGGGGGTATGAGGGGATGGACGCTGCCCAAGAAATAATTCTTAAGGGCAAAGCACTTTTCGAAAATTATAAAAACAACATTTAAAAAAAAATTGATTTCGTTACAAAAATCAAAGGCGGTACCCTTGCATTTTTCTTAAAAAAATAGAAAAACCAATTTTGTGTTAAATTGCAATAGTTTTTGCACAAAAGTGATGCGTGATATCAAAGAGTATAAATATTGCAATTTCTGCTTTTATTATTTTTACAACAAAAACAACTTTTGCACCATTTTTTGGAAGAAAAAGAAATTTTTTTGACCTTTTTGAAAAAAACAGATTAAAAATATAAATCTTTAGTTAACGAAACTGTTGCATAAATTTTTTTGCAAGTACTTTAATTCAACTTTTAGATTAAAGAAAATTGAATGAAATGTATTAAAACATTCGCGTTGAAAGTCAAAACATTGAATTTGGAATAGTTTTTTTGGCTGTAGGTAATGATGTTATACACAAAAATTCATTGGACTAAGATTTTCCATAGTTTTCAAGATATCATAATGTTACGGAATTTTTTTACTTTATTATTCTTAAGAAAATTGAAAAAGTTAGTATACATAAACATATATTGGATAAAAAAATGCATATTGTAGGGTACCCATTAGAAATAAACAAAAACTGTCCAGATGGTGTTTGTAGCCCTTTTAATTGACAAAAACTCTTTCATAGATTATTAAAACGTATCTCTAATTTCTAACTTACTTTTCAGTGTTTGTAATTTTCATTATTCTACAAAAGAACCGTTATTTTGAAGAGAGTCCTTTCCTTTGTGATAAAAAGTAGTCTATGTCCCAGAGACGTAAGGAATCTACATGTAAAGTTTTAAAAAATTCAATCAGTATTTTTCACGTGATTCGCGTTCGGGCAGACAGACAGAAAATATTTTTAAGAATTACATTTTTTGAATATACTATGTTCAAAATATTCAGTACAATAAGAATTTCAAAAAAACATTCTATGTACAGATTTTTTTTACAGTTTTATTATATGTATAGATTATAACATTTTAAATTTTCGAAGCAATTAATAGAGTACATTTTATTATTCTTTTACATGTATATTCGTTACATTTTTGCATCGCTTAGTTGCTTATCATTGCACATTTTGTTTTGATGTATTTCGCTAACGAATGGAACAGCGACTGCAAGCATATGATATAAGAATTTAAATATGACATTTAGTTTTGATCAAAAAAAAATAAAAGTCAAATTTAAATTTATATATTTTACCAAAAAAAAAATAAAGTAAACTTTTTACTTTTATTTGTGATTAAAAAAATAAAAGTCAAATTTTAACTTATATTTTTGATCGAAAAAATAAAAGTAAAATGTTAACGTTTATTTTTGGTCAAAAAAATAAAAGCAAATTTTAAACTTTTATATTTGACCAAAAAAAAAAATAAATATAAAATTTTAACCTTTATTTCTGATCGGAATAAAATTCGTAAAAAAAACTATTATTTTGATTTTTTTTGAAAAAAAAACAGATAAATTAAAATCATTAAAGATTAATATTCCTTAGCTTACAAGCATCACATTGCTATTTTCAAATATAGAATATACTTACTTATTCCATTTGACTTTTTTAGTAGAAATTTTGAAAATAACTGTTATTTTCGGTCTTGGATTTCATTTGATGAAATATTAGCACATCTCGCACTTTCACTTTGTGTTGCATCCATTGTTTTTTCAATTGTGCAGAAGAAAAGAATTTAAAGCAAATGGCCCATTATCATTGTCAAAATAAAGTCGACTTTAAGTTTAGTGCAAGCTTTTTGACATCATATTATATTGAAAAACTGTCAAAAATGCTTATACTAAATTTAAAGTCGACTTTATTTTGACTATGATAATGGGCCAATGTCACTAACATATGTTTTATACAGTGCTGCCATATTTTTATAACAAAATTTACTGTTAACTAGTTAAGTTAAGCATTGTGAAACCAAAATCATGAAAAGTTATAGTTAACTAACAGACTTTAGTTAGTTAACCAATTGGTTAACTAATGTTCGTGTAACTGGCACTTTGTTATTAAAGTTATTAAATATGAATTGAAGAGTCTTTTAGCTTCGTAGTCATTAATTGATTGATTAGTATCGAGAAAAGTTAAACATTACTTGCGTCTGTCTCCATGACTTAAGCAGCATGCATCCCTCTGTTGTATTTTCAATTTTTGTTCCTTGATATGCTTTAATTTTACCATTCGAATTGAAGATGTATATGTTTGCCTGCATCGGTAGCTGTTAGATGTGCTTTAGGGCAAAGCGTAATGTGCTTTTTTAGATCGGGTACTGTTGCCATGATTTACGACCAATGCGCAACAGGCGACCATTCAAACGAATGGTTAGTCGAAAAGTCAGTTGTCATTGTTTCTTGGATATTTAACTCACAGTGAATGAGTTATTTATAGCCTAAACTATTTTTCTTAAGATACGGTGAGGGTCTGTCTAATTACTTGAAAGTTTTTTCTTCCGCGAAGTCAATTAAAAATTACTTAAACCGTAATGAATAAAAATGCGGAAATTTTCTGACCTATCATTCAAAAATTACAAGATCAATAACTAAAAAATATATTGATTCTGATATGCTAAAAATAATTGAATGGACTAACAAAATGTTCAGGTAGTGTTCAGAAATTCAGTCAGTACAGACTGAAATATATCGTTTCAGTGTAATATCTATACTAAATTCCCCGCATTGATATTTTTAAAAGTAATTAATTGAATTTACGAAACGATATGTTGAGGAACAATGTATGGTACTAGCTATTACCCGCGGCTTTGTCGGCATAGGTTAGATTTCTTTACCCCACGCTTATTGCGTAAGGGGTATATTTACTCTGTCGCTCCGTTTGTAACGCTAATAAGGAGGTGTGGTAGTAAAAGTATATTTAATTTGATCACCTTTTCAGTTGATTTAGCCATGTCCGTCTGTCTGTCCGTCGAAAGATTACAGAAGAAACTTTTGTAATGAAATTCAAAACATATGCCTTTGTTAAAAAAACAAAGATGAAGTTCGAGACTAAGAAAAACCGGATGAAAACCACGCCTACCTCCCATACAATGTGACTTTATAAAAATGGTAAAATCTCTTCAAATGCAACAGAAAGTAATTTAATGACTTTAGGTTTTTCACATAATTTTTAAACGAAAATATGCACTGTGAGTATCGAATATGTAAAAATCGAATATGAAAACCACGTCTACCTCCAACACAAAGTGACTTTTTATAACGGTTTAATCTACACAAATTTCACAAAAATAAGTACAATGGCTTAAAATTTTGTAAATAAATTTTTATATTAATTGTGTACACGTTACATAGAGGAGTATTTAGTCAGTTTTTTGGCTTAAAATTCAAAAAATCAAATGGAAGCTACGAACTTTTTTTGGGTACCGGTTTTAAAAAAAATTAATACTTTCAGAATACTAGTTCAAAAGTTACAAGCTGTCAAACTTAACTTTTTTTCTTTCTTTATTTAAAAAAAATTTATTTTTTGCAATATTTTTTGCTCTAACTCCACAAAAATTTATTAGATAAAGTGTTGGAAATAATTTTTGAAGTGAAAACTTCTTTAGGCGCGTTGAACGATTTTGATAGAGGGTAAATCATTGGTTTGCATCATCGTATTTTTCCAAGGAATCGTCCACAATCGGTCGCAAGCTCACAAAAAAATCACTGTTTGTTGCTCACAAAATTTGTTGCTAGCCAACATCCTCTAAGTGCCATCACCAGTAGCACAAGCAAGTGCTAAGTGCTTGCTAGCAGGCAAACAGAAAAAATAGCATGCAAAGTGCTGTGTATTTTACGCCGTCAATTCGGTTCATCCCCTCTAACGCTGCGCAACCGATGGGATCTTTTAATTCTCTTTGCGTTGTTGTTGTGAATTTGCTAAGTAGTTATTGTTGTACAATAAGCTTTAATTTTTTGTGGATGCTTATTTTTAGCTACAGTCAGCATATGACATCGAACTAATTTAGAAAACAGTCAGTAAACAGTTCAGACAGTAAATCTATTTGTTTTTAGTAAAAGTGTTACCGTATCGGAAATACATATATATATATATATGTATATGTATATATAGATACTATATATATATATGTATATATATACATGTTTATATATATAGGTATATATATAAAAATTTACATATATATAGTTCATATATATGAACATTTTAGCTCATTAAGGAAATTTAAAGAATATTTATGTATATTTATATACTAATAACAATTTCGTATTAAACCTTCGAAATAATTAATATTTTCAGTAGTAATTGAATAACTAAAGTCTGCTTATCCTAAGCATTCTATTTTTTAAAACTGTTTAGCTTTAATTTCTTATATGAATTATATAAATAAGCTATAAATATTTCTTAATTTTAGAATATTCTATTTTTAATACACAACGCAATATAGATATGGTGAACATGTATATTGTGTTAGTGTTATGATATAAACAGATATAAATAAGCTTTAATTTTTTATATTAATTCAATAATGAAATAATTTAAATAAATTACTTTAATTATATGTATTTTTGATATGGCAACACTTTACCTTAAAATAAATAGTTTCAGTAATATATAAAAAATTTAATAAATTGTTATAAGCTCTTAACAAAAATAATTCTAATTTCATATGCCGACTGTAGCTACACGATTAGAATTCACAACGTCTACAAAAAATTTCCGGCTAACTGCGGCAACAACAATTACCAAGGAAGTCTACAAACAAGAACGCACAGAGAATAACAAGATCAGAGCGGAACTTTTAAAACTTTTTGATTTCATCCTACATGTAGGATGGGCTGCAGTATGAGCTTTCGCACATCCTACATGTCCGTCCGACCTGTCAAATCCATCCTACATGTAGGATAGTCCGAAACCCCCTATTAGCATGAAAATTCTTATATAGCAGTAAGGCGGTCCGTGGCAGGACAACGTCTTCCAGGGAATACTAATATTTTATATATAGGTTTTCGCTTCGGTCGGCAGTCCTCTCACTGCTATACTTTTTTTTTGTGTTCTGTTGTCACCTTATAATGATTTTCTTTTAATATGGACTGTTTTATACTATAAAGTGTATAAAATTTTGTTGTTTTATTTTAAATGCTTTCTTATTTTTCCTTCAGTTTTGTAGCTATACCCTACAGTCTGTATATCTTTAATATTTTCATGGAGCTAACATTCAAAACATGATACGTCACAAAAACAATTTTCCATATATGTTTTTTCTGAAATCGTGTTCCCTATTGTTAGGATTACTATCGCAGTACTTATATGAAAATTTGTCGTAACAAATCTCCCTTTGAATGCTATTTTTTCAAATACTATATAATACTGATCTGTATTTTATTAATTAATATGATTTCTTCGTATTTATGGAATACGAATTTGGCATTGAAATCTTTAAGGCATTAAAAACTCTTAATAAATAATATTTAATGTAGCGTGCACTACTTATCGACAATGCGGAATAGTTGGAATTTCTCCGTTAAATCTGTGTTTAATTTGCTGGTATTTAATATGACAATTCCGTATGCTTTGAAACAAATAATAGTGATGTACTATTTTGTTATGTGAGTATTCAGGTATTCAAGTGCATTTAAACTTTAATATGAAAATTAAATGTGCTATCTTTTTTTTTAGGAACTGCTTTTAATACATTTTATAACTCGCCAAAAGTTGTATGATATAATGAAAACCTCTGGGCATTCTAAATTTAATGATAAGTTTCAGTATTTGAGAGATTAAATGATGCGACAAATTTGTCCTGCGGAGAAATATGAGAAAGGCTTCGCAGAAATAATAAATCACTTTATTCATGCATTAAAGTTACGTTGGACCAGAGCACATAGAATTAAGGCAACATTTTTGAGTTCTACTCGAGATTGGTTAGCTTCTTCAATATCTTTCACTACCTCTAATCCTCAAAAACGTGGGCGAAAGAAAATTTCTTTTGAAGGTTCTTTTTAAAAACCAAAGTAGCAAAATGTAAACAATTAAAAGAGTCTAATTCCTTATCAGTTTTGTCGTACGCTACAAAAATGAGTTTGCGAGCTGAAGGTCATATAGAAGCTTCAAAATTATTGCATGAAGTGACAACTTCATCACCTCAAAGAGCAAGTAAATATAAGCAAAGTTTTGGAAAATATAAGAAGGAAACAAAGATCAGTAACGAAGACGCTCTTGCTATGCTTGTAGAAGCTAAACTATCTATCACGTCATCAATACAATGTTTTCAAAAGTGCTGCACCCAAAAAGTTTCCTTGCTATACCGCTGTACAGTCAGCCAAAAAATACTGCTATCCTGCGCGAGAATTTATTAAAATATTAGGGCTATTCCCGATTACGGGCAAATAGCGTGGCATCGTGGCATTTGCAAAATATGATGGCAAATATTTTCAACACAACAACAAAATGTACAGATTTGCATTTGCCCGACTGTGTCAAATTTGCAACACTAAAATCGCATTGCATACAGTCGAGCATGGGCAAAACTTATTTGCCAATCAATCAGCTGTGACATTTTAACCAAACGCCGCTAATAAAACAAAATTAACAGACTCTGATATGGAACTCACTTTGATAAATAATACACTTTGATAAATAATAATGAAAAACACCACAAATACTGTTCGTGTTGTTTTTTTTTCCTCCAAAACAGCTGTGAGTTTTGTTTGCAACAGTGTTCTAAAAAGTGTGCTCACAGTTGATGGCAAATATTTGGTAGGGCATACATTTGCAAAGCTATTTGCCCGTAACTGGGAATAGCCCTATTGAAAACTTCGTGCGAATTACATTTGCAAGCTTTGCTGAATCATACCGTCCAACGCTTGATAATATTGCAAAAACCCGTGATAGATGATTTGCAGAATCTAATTTTTATTTATTTACGAAGTGGGGTTTTGACGAAAGTTCGGGCAACAGCACATACAAGCAAGCCTTTCAGGACCCTGATGCGAATGATTCATCAATATTCATTTCCTCTATTGTTCCTATACAATTACTTTGCAGATCTAAAGTTATTTGGCAAAATCCTCGCCCATCTTCAACAAGATTTTGTCGACTAATTTGCATGCAATTTATTAAAGAAACTGCAGAGTTATCAAGAAAAGAAAAATAACGAGTAGAAGTAAAAATAAGAGACCTTCAAAAATATGCTGTACAATGTGGAGTCAAATTGATAGAAGTAAGCCACAAGCTTATGCTTACCATAATAGACGGCAAGGTGTGCAATGCACTAACTGAAACTTCATCTACACAAAGGTGCTATCTATGTACTTCAATTATTAAAGAGTTCAATTCTATTAATAGATGTTCTTTTGATCATTTTTTCTTCTATTCCTTTGCCTATTAGTTCACAATTTGTAACAAATAAATCATCGCCAACCAATTGAATTTTATTCCCCAATCAACGATTAAAAAAGAAGTCAAAGTAGAAAATCTTCAATCTGTCTTATCGATTCTACACGGTTGGATAAGATTTTTCGAATGCTTTCTTCATTTGGCAGCTAAGCTGCCAGTGAAAAAATGGCTAATAAGAGAGCAATTGGAAAAGCAGGCTGTGTTAGAAAATAAATCTAGAATTCAAAGAGAGAGAGAGATTTCAAGGAAAAAATTGGTTTAGTAATTGATCAACCAAAACCAGGATTTGGGAATTCTAATGATGGAAATACCGCTCGAAGTTTTTTTGAAAATGCAGAAGTAACAGCATTAATTATTAACCTTGATGTAGATCTAAAAAAATTCATATTGTTTTAATAGTAATTTCATGAGGTTAAGAAGTAAATATTGATTAATTCCGTGATTTTGCACTAGAATATGCCCCCAACTGTGCATAAGATTTCAATTCATAGGTCTGAAGTCATCAAATGTGCCTTATTGCCGATTGGTCAATTGTCTGAGGAGGCGCAAGAAGCTCGCAATAAAAACTTAAAAAAATTCAGGGAGTATTTTTCACGAAAAATCAGCCGAGAAAAATCGCTCGAAGATGTTTTCAATAGGTTTTTGATAACTTCTGATCCTATTATTTCAAGCAAAAGGAAATTGCCTCAATATAAGTTGAAAAAGTTGCCACAATTGGCTGCTAATTTGATTGTACCGCCATTGGTGCCTACAAATGAAAACAACGGTGAAGGCACTGATGAATGTTTAAATTATAAAAAAATGGCCCCTCCGTCATTTTTTATGGGAGGTAGGTGGAGTTTTCATTTGACTGTACGAAATTTCAAACTCAGAATGCATAGTAAAAATTAAAATTTATGTGAAGAATTTAAAGTCCATATATTAATTTTTGTTGAATTTTAAAAATTCTGATAAAGTAACTTTGTATGGGAGGTAGGTGTGGTTTTCACCTGATTTAGCTGAATTTCATACTGAAAGCGGACATAAATCAAAGATCACATACAAAATTTCAAGGATATATATTAAGTTTCGTAGAATTGCAACAGGTTTTACCGTTTTTAAAAAGTCATTTTGTATGGGAGGTAGGCGTAGTTTTCATCCGATTTGATTCATTTCCGATCTTGATTTTTATATTTTAGATAAAAGCTTAAATACCAAATTTAATTACTAAAGCTTCAAAATTACGCCTATAATCGTGTCGACAAACAGACAGACGGACAGACGGACGAACGGATATTTTTTCTTATTTGAACACATTCTAACTAAAAAACATCAAAAACTACCTCCGTCTTCTAGGTGCATTGATATCTATTTTAAGGGTAAAATACCCCACTGTGCGATGTTTGAAGTTTGGTAAAAAAAACTTAACATTGAGCCAAGCTCCCATACAAAATGACGTCATTATAATGCAAAACCTTCATTCAAAATAAAAATGGTTTAAACGTGATATTTTATTGCTAAAATTTGACAAAAGTAAAAAACCAATATTTTTAGTTTTTAACCGACTTCAAAAAGAAGGAAGTTCTAAAGTTCGTTTTATATTCAGCAAAGAGGCGTGGTAATATTAAAAAATACTGTATCTCGAATAATATTAATTTCGAATAAATAATTCGGTACAAAAACAGATAGAATGATAACAAAAAACGGTGAAGAAAGTGGACGGAATCCGACAAAGGGCGTGTCAATATTAGAAAAACACTGTTTGTCGAATAACATTGTTGCTAGGGTACTGAAATTTAGTACAGGTGTGGGCACAATTATTAAAAATTACGGTAAAAATATGGGCGTTATCGGACAAAGTGGCATGTCAATATTAGAAAAACACTGTATCTCGAATAATATTGACACTAGGGCTATAAAATTCGTTACAAGAATGGGTAGAATTATTACTAAACACGATGAAAAAAGTGGGTTGAATTCGATAATGGGCGTGTCACTAAAAAACACTGTATTTCAGTTAATATTGACACTAGAGCACTAAAATTCAGTGCAAGAGTATATAGAATTATAACAAAACATGATCATGAAAGTAGGCGGAATTATTCAAAGGGTTCTAGGATACTAAAATTTATTACACAAATAGGCAAAACTATTTTGAAAATTTATCATATTATATAAAAAGGAAGAACTAAAAATTTCTAAAAAAAAGACTTCAAAATCACTACAAAGTATAAAATACTTCTAATTACTTTTCCTTTTAATTTCTTGGTCATATTTGATAATTTATTTATTTATATACATTGGAAATCTTATTATTTTAATTTTTTCTAATTTGTTTTATTGTCATAAATATATTAATTTCTTTATGAATATAAAAGCTTTGAAGTCAGCGCTAACCTTTACCACATCATGATCTTTTTACCATCCCTGCTCTGCCAATACGAATTTAGGTCCCGAAGTTAAGATCAACAAGTAACAGGCGCAACCAAACCAAAACCAACAACCAAAACCTCTCGTTATTGTGTTCAGTGATAGAAAGCGTTTATTTTATAAAACTCTGATTATATTTGTGCCAACTTTATAATAATATACATAAAAAATAATCAAATTTGACCAAGAAATTAATAGAAAAAGTCATTTAAAATTAATTTTGTAGTGGTTTTGAAGTCGGATTTTTTGTTAAAAAGTTTTTTTTATAATATTTAAATAGTATTTTAACATTGCTATTTTAAAGCTGGGTCGAAAGGGTTAATGAATAATTTTGTTAATTAGCTTCCCAATTTTCGGTTATATCTTCCTCCCACCTTAACACAGAAAACACATATCGAACAAACACAATGAAAAGAATCATAAGAGTTTCTTTAATCTAATCTGTAGATCTTTTGATTTTATTCGCCACCTGTCAGAGACATCTTCCGAATCAATCCAAAATTATATTTATTTATCATATTTAGCAGAAATAAATTTTTAATGCAATTAGATTTGTATCATTGTATTTTCTATTATCTGCTTATGTCTTATAAAAAAAACCATTAAAAATGTGTGTTCTTTTGGAGACAGAGCGCTTTAATGGATTGAACATATATCGTATACATAATTACGTAAAAGTTTTGGTAAAACTGGCTTACAAATAATTACAAGTTGCTTGCGATTTAAATTCTCCTATCCATTCCTTATGTAAAATCGGTCAGTTATTATTTTAAATGATTACTTATTTCGTTTTTGAGATATCGCCCATTTAATTTTTTTTTGGCAAAAAAAGGTAATTCCCCCTAATTACAGATGCCTCGCAAAAAATTTATCCCACAGCCCACACAGAATATCAAATGAAAGCTAATCAAATTTACTATAGATTACACTACTCAACAAGGTTTTCCACAACGAATGGCATTAACATTTTTTATAGTAACATTTTCCGTAGAATCCGAATATCATAATGATTTTGTTCGATTGGTCTTATTGCCTTTATAAATGCCAAAATTTAAAAAAAAGTATAGCAGTGAGAGGACTGCCGACCGAAGCGAAAACATATATATAAAGTATTAGAATTCCCTGGAAGACGTTGTCCTGCCACGGACTGCCTTACTGCTATATAAGAATTTTCATGCTAATAGGGGGTTTCGGCTTATCCTACATGTAGGACGGATTTGACAGATCGGACGGACATGTAGGATGTTTGGAAGCTCATACTGCAGCCCATCCTACATATAGGATGAAAATCAAAAAGTTCTAAAAATTCTAAAAGTTCCGCTATGATCTTGTTCTTCTCTGTGCTTCTTTGTTTGTAGATTTCCTTGGTAATTGTTGTTGGCGCAGTTAGCCGGAAATTTTTTGTAAACGTTGTGAATTCTAATTGTGTAACTACAGTTGTCATATGAAATTAGAACTATTTTTGTTAAGAACTTATAGCAATTTGTTAAATATGAAATTAGAACTATTTTTGTTAAGAACTTATAGCAGCAATTTATTAAATTTTTTATATATTACTAGCTGAACCCGGTGTGCTTCGCTACTCCCCTCGTTATAAAATAAAATTAAAAGTATTTATATATTTTTCACGCCATCGAATTTTCGAAATAAGTCCACCCCAGCGCCACCTACCGTGTCTATTTATACACAAATTATTTTCTTATGATCAAACAAACATACATTCTGAATTTCAGTTAAATTGGTCCATAAATTCAAATTTTCGATATAAGTCCACCCCAGCGCCACCTATCGGGTCCAAATATAGCCTATGCTACCCACCGTACCAAGATGAACATTACCTGAAAATTTCATCAAAATCGGCCCAGCCGTTTTGGAGTCCATACGTTACATACATACACACATCCTATTTTATATATATAGACTGATATTTCTTTTAAGCAAAAGTGTTACTATATCAAAAATATATATAATTAAAGTAATTTATTTAAATTATTTCATTATTGAATTAATATAAGAAATTAAAACTTATTTATATCTATTTATATCATAACACTAACGCAATATATATGTACACCATATCTATATTGCGTTGTGTATTAAAAATAGAATATTCTAAAATTATGAAATATATATAGCATATAAATTATATTTAATTCATATAAGAAATTGATGCCAAACCGTTTAAAAAATAGAATGCTTAGTTATCCAATTACTACTGAAAATAATAATTTATTTTACAGGTTTATTACGTAATTGTAATTATATAAATATACATTAATACTCTTTAAATTTCCTCAATGAGCTATATTGTTCATAGATATGAGCTATATATATGTATTTCCGATACGGTAACACTTTTACTAAAAACAAATAGTTTTACCAGTATTATATATACTCTTTAATTCATATGCATAAACTGTTTTCTAAAATAGTTTGATGTCATATGCTGACTGTAGCTACAAATAAACATCTACATATACAAAATAACTACCAAGCAAATCCACAAAACAACGCAAAGAGAATGACAAGATCCCAGCGGTTGCGCAGCGTTAGAGGGGATGAACCGAATTGGCGGCGGAAAATATACAACACTTTGCTTGCTATTTTTTCTGTTTGCCTGCTAGCAAGATCTCAAGTGGAGGGAGGCATTAAAAGAGACTTCAGAGCTAAAGTGGAATGGCAAAATTAGACAAGGTAGTGTTAGGGCGGAGAGCCGGTGAACGAAACTGTCAAAACGCAGTTTACATTTCATACAAAATCTGCAACCAATGAGAATGCAATATGAAAGCAAAAATTGGCCAAAATACCAAAATGACTGAGTTTGACAGTTATAGTCACTAAGAAAGAGAAGACATTCAGCCCTAACACTACCTTGTCTAGTTCTGCTATGAGTGGTGGCATTAAAAGGGACTTCACGGCCAGTCAAACAAAAACCAAATATTAAAAATTTTAAATTTATTTTATTTTAACCTACAGCAGCTCTACATATACACTGAAAAAACAGTATCATTCAAAGTTTCGCAGCGGAGCGAAGGGAAGGAAGAAAACGATGCGTCTGCAGAGGAACTTATTGATGGTTGCTTGCTACATTTGCTGAGCGCCTGGTAGTCAAGATCCAAGAGCGTCATTTAAAAACCTACTGTATTGATGACGAGAGTTACTCGCAAAATGACGAAGACGATGACGATGACGCAAACCAAAGATTTACCCTCTACCAAAACCGTTCAATGCGCCTAAAGAAGTTTTCACTTCAAAAAAACCTGTTAGTTATGAAAAAATTTAATAGTAAAACAATGATAGCTGACAACTCTGAAAATAAAAGGCTTCAGTGGTGAAAATAAAAAGCCACTGACAAAAACAACAAGTGTGAAAATTGTCAAAATTTGTTTGACGATATATAATAAAATAAGATATATATAATTTATATCTCATCTCAGCTCTAAATTTTAACATCCCAAGGAGAGGAACTAGACATTTTCTGTTTTTCAAGTTGAGTCAGTGCAGTTCTAATTACGCTCTTCATGAACCTTTACGATGTATGTGCAGTGATTTCAATGATAACTTCAACATGATTTTTATAACATGGAAAATTATATTACATTTAAATAATTAAATCAATTTAACTTCATCCTATTATACCTAACGCAGTTTTATAACAATATAATATTGGTAATTGAGATTGTTCTGTTTCTCTTTTTTGTCTCGATATTATGTTTTATAAAGTAAGCACCATCAAATATGAATCGTTTTTAAAACTTACTTTTTAATTATTCAATAATTTAATTTTTAATTGAATTGGGATATACGTGCTCACGTGGTTTCCTGATTTGAAATTAGATTGAACTCACACTATCACCTGGATTGGTGTGCCAGAGTATATCTCTTTTCCATACAAGTTTATGCCTGCGTTGGCCCAAATGCATATCCAACTAATTGGGATTTTGATTTGGCGGATATGAGATTTATCTCATTTCCACGTAGGTCCTTGGGTTGTACAATGGCTGCAAACCAGTTAAAATGAGTGTAGTGTTTTTGATTGTTTTTCGGGTACCTTAAATTGATAATTACGATTATTTAATTCGATGTTGCTTATTTATATAGAATCAAGTATACTTAAATACGCGTTTATATATATTAAATTTTTACATTCCGCTGAAAAGCCAATTAATGTGCTTAGTGGAAAATCCTAATTGCCAATAGTGGGGTATGTTTTAGTACGTAGGTGCATTCTGTCTGTCCCGGCTGATTCGGGCAGATTTTAGAAAGTGAATTGTGCATAGGACGGGTATTTTCATAGGACGGGAATACGTATCTTTGGAAGATTTCATACCTCCGGGCGAATCCAAAAAAAAAAAAAAGAAAAAAAAGAGCTTACATGTAATTATTTGAATGTTCAACATATTCCTTTATCACAACTTAAAGATTAAAATGCAGAAAAAGAAGAAGATCGTTCCATTTTTAAATCTCACCATGAATAGTAAAAGAGAGAAGAGTAAAAGCAAATTTTTCAAAAATGTTGACAAATACAACAACTGAAGAAATTGCCAAACTTTAAAAGCATATATAGACCAATATAAAGCGAATTAATAATAAGTTTTGGTTGCAAACATCTTATTGAACCTAACTTAAGTATTTATATACTAACAAACAGATCATATGCATTAATTTCAGGAGTTGCCAAGTGATTTATTTGTGAGCTTGCGACCGATTAAAAACAAGACTGACGATCAGGGTATTTGATTTTTTTATGCAAAACTTAATATTATTTTTTATTAATGCCACTCGTCTTTGGAATTCCTTACCAAGCCATGTAAGAAAGAGCTTTAAGGGAAATAACAAGATTTAGACTCGCCGTATTTCAACATTTCGCTTCTTATTAACGATTAATAAATTCGCCAGTTTTCTTTAAATCTATACTTTCTTCTTGTCACTTTTTTTCTCACTTAATTACTTCAATTTTATACTCTATCTGGATTTCTCTATTTCAACTTAATATTAAGATTAATTTTATAATAATTATAATTGTTTAAATTAGGTTAAAGAAAATATTTAATATGTATAATCCTAAAAATATTATTCCAACTTGTACATTAAAAGAACTAAGTTTTTATAGTACTATAAATAAATAAATAAAAAAAATAAAAAACAAATACATTCAAACATTTTTTGAGGTTATGTTTTCTAAGTTTCCTATCTTGTTATCTTTGCTGTCTGTATTGATGACGAGAGTTACTCGGAAAAAGACGATGACGCAAACCAAAGATTTACCCTCTACCAAAATCGTTCAACGCGCCTAAAGAAGTTTTCACTTCAAAAAATATTGAAAATTGACAAAATGACGCGATTTTAAAAATTAAGTTCTTAAAGCAGCTTGTTTTCTACCGGTTATTAGGTGTAAAATATACAATTTTTTTGAAATAAAATTTTGATTCTAGTTCCAGTTATAGCCACTGATGTTGTTAATAGCATATTTCAATTTGAGATTATTCGGCTAAATAGTTTTTGTTTTTTCTGCAACATCATGCCGAAAAAAAGTAGTTTCGAAATAAATGAGTATACAGAGAATGAATGCAGATGAAACACTGTGGCTCCATACCAGGGATGGAATTTGACCTTCTGAGATTTTACCGAAATGGAGAGAAAAATAATGCCGTTTTGATGAAAATAGGTCCGTCTTTTTTGTATCCAAAATTTTACTTTGACATATCGCGCTCATTGCGTGCAAGATTGCACAACTCAAAATAAGGCATTTTTAAGATAAGTCTTAGATTCTAAGGCGACAGAAAGAATCGATATAAGAATTTTCTGTTTATGCTTCAAGATTATCTTATTTGCGTTCAAATAACGGTTTTGCGTATACTTTTGTCGCGCTTTCTCTACGAAAGCTAGAGTAATTCAAAAAGTTACAAACATATGGATCTTGCACGAAATGGGTGATACATTTAAAAATACGTAAAATTATTTAATTGTTAACATCAGTGCTTTTTTAATTTTAAAAATAAAAAACTGTTTTATTTATTTTAATATTTTTTTTATATGAAAATTGCAAAACTAAATTAAGTAGATCAGCGGTTCCTAACCTTTTTTCGTCCATGTGTCTTTGACAACGTATTTAAGAGAATTGTAGCCCCTGAAACCAAATTCGAATTTAAACTGTAAATCAATTTTGTTAAAAGATTTATTTTAAAGAAAAATAACAATGCAAAATAAAAATATAAGAAATAAAAGTAAAAAATTATATAAATTCAAAATATGTTTTGTTTTTTTAAATAATTAAATGTATTTAATATATGGGCATTTTCATTGTCGCGCACGTAATGTTCATTCCCTTTTTTTGTTGTTCAAAAAAGGACACGTTACTATACAAAAAATATAAGTGGTTTATGTCTGCATCAATATAAACGAATTAATCTGCGAAATGTGCACGACTTTTTTAACAAAGTTATTTTAAGATTGCCTGGAATAGTGCTGCTATATATTCATAATTATTTTCTTGAAAAATCTTTTTTAGTTATTTTTATGAAAACCATTATATGATACGTTATGACACAGATTTTCACAGATAAAATGAAAAAAATTAATTAAACTTTGTTAGATACAAATATTTATTATAGTTATAAAATTCCAACTTTGGTTAAATTGTCAACATTTCACATTTGTCAACAGGAACAACAGGAATCATTTTGTCAACAGGAACACAAGAATAACAATTTTCAAAAGAGTAATTAAGTTTTATATAACACCGTACACAGTTCGTATTTTGGCATTACTTCATTAATTATTTCCCTAAAAATGAATATTAGATTTTTCTCCACAACATAGCGTATTTGGTGAAACGAAGAGTAGACATTAGTCAGAAAATTGGCGTTTAAGTCGAAAATTAGAATCTAGAATAGAAAATCTCGAAAACTAAAAAATAAATATTTAAAGTGAATGCAGATGATTCAATGACCAAATTAATAAAAGTATGAAACTATAATCAATAAGAAGAGATTCTTTGTCCCGCTGGTCACTAAAGAAAGAGAAGATCAAAAGATAATTACAATATTATTCTAGTAATGCATCATCATCCAGACTTTCATCTCTATTGGCAGATTTTCTTTACTGAATGAAGATATATTATAATTAAAACAACTGCATGATTTTGACTTTAACAAACTTTTTGCTTGAACAAGAGCAGAGCATTTATCCAGATTGAGTTTATTACGACACTTTGTTTTTAATAAGGTTTTGAATAGAAAATATACGCTATACGCAATCCGATGAGTGTGGCAACGATACTACGCCTTGGACAATTTTATATATATTTTGAAATATCAAAATATCGAACTCATTTTTAATCGTGCTTATTTTATACCTAAATTGTGAAATTGAGGAATTTTTAAACTTTTGGACACAATTGTGCGTACATTTCCATTCCTGCTCCATACCTACTAAAACGGCTATAGAAGTGAAAATAACGTCAGAAAGACTATACTTTTGATATAACAAAAAAAAAAAACAATTTCAAAAAAATTCTATTCCTTAAATGATAAGCGATCCAAATATTTGTACAACACGATTAGGGACAACTATTGATTTAATATTTGCTAGAAATACCGAAAACATTACATCTATATAATATACGTTTGCTATTTTTGATATTAAAAAACAATAATTTCATTAATAAATTTCCATAATAATAATTGAAAACATTTACGAAAAAGTAATGTAAAATAATAATGTAAGGCAATAAAATTTACTGGTGGGAATATTATTGGTTTTTAGTTCTTTATGGTATTTAAAATTTTATAATTTACAATTTTTTTATTAAAAAACCATTAAAATATCAAACTTACGAAACTGCGAAAAAGCTTCACTTCTTTCGTGTGTCCAACGACGCAACTGTTTTTTTTTATATTGTGGACCAATTAAAAAGTTATAAAAGCTAAGGTATTACAAAAGTTAGCTCTGAAGTTTTGAATTTTTAACCTTGGATAACCAATCACATTTCTAATGCGTTATAACCAATGTTAGTGGATTCGACTAACACGCTCCAAAATTTGTTTTAGAGGAGCTGTTAGTACATAAAATACATTAAAAGCTGTTGAAAATGGAAAAACTATGTATATTTTACTAGAAATAAAAAACATTAATATTGGTCTTTGGTTTTTTTTATTTTTTAAAATATTTTCATAAGCTACTTATTTCATCAGTTCAAGATATATTACATGATATTATTGAAAAAATAAAATAGTAACTAAACATAAAAAACTTAAAAGACTCTTCTATCATTATACGAATAAAGCATTATTTAAATTAATAAAATAAAAAAGTTGAAATCAATTGCTTAGCACAAGAGACACAAGAGTACAAGAAACACAATTTGCTGCACCACTATAACAAACTTATAACCAAACACTATATTCCTACAACAAAGGAACTAACTTCGACTGAACCGAAGTTAAAATACCCCCACATCCACATTGACACAAAGGTGTCATTGTTGTATAATTTTGATGACCCCTCTTTTATATGGCGTAGTTTTTATCCAAATATATAAAATTTGAAACTCAGAGTTCATCCTAATTATCAAAGCTTATGTGTAAAATATAAAGTTTAAACCATAATTTTTTTGAATTTATGAAGGATTTGTATTATAATGACGCCACTTTGTGTGTGAGGTGGGCGTGGTTTTGAACAAATTTTGACAAATTTCAAATATGTGGTGAATATTTTACTCCAAAGCTAATGTGCAAAATTCCAAGTTCATATATTAATATTTGTGGCATTTTAAGAGATACCGTTTTGATAAAGTCACTTCTTATGGGAGGTAGGCGTGGTCTTATCCGATTTTGCTCATTCCACAATTTTATGTTTGTTTTTGAATATAAGCATATATTTTTTATTTCCTTACGCTAGCTTAAAAATTGTGGCTTTAATCATGTCGACAGACAGTCAGATGGACAGACGGACATGGCTTAATCGACTCAGGAGGTGATGCTGATCAAAAATATATATACTTTTCTATACCTACCACGTCTCCTTATTAGCGTTCCGAACGGAGTGACAAAGTTACTATACCCCTTATGCAGTACGCGTGGGGGTATATAAAGTTACGTTATAGCCAATGTTAGTCGCTTCGACGTACACTACATTTATAAAAAGATTCACACCATCCAATTAAAAAGGCAATGTCATCCGAACACAACGAGGGCAGCTGAACAACTAATGTGGTTACTACAATATGGATATTGAACACGATCAGATGAGAGAATAAAAGGTTGTAAGCAAAACAGCGAGCAGTGTTAGTCGATACGACTAACATTGGTTATCCAGGGTTAACTTCAGATTCGTGATTAGCGACCCCGAAAACTTTCGGGGCATCTAATATGAAAAGCATTATAGTTATTAGAAAAGTTCATGGCCTTCATGTTAAAGCCGCCATTTTGAATTTTGAATTTTTGACTTCAGATTCGTGATCATCGACCCCAAAAAGCTGAATATCTAATTTTATGCCGATTAGGCAACTCCTTGAGGTTTTGGCCGTCTTTTTCGATATGGCACCAATAAGCGGTAATTTGTAGTAAAGATAAAATTTTAATGTTTATGCTGTTTACTTTAAATTAGAAAAAAAGTAGTTTCAATATTATGGCTTCAATACTTTTCAGTCAAAATCAGATGCTTGAACTGTTTTCACTTTTCAAATGGTAAAAATTCCACTTGTGGGGTGCAGATTGAACTTCAACAATTGAACTTCAACTTCAACAAATTTTATAAAAACAAATAAAAAATTATTGCTGATCAATTATAACTTCTCAGATAGAATGATTCGTTTATTTTAAATTCCACTCGTTGGTGACAATATGAGAAATTGTCAATATAATGATGTTAAAAATTTCATAAAACTTATTTATCACTGACCAATTAATGCAATCAACTGACGCCTTTTGTGATCTTCTTATGTTTTAGATGACAATTTTCTTTTAAACTCCATAAATTAGGAGCTAACATCTCATAGCTTCTTGTGGAGAAGATTTACAGTTAAAATAAATATTGTTATTTTTTTTTTGTTATATAACGAAATACCTGCTAGTTTTTGGATATTTAAATTTTTTGGGAGCTTAAACTACGTTTTGAATTTCTTTGTTTTCTTTGTTTCAAATTAAAGGTAGTTTTTTATTTAATAAATTAAATGTTTTTGTTTCGCAAATTAGATACAAGCATAATCTAAATCATAAAGTGTGCAAACCCAAAGATGTTCAATGATATTAAAAAATATTTGTTTTTTAATGAAAATGTATGGATTGAGTTGCAACGAATAACATAAAGCAAAGAATAAATTAACTTGAATGATACGGTAACTGATAAGGACTTGCAAATATGAATTAGAGGTTCAAATTATGAGCACCTGTTGCAGGATTTAGTTAAATACTTAAGTACTGGTATTAATAAAAATATATACAGTCCAAACAATTAATCTCAGACAAAGGGATCTCGATGAACTTACTCATTTACCTGAACTACTGGCTAAAATCTTAGATGCGGGATAATCCTTTCGTTCTTCTTAAGTTGATATGTCGTGCACAAAGTAAATATCAGAAACTTACCTAAAAGCGTAAACTTGGCGCGAAATAATAAAACCAAATAAAAAGAAAAACAGTAAAGAGGGCGAGGCAGAAAAACAAAACAAAGGTTGAACCTACTCGTTAAATCACTCTTCTTCATCCCTCGTCGTCTGCCTTAAACTAACAGTATCACGGAACGCGTGCTATGCGACAGGATAACAACCGGTAGGTTTCAGCAATGGTTATGTTATGGGCTACTCTAGCATGCCGCCTTCGTGACTGGGACAAGGGTTGGGATTGCAACATGTGCTGATTTGATTCTGGATTGCATTCCTTCGAATGCAATTTTCTCTCATAATGCGAGTTCAACTTTGAAATCAACTGAGCAAATATTGTTGTTAATTGTTGCTTGTGCTCTTATCTCTTGGCCTGAGTCTGCGTTTGTGCAGACCGTGAAACTGCAACAAGATTTCAGTAAGCGAAAAACAACTTGTTGGTTCGCCGGTTTCTCCCATCTCGGCCGTTTTCACTCTCTTTCGCGTTAGCTCTTAGATTTCAGCTTAAGAAGGAGCTACTCTTTAAATGGGTCGAAGCGAAGAATATGTTTTGCTCTTCGCCGTGGTCACTGTCGATGACGTTTACAAACAGCTTTGGAATGATATCGTTCGCGTAATCGAATTCATATCCTTTTGTTAATCTGAGGAGTGAACAACAAGAGTATAAGCGCGCGTATTTGATTTGCTTTTCGGCCAAAGGAATTCGCGTCTTGAAGAAATACTTTGCCGAGACGCTCACTGAACGCGATTTCGTGATTTGAAAATAAAAACTCAAAGAAAAAAAAATCGTGTCTGTCAATTCAAATCGTTGAAAATATCATTATAAAAAAATTGGGGAACGCGAACATTGTCTTCATAGGATACACTTAATATTCTATTGAAATTTTAAAACGGTTAGTAATTTATGCATTGTTTCGTGTTTATTTGAATGCATTTGATTTATTCTTCAATTGTGCTTAATGCAACCTTTCCGAAACTTTTTATATTTTTATTGCAGCTCTGGAAATGGATATTTCAGCCTACCAACACATGAACATCCGCATGAGCTCACGCGGTAAACGTCCCCTGCGTAACCTGACGCCCAGCGACAAGGTTCGTGCCATTCAACGTATCCACAATGGAGAAACTAAGGCTTCCGTTTCACGTGATATTGGTGTGCCCGAGTCTACTCTGCGTGGTTGGTGCAAAAATGAGCAGAAACTTCGATTTATGTGCCGACAACTGGGCACGGATCAAATGTCGGTCAACTGTCTAAGCACACCACCAGAGAAACGTCTAAAATATGAGAACTCAAGTACTCCGTTACAATTAGCTGCTATTGCAAATCAAGACGACTTAAGCTATTGCCGACCCCAGCTGAGTCCCATGGAGTTCGCTGCAAACAATGCCATTTTGGAAAAAATAGCTTTCAATGATTTCTTGGAGAAGAACACCCAAGCATCAGAAGTTGCGAGCAAACATCTTAACGGTAACAATTACTTACCTTCAGCTTTAAATCAGACATCCCTTCCGTCCGAGTTGTCGCAGCTTTCAATGATGCAAAATTTTAATTTGCTATCTTTACTAAACTCAAATTTGGCAACAGTGCCAGACTTGAGTGCAGTCAGTGGCACCCAGCAAGAAGAATGCACGTCTAAAACTAATTTGCGAGTATCGAACGTAGTGGATGATTTCAAAAACAACAGCAATAGCAACAGTAGCAATGGCAGCAGCACCACCATGAGCAGCTCACCTACCTTGTCGGTAAAGAACTGGGCCAAGGATACATCGGAAAAATCGTTTCCAGTCAACTTTACAAATAAATGTATCGATCCAAACGACTCCAATAACAATGATGTAAAGCTTAAAATCCAGTTGCCATCAACTCCGTTTGGACAGTCAGTAATGTTTCCAAATATCTTTCCTGGTTGCTTGCCACCATATCCAACTCCAAGCGAGGACTCCGAAAGTAGCAATGTTGCGCTTATGGATTGGTGTAAACTCTTCAATGCGAGCCTTAACTATATTGCTCTCGCTACCGCAGCAGCAGCACTGCACCAACCTGGAACTGTGGCTGCTACTAGTTCTAGTGAGCATCAGATTGGAAAGAGTGCTCCCGAGCGCGCCATCGATAAAATCTTGTTTAAACATCTTACACAGGACTCTCGCTCAATCCCACTATCAGGTCATCACTTGGTCAACAGTGACATCTCAAACGACAGTTACTTTGACAGCGAACCAGAGGATTTGTCTGTTCGGTCGACCAACTCCAAAATTTCAAGTCCGGCTAACAGTCGCTCACAGAGTCCAAATCTTTTGACGAGTTCCTCAGCCCACAGCGATGTCGAATAATAATTTTTTGTGTCATCCATTTTATGAATCTTGAATTAGTTAAATTTTGTAGATATTAGTCCTTAATCTTTTCTGACTTTTCTAATTTCTATAATTTTGGATTAGTGACAAATTATCCTATAGCTCTAGAATAGAAAAAAAATTCTTGTAATTTCTTGAAAAACTTTGCAAATTATTTTATAATTAAGTAGTTTTAAATTATTGCCAAATATTGCGACATTTACATATAAGCTTTGGCTTTTTCCGTCGATCTATAACTAAATTATGTCACATAAATAAATATGTTGTTTTTCAATAAACTCTGTTTTAACTTAAAAATATATGTATATCTAATTCTTATTGTATTTTGAAATATTTTTTTGGAGATTTAGGCTCCTCCGAAAGCTAGGCTTCCTAGCCTCAAGAAGACTTCTCACTGTCGAGGATATTATTTGGCCAACTCGTAAGATTTATAACGACATCACAAATTACTAATCGTTTTGATACTATTTAAACACTGTGCTTTAATTTTGAAACATTCTTAAATAAATAACTACAAAACGAGCAGTTCATCATCACATCAAAAGTTTTGAAATATAACTTACAATTCAATCAAAACAACTCAGTATTTTGGAGTAAATTTGTGTTTGGAGTGAAGTTTCTACACAATTTGTCAAAAGATACTTTCTGTCTTTCATGAAACTGAATGTTATTTGTTTTGAAATATGTTATAGGTAGCTGTGATTATTAGTGAAATTCTGTTATGTTATTGTAAGCAAATTTCTCAGATTATTTAAAAAATTTTCGTCTGTGGATTATTGTTTCCAAAACAGGAAAAAATGGATTTCTAATAGCTTAGAGCACAAATTTTAAGAAGATAAGCACAAAACAAGTAAATATCTGTTCGAATAATGATTTATTGCATCAAGCTTTAAGGAACGATTTCCTGGAAAAAAATTATGCTATAAATTTGGATATTGTAATTTTTTATTACGATAGATTTCTTTCAGTTTGACAAACGGAGTCCTGTAAGTAGACTCCAAGGTTTGCTATCGCTAAAACTATAAAAATCGCTAAAATGCTTAAAATTTTATGTTATCCAAAATTTTAGCGATTCTGAGCTACACATCGCTTATGCCCATATAACACGATGTCCGTTTACTCGGCGTACACATGGGCGTACAATATGGTCGTTGTGATCTCAAAAATTTTTGACAGTTTCGCATTGGAAGCAACAACACAATTATATGTACGCCGAGCAAACGGACATCGTGTAATATGGGCATTAGCTAAAAAGTTGTTTCTTTATCCGCATAAGTCTTTCTATGAGAACTGTCAAATTTTGTGTTTGTGTGTACAAGCATTGAAGTTTAAGCCAAAATAATTAAATTTGTAGAGAGAATATATTCATCATAAATATTTCAATTTGAATTATAATGCAAATTATGTTAGCTATCGTGAGCAAAGTTCCTATGCTTCTCTAAACATTGGACTAAAACAAATTTTGTTCTTTTGTTACGCATTTTCTGTTGGCATCTATTTCCTAAAAAACATTTTTAATAAAATAAATTAGTAACAGACAGCATAAAATTATAAGTAATAAAAATTTGCATTGATTTTAATGCTTTTTTTATTAGTACGCGATGTTTTAAAATTTTAGTGCCTAAAATTTTGTGTTGCAAATGAAAAACACTCAGAACAGCAAATTAGCTATTTTTTAGCAATAAGTAAATGTCAAAGTCAGCTGTTTTTTTATCCAGTTCATTTTGTTCGTAGCTTAATTTTAGTGACAAAAATAGGAGATGATTTGTGTTCGGAATGTCGCCATAGTTCGCTAAAAATGATTGAAGCACTTTTTAGCGATCAAGACTTACCCTGCGTCTACACGAGACAAGTGCAAGTGCAGGTTGATTAAAAAGATTTCGTCGAATGCGAAGATTTTCGCTGCAATTGCGGTTTTATTTAATAATTATTTTTGTATATTTATAAAATACTAGCGGTCCCGACAGACGTTGTCCTGCCCCAATTCAACTAATTTATTTGTGATCATTTTCATTTGAATTTTTGAAAAGTGTGGTAGTGTCCAAACAACGTGACATTCGAGCCACGTTTCTTTTTGAAGCTTCAATTCTTGACTATCAAACCCGTCTTAAATAAAGCATTTTTATTTAATTGTGGGTGGTAAAAGTTTAGTTTAGTTTAGTTTAGTTTAGTTTAGTTTAGTTTAGTTTAGTTTAGTTTAGTTTAGTTTAGTTTAGTTTAGTTTAGTTTAGTTTAGTTTAGTTTAGTTTAGTTTAGTTTAGTTTAGTTTAGTTTAGTTTAGTTTAGTTTAGTTTAGTTTAGTTTAGTTTAGTTTAGTTTAGTTTAGTTTAGTTTAGTTTAGTTTAGTTTAGTTTAGTTTAGTTTAGTTTAGTTTAGTTTAGTTTAGTTTAGTTTAGTTTAGTTTAGTTTAGTTTAGTTTAGTTTAGTTTAGTTTAGTTTAGTTTAGTTTAGTTTAGTTTAGTTTAGTTTAGTTTAGTTTAGTTTAGTTTAGTTTAGTTTAGTTTAGTTTAGTTTAGTTTAGTTTAGTTTAGTTTAGTTTAGTTTAGTTTAGTTTAGTTTAGTTTAGTTTAGTTTAGTTTAGTTTAGTTTAGTTTAGTTTAGTTTAGTTTAGTTTAGTTTAGTTTAGTTTAGTTTAGTTTAGTTTAGTTTAGTTTAGTTTAGTTTAGTTTAGTTTAGTTTAGTTTAGTTTAGTTTAGTTTAGTTTAGTTTAGTTTAGTTTAGTTTAGTTTAGTTTAGTTTAGTTTAGTTTAGTTTAGTTTAGTTTAGTTTAGTTTAGTTTAGTTTAGTTTAGTTTAGTTTAGTTTAGTTTAGTTTAGTTTAGTTTAGTTTAGTTTAGTTTAGTTTAGTTTAGTTTAGTTTAGTTTAGTTTAGTTTAGTTTAGTTTAGTTTAGTTTAGTTTAGTTTAGTTTAGTTTAGTTTAGTTTAGTTTAGTTTAGTTTAGTTTAGTTTAGTTTAGTTTAGTTTAGTTTAGTTTAGTTTAGTTTAGTTTAGTTTAGTTTAGTTTAGTTTAGTTTAGTTTAGTTTAGTTTAGTTTAGTTTAGTTTAGTTTAGTTTAGTTTAGTTTAGTTTAGTTTAGTTTAGTTTAGTTTAGTTTAGTTTAGTTTAGTTTAGTTTAGTTTAGTTTAGTTTAGTTTAGTTTAGTTTAGTTTAGTTTAGTTTAGTTTAGTTTAGTTTAGTTTAGTTTAGTTTAGTTTAGTTTAGTTTAGTTTAGTTTAGTTTAGTTTAGTTTAGTTTAGTTTAGTTTAGTTTAGTTTAGTTTAGTTTAGTTTAGTTTAGTTTAGTTTAGTTTAGTTTAGTTTAGTTTAGTTTAGTTTAGTTTAGTTTAGTTTAGTTTAGTTTAGTTTAGTTTAGTTTAGTTTAGTTTAGTTTAGTTTAGTTTAGTTTAGTTTAGTTTAGTTTAGTTTAGTTTAGTTTAGTTTAGTTTAGTTTAGTTTAGTTTAGTTTAGTTTAGTTTAGTTTAGTTTAGTTTAGTTTAGTTTAGTTTAGTTTAGTTTAGTTTAGTTTAGTTTAGTTTAGTTTAGTTTAGTTTAGTTTAGTTTAGTTTAGTTTAGTTTAGTTTAGTTTAGTTTAGTTTAGTTTAGTTTAGTTTAGTTTAGTTTAGTTTAGTTTAGTTTAGTTTAGTTTAGTTTAGTTTAGTTTAGTTTAGTTTAGTTTAGTTTAGTTTAGTTTAGTTTAGTTTAGTTTAGTTTAGTTTAGTTTAGTTTAGTTTAGTTTAGTTTAGTTTAGTTTAGTTTAGTTTAGTTTAGTTTAGTTTAGTTTAGTTTAGTTTAGTTTAGTTTAGTTTAGTTTAGTTTAGTTTAGTTTAGTTTAGTTTAGTTTAGTTTAGTTTAGTTTAGTTTAGTTTAGTTTAGTTTAGTTTAGTTTAGTTTAGTTTAGTTTAGTTTAGTTTAGTTTAGTTTAGTTTAGTTTAGTTTAGTTTAGTTTAGTTTAGTTTAGTTTAGTTTAGTTTAGTTTAGTTTAGTTTAGTTTAGTTTAGTTTAGTTTAGTTTAGTTTAGTTTAGTTTAGTTTAGTTTAGTTTAGTTTAGTTTAGTTTAGTTTAGTTTAGTTTAGTTTAGTTTAGTTTAGTTTAGTTTAGTTTAGTTTAGTTTAGTTTAGTTTAGTTTAGTTTAGTTTAGTTTAGTTTAGTTTAGTTTAGTTTAGTTTAGTTTAGTTTAGTTTAGTTTAGTTTAGTTTAGTTTAGTTTAGTTTAGTTTAGTTTAGTTTAGTTTAGTTTAGTTTAGTTTAGTTTAGTTTAGTTTAGTTTAGTTTAGTTTAGTTTAGTTTAGTTTAGTTTAGTTTAGTTTAGTTTAGTTTAGTTTAGTTTAGTTTAGTTTAGTTTAGTTTAGTTTAGTTTAGTTTAGTTTAGTTTAGTTTAGTTTAGTTTAGTTTAGTTTAGTTTAGTTTAGTTTAGTTTAGTTTAGTTTAGTTTAGTTTAGTTTAGTTTAGTTTAGTTTAGTTTAGTTTAGTTTAGTTTAGTTTAGTTTAGTTTAGTTTAGTTTAGTTTAGTTTAGTTTAGTTTAGTTTAGTTTAGTTTAGTTTAGTTTAGTTTAGTTTAGTTTAGTTTAGTTTAGTTTAGTTTAGTTTAGTTTAGTTTAGTTTAGTTTAGTTTAGTTTAGTTTAGTTTAGTTTAGTTTAGTTTAGTTTAGTTTAGTTTAGTTTAGTTTAGTTTAGTTTAGTTTAGTTTAGTTTAGTTTAGTTTAGTTTAGTTTAGTTTAGTTTAGTTTAGTTTAGTTTAGTTTAGTTTAGTTTAGTTTAGTTTAGTTTAGTTTAGTTTAGTTTAGTTTAGTTTAGTTTAGTTTAGTTTAGTTTAGTTTAGTTTAGTTTAGTTTAGTTTAGTTTAGTTTAGTTTAGTTTAGTTTAGTTTAGTTTAGTTTAGTTTAGTTTAGTTTAGTTTAGTTTAGTTTAGTTTAGTTTAGTTTAGTTTAGTTTAGTTTAGTTTAGTTTAGTTTAGTTTAGTTTAGTTTAGTTTAGTTTAGTTTAGTTTAGTTTAGTTTAGTTTAGTTTAGTTTAGTTTAGTTTAGTTTAGTTTAGTTTAGTTTAGTTTAGTTTAGTTTAGTTTAGTTTAGTTTAGTTTAGTTTAGTTTAGTTTAGTTTAGTTTAGTTTAGTTTAGTTTAGTTTAGTTAGTTTAGTTTAGTTTAGTTTAGTTTAGTTTAGTTTAGTTTAGTTTAGTTTAGTTAGTTTAGTTTAGTTTAGTTTAGTTTAGTTTAGTTTAGTTTAGTTTAGTTTAGTTTAGTTTAGTTTAGTTTAGTTTAGTTTAGTTTAGTTAGTTTAGTTTAGTTTAGTTTAGTTTAGTTTAGTTTAGTTTAGTTTAGTTTAGTTTAGTTTAGTTTAGTTTAGTTTAGTTTAGTTTAGTTTAGTTTAGTTTAGTTTAGTTTAGTTTAGTTTAGTTTAGTTTAGTTTAGTTTAGTTTAGTTTAGTTTAGTTTAGTTTAGTTTAGTTTAGTTTAGTTTAGTTTAGTTTAGTTTAGTTTAGTTTAGTTTAGTTTAGTTTAGTTTAGTTTAGTTTAGTTTAGTTTAGTTTAGTTTAGTTTAGTTTAGTTTAGTTTAGTTTAGTTTAGTTTAGTTTAGTTTAGTTTAGTTTAGTTTAGTTTAGTTTAGTTTAGTTTAGTTTAGTTTAGTTTAGTTTAGTTTAGTTTAGTTTAGTTTAGTTTAGTTTAGTTTAGTTTAGTTTAGTTTAGTTTAGTTTAGTTTAGTTTAGTTTAGTTTAGTTTAGTTTAGTTTAGTTTAGTTTAGTTTAGTTTAGTTTAGTTTAGTTTAGTTTAGTTTAGTTTAGTTTAGTTTAGTTTAGTTTAGTTTAGTTTAGTTTAGTTTAGTTTAGTTTAGTTTAGTTTAGTTTAGTTTAGTTTAGTTTAGTTTAGTTTAGTTTAGTTTAGTTTAGTTTAGTTTAGTTTAGTTTAGTTTAGTTTAGTTAGTTTAGTTTAGTTTAGTTTAGTTTAGTTTAGTTTAGTTTAGTTTAGTTTAGTTTAGTTTAGTTTAGTTTAGTTTAGTTTAGTTTAGTTTAGTTTAGTTTAGTTTAGTTTAGTTTAGTTTAGTTTAGTTTAGTTTAGTTTAGTTTAGTTTAGTTTAGTTTAGTTTAGTTTAGTTTAGTTTAGTTTAGTTTAGTTTAGTTTAGTTTAGTTTAGTTTAGTTTAGTTTAGTTTAGTTTAGTTTAGTTTAGTTTAGTTTAGTTTAGTTTAGTTTAGTTTAGTTTAGTTTAGTTTAGTTTAGTTTAGTTTAGTTTAGTTTAGTTTAGTTTAGTTTAGTTTAGTTTAGTTTAGTTTAGTTTAGTTTAGTTTAGTTTAGTTTAGTTTAGTTTAGTTTAGTTTAGTTTAGTTTAGTTTAGTTTAGTTTAGTTTAGTTTAGTTTAGTTTAGTTTAGTTTAGTTTAGTTTAGTTTAGTTTAGTTTAGTTTAGTTTAGTTTAGTTTAGTTTAGTTTAGTTTAGTTTAGTTTAGTTTAGTTTAGTTTAGTTTAGTTTAGTTTAGTTTAGTTTAGTTTAGTTTAGTTTAGTTTAGTTTAGTTTAGTTTAGTTTAGTTTAGTTTAGTTTAGTTTAGTTTAGTTTAGTTTAGTTTAGTTTAGTTTAGTTTAGTTTAGTTTAGTTTAGTTTAGTTTAGTTTAGTTTAGTTTAGTTTAGTTTAGTTTAGTTTAGTTTAGTTTAGTTTAGTTTAGTTTAGTTTAGTTTAGTTTAGTTTAGTTTAGTTTAGTTTAGTTTAGTTTAGTTTAGTTTAGTTTAGTTTAGTTTAGTTTAGTTTAGTTTAGTTTAGTTTAGTTTAGTTTAGTTTAGTTTAGTTTAGTTTAGTTTAGTTTAGTTTAGTTTAGTTTAGTTTAGTTTAGTTTAGTTTAGTTTAGTTTAGTTTAGTTTAGTTTAGTTTAGTTTAGTTTAGTTTAGTTTAGTTTAGTTTAGTTTAGTTTAGTTTAGTTTAGTTTAGTTTAGTTTAGTTTAGTTTAGTTTAGTTTAGTTTAGTTTAGTTTAGTTTAGTTTAGTTTAGTTTAGTTTAGTTTAGTTTAGTTTAGTTTAGTTTAGTTTAGTTTAGTTTAGTTTAGTTTAGTTTAGTTTAGTTTAGTTTAGTTTAGTTTAGTTTAGTTTAGTTTAGTTTAGTTTAGTTTAGTTTAGTTTAGTTTAGTTTAGTTTAGTTTAGTTTAGTTTAGTTTAGTTTAGTTTAGTTTAGTTTAGTTTAGTTTAGTTTAGTTTAGTTTAGTTTAGTTTAGTTTAGTTTAGTTTAGTTTAGTTTAGTTTAGTTTAGTTTAGTTTAGTTTAGTTTAGTTTAGTTTAGTTTAGTTTAGTTTAGTTTAGTTTAGTTTAGTTTAGTTTAGTTTAGTTTAGTTTAGTTTAGTTTAGTTTAGTTTAGTTTAGTTTAGTTTAGTTTAGTTTAGTTTAGTTTAGTTTAGTTTAGTTTAGTTTAGTTTAGTTTAGTTTAGTTTAGTTTAGTTTAGTTTAGTTTAGTTTAGTTTAGTTTAGTTTAGTTTAGTTTAGTTTAGTTTAGTTTAGTTTAGTTTAGTTTAGTTTAGTTTAGTTTAGTTTAGTTTAGTTTAGTTTAGTTTAGTTTAGTTTAGTTTAGTTTAGTTTAGTTTAGTTTAGTTTAGTTTAGTTTAGTTTAGTTTAGTTTAGTTTAGTTTAGTTTAGTTTAGTTTAGTTTAGTTTAGTTTAGTTTAGTTTAGTTTAGTTTAGTTTAGTTTAGTTTAGTTTAGTTTAGTTTAGTTTAGTTTAGTTTAGTTTAGTTTAGTTTAGTTTAGTTTAGTTTAGTTTAGTTTAGTTTAGTTTAGTTTAGTTTAGTTTAGTTTAGTTTAGTTTAGTTTAGTTTAGTTTAGTTTAGTTTAGTTTAGTTTAGTTTAGTTTAGTTTAGTTTAGTTTAGTTTAGTTTAGTTTAGTTTAGTTTAGTTTAGTTTAGTTTAGTTTAGTTTAGTTTAGTTTAGTTTAGTTTAGTTTAGTTTAGTTTAGTTTAGTTTAGTTTAGTTTAGTTTAGTTTAGTTTAGTTTAGTTTAGTTTAGTTTAGTTTAGTTTAGTTTAGTTTAGTTTAGTTTAGTTTAGTTTAGTTTAGTTTAGTTTAGTTTAGTTTAGTTTAGTTTAGTTTAGTTTAGTTTAGTTTAGTTTAGTTTAGTTTAGTTTAGTTTAGTTTAGTTTAGTTTAGTTTAGTTTAGTTTAGTTTAGTTTAGTTTAGTTTAGTTTAGTTTAGTTTAGTTTAGTTTAGTTTAGTTTAGTTTAGTTTAGTTTAGTTTAGTTTAGTTTAGTTTAGTTTAGTTTAGTTTAGTTTAGTTTAGTTTAGTTTAGTTTAGTTTAGTTTAGTTTAGTTTAGTTTAGTTTAGTTTAGTTTAGTTTAGTTTAGTTTAGTTTAGTTTAGTTTAGTTTAGTTTAGTTTAGTTTAGTTTAGTTTAGTTTAGTTTAGTTTAGTTTAGTTTAGTTTAGTTTAGTTTAGTTTAGTTTAGTTTAGTTTAGTTTAGTTTAGTTTATTTGGAAGTCTTTGAATACAAAAATTCTTACAGACTATACAAATTTAGAGAAAAACTAAAATTAAAAATTTATAGTAAATATATAATCTTAATACTAGGTTAAGTAAATACTATTAACAAAATTCTTAAACTTTTGTTTCGGAACAAAGAGATCAAAGTCATTAGATTCATTCAATTCATTACACAGTAACAAAGCTCTTGTAATTGGCTCATTTAAGGCATAGTTAGTTCTACAATATTTTACATAAAATAATTTGGAAATTCTTAGATTTCTTAATGGAATATGAAAAGGTATAAGTTCCAAGAGAGATTGACAGTCAATTAATCCAGAGATAATATCATAAATAAACATCAATGATGCAATTTTCCGCCTGGAATCAAGCGATTTAAGTCCTAAGAGTATTAAACGAGAGTTATAGGGTGGCAAAGGGTCACAAAAGTTAATTGACCTCAGGACAAACCTCGTGAAATTTTTTTGTATTTTTTCCAGTCTAAAAGAGGTAGACATATAATACGGGCTCTAAACAATGGATGCATACTCCAATCTATAGTATGTGGATCAGAAAAGTCATTGCAATTTCTTCGGACAAACGCAGAGAGTAGGCCTTAGGAATTAGGAAGTTGACATGGTCATGAAATGAAAACTTTGCATCAAAAATTACACCGAGGTCTCGATATGAAAACACAGTTTGAATTTTTGAGTCAGAAAGAGAATAGATAAGGTATTAAGAGAAAGTTTGGATAGAGTAAGATGAAAGCATTTAGAAAAGTTTAAAGGAAGGCCATTTGAAACACTCCAAGCCAAAAGTCTGTTAACATCATCTTGTAAGTCATCTATATCTGAAGAAGATGATATTTTTTTAAATAATTTAACATCATCAGCATAAAGTAGAAAGTGAGAGTTAAAAATATGTTTAGAAATATCATGCATGAAAATAATAAAAAGCAAAGGTCCAAGGATACTATAATAAAAAGCAAAGGTCCAAGGATACTACCTTGAGGGACACCCGAAGATGCAACAAATTCGTATGAATTAATATTATTTAAGCAAACAAAAGAGGTTCTATCCGACAGATAAGACTTAATCCAGCTCAAAAAAGTTGAATGAATTCCCATATGTGATAGTTTCCAAAGTAGTAAATTGTGTGATACTCTATCAAATGCTTTGGAGAAATCTGCGTATATTACATCTACTTGGTATCCCTGCACGAAGGAAGATACACAATACTCAGAAAAAAGAGCTAGATTTGAAAGGGTAGAGCGCCCCGCTACAAAACCGTGTTGTTCAGGGCAAATATAGCGTTTTGTTAAAAAGCTAAGCTTTACTTTTATTATTCTTTCAAAGAATTTAGAAATATTCGATAGTTTTGAGATTGGCCTATAGTTTGCGACATTATTTTTTTCACCCGATTTAAAAACAGGAGTAATGGAAGAAATTTTCCAACAATTTAAAAATGTTCCTTCAGATAGAGACTTATTAAAAATAGCACGCAGAGGAGCGGCTAACGTATGTGAGCATTTTATAAAAATAATTGATGCGAACCCATCAATATCTTCTTTAAAAGACGTTTTCATATCCCTAATGGATTCCATGACATCATTAATTGATACTGAAAAAGATCCAATATTAGTAAAGACATCAACAGTGTTCAAGGCATTAACGGGTAAATCATCTTCAACAGTAAAGTTGGACTTAAAGAAGTCAGCAAACATGTTAACAGTATCAGCAATATTCACCGAACACTTTCCATTATAAAACATTGAAGTAGGAGTCTGCGAGCCACCTCTTTTAGACTGTATAAAATTCCAAATTGATTTAGGGTTTGATTTAATATTATTTTCATATCGCAAGATATACTGTTTATATAAAAATTTATTCAGGAAATAAAATTCACGCATATAATGCAAATAGTTTGCTTTATATATAGGCTCATTAGTGGTCTTAAACAATTTTGAAAACTTATTACGCTGATTTTTAAGCTTCTTAAGACCCTTAGTGTACCAGGAAAGTGGTGTAGCTATTTTTTTATTAACCGAGATATTAACCTTAATAACATATGCTGTATATTTGGTGGCCCAAGGTGTATCTGTTCCAAAGATGGTAAGAGACACAGCATGAAGGATTGTGTATATATAGAAGGGCGGTAAAAGTAGGCGTGACATTTATATATATAGTGAAAACTACTTGCCTCATAGCACATATACACCAAGTTTCATTATAAAACATGCAAAACTCGGCAATTATAATGCTTTCTGATAATTCATAGTTCACCCACGCATAATTCATAGTTCACCCACGCCCATTGACGAGAGTAACCATACGAACTAAATTAAAAAATATTAGTCCAGTACAGCAAAAATCGTTTGAAATAAAGCATTTGAATTAATTTGTGGGTGGCAATAGGGATGTGGCAACTTTCGTTTTTTTAATTGATATATAAACCTTGATAACAGATGTTGTAAATTTGGTGGCCCAAGGTGTTACCGTTCCTGAGATCTTAAGAGACACTGAAGAGACAAAGAAGAAGCGGTAAAAGTAGACGTGGCAACATATATGTATAAAGTGACCACCGCTTGGTCTCATAGCACATATACACCAAGTTTTAATATAAAAACATGCACATCTCAAAAATTATCTTTCGTGCATGAAACACCCAAAAAGTTTTTAGTACTAATTTAATTTTCTAATGAAATAGAAAAAAAAAATAATCAAAAATGAAAGTTCTGGCTTTGAAAGTGAATAGTCGGTCATGTTACAAAGGATTGTATTTCTTTTTTTTTATTTTGATTAATTGTCCGTCCAATCGTGTTTCAATCTTTTTATTTTCGTTTCCCTTCTAATTTTTATAATTTTCCAAAAAAAAACCTTAACGAATTTTTTTTACTTAAAACTGTGGTAAAAATATTTGTTGTTAAAGAAATATTCAAAACCATAAATGGCTTTTTTACGTACGCATAAATGTAGGGTTTATTTAAAGGTTTATTTCTATCGTATTTAAAGGTTTAAGGGTTTATTTCTATCGTAAAAATTTAAAAACCTTTTATACGATCGAAAAATTAAGCTAACTATCAAAAAAATTTAAGATTTTATTTGTCTATGCTTATTCATTTCATATTTTTGTAATTTTGTTTGCATAAAAAGTAATGGTTTAGTGAAAGTATCATAACAATTTCTCAACTCGTTTCTAAGTTATACTCTCACGTACCCCTTTAAACACTACCACAGCAACAACAGCGCAATCTACCGGGTCCGACTTTATATTTAAATCATCTACAGACCCAGCCGCATACACACACACCAAATTTCATCAAAGTCGGTCTAGCTGTTGAAGAGGAGTTCAGTGACAAACCGATGTACAGAAAAATTTTATATATAAAGATATTCCCCGGCAGACGTTGTCTCGCCACCGCACAATGTGTCTTTTTCAATTTTAGCGTGCCAAAATACGCTCAAATAAAATGTTGAATTTATTAAAAGAGACTTATTTTCCCAAAATAAATATATTTATGCAATTAAAAAACAATACCAAAAAGTCAAAATAACTCTTGGATTTTTTTAAAATTTCTGAAAGTTATAAATTTTGATGTAGAAAATATTTCGCAAAAATTTGTTCTTTGTGAAAATATTTGATTAAATTTTATTACATCTTATAGAAAAAAGGTTTCAAAATTTACGAAAATTGCATAAAAGATATCAGCATAATGCCACTGCAACATTTCATTCCTGTGCTTAATGTATATAACATTTATTAAGATAATTTTTGAAATTGTAATTGCTTCAAGTTAATTTTTGAAATTATTATTAAAACAAAAAAATTGTACAAATAAAAGTAATTTCAACGTTGTTAAATTTCAGGAACCAGATAAAAAAAGGCAAAATTAAAAGAATTTATGTATAAGTAATAATGATAGTTAAATTTATAAATGTTCCAAATTTCGTTCTTCTACCTTTTGTACTTTCTACGCAATGACTTATTTTATGTTTAACTAATATGCTTGCTTTAAAAATCGTGGGCAACAACAAATCACACACACATTTAAAAAAAATGCATATTAAACAAACAAGCTAGCACAAATACCTACTGTTGACTCTATTAAACATTGAAAAGTCAAAGTGTAGCAAAATAAAATATATACTTTTAAGTGAATGCACACTGTAATGCACATTTTCGATGCGAAATTAAAGAATTTAATTCTTTACTTTCTTTTTTATGAGAGGTATTAATGGTAAACACAATATCGTATGTATAACTTAAAAATATTTTTTTTAGGTTTTGTGTCTAATGTCAGCAATAAAGTTATAATAATTATGTTGAAGGGGCAAACAGTTGTTCAGCAGGGTTTCCTAATATGTTAGTTGCAACATTTTTTTATTACTTTATATCTTTCTTATAAACAAAGATGTGATGTAATAATTTATTTAAGAAATATTTGGTAATCTGCCGTTATTAAATTAAAAATGTTCCTTTAAATATATGCCAATAAGCTCGGATATATGTAAGTTAAACAGTAAATATAGGTTATCGAAAAGTTTGGGAAATGCGTCTTTAGTTGAAACTGTAACTAAGTGAATTAAATTAAAAAGAGTTACAGATTAGTTCAGTAAAGTTCTGTAAAAATTTGGATCAATAATAACTACAACTAAAATAAATAAGTATATATCATTTGTAAGTTTTTGTGTTAAATAATCAATAAAAATGCAATTTCCTAATATCTCGATTTGTGTAGATAAACAATTTAACTTTAATTGATAAAGAAAACTTAATGAACTTTGAAAAAAAGCTTCAAAATCTTTATATTAATATATATTAATATATATTATATTAATATTAATTCTTTGCGACAACCACCCAAATAGAAACGGTCCAATTTAATAGTAGATGTTATAAAACTACTAAAGTCTCAGAATTTCTTCAAGAAAATTCTGATTTAGATTTTGATTAAAAAATTTGTACAAAGAAAACTCACAATTTTAACTATATTCATACAATATTTAAGTGAAATATGTAGAAGGCATACATTTAAGTAAGTATAGCAGACGTAATACCAAACTTATGCCAATAATACTGTTCCAGTTGTATCTGAGGTAAGTGTGACCTATAAGGCTCATATTTTGCCAAAAGTTATTAACAGTTGCTGAAAGTAACCATACGAACAATCAACCAAATTTTTATATTAAACGACTTTTTCAAAAAGTAAAAACTCACAACTCTTGCAGTTTTTGTCTCATTTCTTTTTTGATAGCATATTTTGAAGAAAAATTAAATAAAATTTGCTTTTTTAAAATTTGCACTTAAAAATGCTACTGGGATTTATTCGGAACAAGAGCACTTTTTTCCCATTTAATTAACATTATCAACTTAAAGGTCGCAAGCGGTACGTTTAAGGCAGGCCAGTGGTCTAGAATTTTTATGAAGTCGATTTTTTTCTGATACTTCAAAAGTATAGTCTTTCGAAAATATACTGTTAAATTTTTGTAAGGATACTATTCAGCCGAATCATCTGAAATTTTAATAATAACCGGTAAAAAACAAGCTGTTTTTAGAACTTAAGTTTCAAGAGCGCGTCCTTCTATAAATTTTCAGTATTTTTTATTTCTTGTTCCAGCCATAGCTGCACTCATATTGATTAATGATATTCTTTGTTTTTATTTTTCAGATAAATCGAAGAGTCAAAATCAACAAAACGGCCCATGGACATGATCAACAATTTTGTAAATTAATAAATTTTTTTTATGATGAATGAGTGTTACAGAATACCTTAAAAGTTTAAATATCGTTGCTCAATATTTTAACATTTAAAAAAATCCTAAAATTCCTTAAATTTTCGAGTGCCAGACCAATTATATGTAAATGTTTATACCCCACGTTTAAAAACGTAATAGGTGTATTAGGGCGGGTCAATTTGTATGGACGAATTTTTTGGAGGTCTGGCTCAGCGAAATTCGTAAAATACATGTAATTTCAAGACTTTTTCTCCACTACAGCATATACAAATTCTGAAAAAAAGCTGTGCGGACTTTCGTAAATAGATTTTGTTCTCAATTATAAAATATGAATGTATGAATGTATGTGTATGAATCTATTTACGAAAGTCCGCACAGCTTTTTTTCAGAATTTGTATATGCTGTAGTGGAGAAAAAGTCTTGAAATTACATGTATTTTACGAATTTCGCTGAGCCAGAATTTGACCCGCCCTAAGGTGTATATTAACTTCATCACTCCCTTTGTAACGCCGATACATATCTTTGATCAGCATCACCTCTTGAGTCGATTTAGCCATATCCGTCTGTCCGTCTGTGGTCACGTTAACAGCCGTCATTTTTGAGCTATCGTAACGATAATCAATATATAAGCTTTTTATTCCAAGATGGAGGTCAAGTTCGAAAATGAGCCAAATCGGATTAAAACCACGCCTACCTCCATACAAAGTGACTTAATCGAAACGGTAAAATCTCTTTAAAATCCACAAAAATGAGTATAATGACCTCAAATTTCGTACAGAGTCTTTAATATTTATTATAAACTTTGAGTATGAAATTTGTAGAAATGGGATGAAAACCACGCCTAACTCTCATACAAAGTGACTTACCCTAAACGGTAAAATCCCTTTAAATTCTACAAAAACTAATTTAATGACTTCAAATTTTGCACAGTGTCTTTAATATTTAACATAAACTTTAAGTATGAAATTTGTTAAAATCGGATGAAAACCACGCCTACCTCCCACACAAAGTGACAACCAAAACGGTAAATGTCTTTAAAATCCACAAAAATTAATATAATGGCTTCAAAATTTGCACAGCGTCTTCAATATTTATTATAAACTTTGAGTATGGAATTTGTAAAAATGGGATGAAAACCACGCCTACCTCTCATACAAAGTGACTTACCCAAAACGGTAAAATCTCTTTCAATTCCACAAAAACTAATCTAATGACTTAAAATTTTCCACATTAGCTTTAACCTTTGAAATGCATTTTTAGTATAAAATTTGTAAAAGCCAAATAAAAATCACGTCTACCTCCCATACAAAGTGAGTTCACTTAAATGGTAAAATCTCTTTCAATTTCACAAAAATTAATCTAATGACTTCAAATTTGCACAAATGACAAATTTTGCAAAATTAATTTAAACTTTAGGTATGAAATTTGGAAAAATCTTCGTCCGTGGGGGTATTTTAACTTTAAGTTTTTCTCAAAATTTCACACCTTACTTCTTTTTGTAAAGGAACAAGACCCCGATCCGTAATTAAAGATCAGAAAAAATTTTGCTCCATACAAATTAGGACCACTCCAGTGTCTATACTCAATTTTTTTTTTGTCGCGATCCTTAAGTTTTTGGTGACTGAATTCATTATTCCATAATCAATGTTTAATTAATTATAAATTGTGTAATATTACAATAATCATAAAAATTATTTCACACACGAAGCAAAATATATACACATGAAACAAGAGTCCTCTCACTTTTTCTCTAGAACGTCAGAATATTTTTAAAAGAACTTTCAAGTTGCAAGACTTATTTGCTTAAAATAATTTATTAAAATACTTAACACCTTCCAAACATGACAATATGGGTATGAAATTAAGGAAGAGAACATCTTTTTTTTTAAAAAAATGAAGTTACAATATATCCATATCAAATATATACATTAATTTAATTTACTTATGTTTTATTTGTAAATTTATGGAAATAATTTTCAATTTGCTTGAAGTAAAAAACTTCCGTTACTTTCAATTCTTAACAAAACTTTTTTATAAAAGAGATTGTCCTCTTTAATTTGATACCTATATTGACATGTTTGGAAGTATTTAAATAAATTTTTTTAACAAAAACATGTTTTGAAACATAAAAGTCCTTTAAAAAAGAACCTGACGTTCTAGAAAAAAATTAGAACGCTGCTTAGCTCTCCTTTGCCAGTAGTTTTTTGCCCGACTACGACAAAGCAAAAAGATTAAAGGCTATTTGACCTCACATGAAATTTAATAAAGCGCCCTCTAGAGGACATGAAGTCATGAATAAAAAAAATTTTAGTGTCATAAGCAAATAAGGAATCGTTAGAAGCGTTTTAATCGTCCGCTGAAGAAAAGTTATATGAAAAGCCACATAAAATTAAATATGGAGGCCTCTAGAGGACAGAAAGACAGCTAAACCCTTAACTTATGATATATTTATCTTAATTTCACAAATAAAGTACCGTTAGAAGCGTTTGATCGTCCCCTGATTATAGGATATGTGACGTCACATAAAATTTTATATGGAGCCCTCTATAAGTACGGTGACCATATTTTTTAGAGCAAAATACAGGACAAACCAGACACGTACGCAGAGGGGTGTTTTAGGGGTTAACACTCCTTCCCCCCAAAATTAATGAATTTTAACGAGCTTTGAAAGAAACTCTCAGCACAACATGGCAGCCATTGTGTGTTTATGGTAACAACAAAGATCTTTACAATAGATGACATTGCACTTTGAAATAAATAAAAAGACTCAATTCAAAACATTTATTGTGAAAAGACTTAAATATATAGGCTTAAATTTTTTTTAAGAACACTGAAAAATATGCGTTTATATTAAATCAATTTGTTTTTTAAATACAGCTTGAAAAAATGTCATTTAAGTTAAACTCAAATGTTTGTACAGTTCCATTTAAAACAAAAGTTTTTTTTTCAAAACAATGATTTTAAATATACATTTATTGCAAACTTTTACAGTTTAATAACATTTGCTTAAAAAAAAATTAAAAATACAACTTTAGTATTGAAAGCAAATATTTCAAAATATCGTTCTTAAATTAAAAAAAAAAAAAATAAATCTAAGCCGACATTGTTTCGATGCCATTTTTTTCGTTAAAACTATTAAAAATGCAATCTTTAAATGAGCGAAGATATCTGCTGATATCGTCTATTTACACCAACTCATAACTGGTGTGTTCGATTCACCAGAACTCCTAACTCTTATAAATTTTAACAATAATGGTAGAAGCAGTAGAAACTCTAACAATTTAATTAACTTATCTTTTAGTAGAACAAATTATATGGCTACAGCTCCTTTAAATCGCATGAGTACCTTTGTTAACAACTGTAGCTTTTTTTATGTTGACTTATCGAAAGATCAACTCAAAAGTAGATTGCAAACTAATGTATGATTAGATCTATGTAAACTCATGGTAAGTTGTTCTGTCTTCTGTTGTCCCTGAGCCCAACCCATATTTGGGTTTGGGTAACACTTTAGATTGTTTTGGATCACTCTTATCGATATCGTTGAGATATTTTAAATGTTATTTGGGCTGGTTCTTAAGATGATCTAATGCGGAGAAAGTGCGAAAAAGCTGTAGTAGCTGAACTCCATTGTTATTGCATGTATAAAAAAAACTAGCAAGAAATTATCCTTGATTGGGCCGAAGTTAAAATACCCCCACGGCTGAATTAGAGTATATATAAAGTCTTAAGCTAACTGTTAAATATATTTAAAGAGATTTACCCGTTTCGGTTAAGTCACTTTGTATGGGAGGTAGGCGTGGTTTTCATCCGATTTTTACAAATTTAATACTCAAAATGACACTGTGCGAAATTTGAAGTCATTAAATTGATTTTTGTGGAATTTAAAGAGATTTTCCCGTTTTGGTTAAATCACTTTGTATGGGAGGTAGGTGTGGTTTTCATCTGATTTTACAAATTTAATACTCAAAATAAATATTAAATATTTAAGACACTGTGCGAAATGTGAAGTCATTAAATTGATTTTTGTGGAATTTAAAGAGATTTTCTCGTTTTGGTTAAGTCACTTTGTATGGGAGGTAGGTGTGGTTTTCATCCGATTTTGCTCAGATTCGAACTTGACCTCAATTTTTGTATAAAAAGCTTATATTTTGAATTTCGTTATGATACCTTAAAAATTACGGCTGCTATCGTGGACACAGACGGACAGACGGTTATGGCTAAATCGACTTAGGAGGTGATGCTGATCAGGAATATATATACTTTTCTGTACCGTCTACGCCTCCTTATCGACGTTACAAACGGAGTGACAAAATAAATATACCCCCATTACGTTTTTTAAACGTGGGGATATAAAAATTTAATTTTTTTTTGAGTTTTCAACGTAATTCGTAATATTCAAATACCATATTTGAACTCCATTCGTTGAAGTTTGCGTTTTATTGCGGCTTAAAATAGTGATATATATTAAATATTAATATAATAAATTGGTTATTATTTCATTTAATGTTCATTATTTACAAAACCAATTTAAAAAATACTTTCACAAAATCAAATGTAAAATCTGGATTTTATTCAGCTTGGTCTCAATTGTCAGGCAATTATTGTCAAATATTCTACTGCACATAATTTTTCAATTCAATCTCAGATAGCGATTTATTTTTTTTATTCCAAAGGAATAATAGGAGAAAAATAAAAAAAAATAAATGAGTTTCTAGTTTAAAATTTAATAAGCTTATTTTAAATTTTGTTTTGTAGAAACACAAAAGATTTAAAATTCTATTTAACAATTTTTTGTTTAATTTTAAAGTGCATTTTTATTCTCATTGTAAATAATATTAAAAAAAATATTCCAAAATAAATTTTTTGTTCGTTTTTAAATGCATCTTCTTCTCGATAGGTGGAATGAAGAAAGCAGTCCTTTTCAGATGGTGTCAAGATATTTTGGTCCCAATTTATCGGAAAAAAATTAAAAGTGTATTATTACTTAACCTACAGAATTAGCTACAACCTTTACTAGAATTATTAAAATTGGCCCAATAGAAAAAAATTTAGAGTGAATTTTTAAAAAATGCTGTTATTTTCAAAGTTTTTAATTCCGCGGAACCCGCGGCGGAAAATTGTAACCAAACAAATAGTAGTTAGGGTTGTCATTATATTATTAATTTGCACTTTGATTTTTTTGTTTCCGATAAATTGGGACCAAAATATCTTGACATCGGCTGAAAAGGACTACTTTTTTATGGCTGATACCCTATACAATGATACCCTATTTACGAAAATCGCATTTAAATTGACTGAGCTACGTTGTCTCAAAATAGACCCTATTTTTGCATTCGCATAGCTATGGGTCCGCGAAATAATTTCAAAACCTCAAACTCCGGACTTGGTTTTCTAAAAAATAAACTAATCTATGCACAAAGTTTGAGCCAAAATCGGAGACGGTGAGTGCAACTGATATTACATTTCAATGTTAAATGGGCGACATGTTGAAAACAATTTGTTCCTACTTTAGCGAAATATGCTTAATTCAAATTTTTTTTAAAACATAATGTGGTAAAAAAAATTGCTTGAAACTTTTTTTTAAATTTTGTGTAAATAATCATATATTGATATTAAAGACATTGTGTTGAATTTGAAAACGTGATGATTTTTTCAATGTATACATTTATATTGAAAAATATTTTATACCCCATATTTGTAGGCACTGCTTGAATCAGACAAATCGACCTGTAACGTTTATATTTGTAGGCACTGCTTGAATCAGACAAATCGACCTGTAACGTTTATATATCCATACGTTATATATCCATCAATAAGCCGATTCTTGAAGATTGGAACAACATGTCCGGTTTCAGTCGCTTAAAGCGAACCCTCGTTTTAGTCGCTTCGAAGACTCAAAATATACATGAAGAAGTAAAACTGGAGAAGAGAGGCTCAATGTTCTTGAGAGAGCTCCTGTGAACATTTTAGAGAGCTCTTCTAAATGTTCACAGGGATGTGAAAGAGACCACTGAAAAAATTTTAAATTAGTCCGAAAAAAGAAAAATATATTATTATCATATATTATATAATAAAAAAAAATTTAAATAAGTCTAAAAAAAAAATTAAAAACACCCCGAATTAGATGTTTCTGCTGTGATAATTTTTTGTGTATATATTCATATTAAATCAAAAAAGCAGTAAGTCACAATTAAAAAATTATACAAGAGAAGCAAAAAACTTTCTTAGTTGGAAGTTAAGCTTAAACTAAGGACTTGTTAATAAAGAACTTTGTTAATAAAAACGTCGTTTTTAGCTTTAAGAGAGTAACATTTTGCAGGAACATTTATTTTGAAAAGGTGCATAATAATTAATCAAAAAGTCGATTTAGAATTTTTTTGTAACTTACGGCTTTTTTGATTTAAGATGATGATGTTTTCATTTTGTACCCTTGAACCATTTATTTACCATTTAATTTACTCTTGTTTCACAAACACTTTTCAATACGTAGCCTTATACTCAAAAAATGTTCTATATTAATATTACTAATAACTGCGTCCATTCTACTAATTTTATTCTATCCACGAATAGTAGTCATAGAATGGACATTATTTGGTACATATGACGTATATTTTATTCGTATTCGTACAAAACAAATGTTTATTGTACGAATACATTTATTACATTTACAAATTATGCCAATACCTAATAACGAAAAAAAAGCATTGTCTGAGCTGGGCTTTGAACCGCGGTTTTTTAGCTTACGGGCCACGTACTCTTCCAGTAGGCTTCGGCCACCTTGCAATCATACAACTGTTTCTATTCTGCATTTGCTCAATAAACAAGGCGTAATGATTTCGGTAAAACTTAACTAATACTTCGTACATTCTATGAATAATGCGTACGGTACAACCTACGAATGATTTTTATTTACTAGTATTATTTTTAATTCGTAAATAGTACAAAACCATTAGTAAATACTACAAATGTAATGGAAGAAATTACGAAGTTATTCGTACTAGGAATGTTAAGGAATGATATCGCTTATAAGTTGAATATAATTCTTCGGAGCAACAGATGGCAAGAGGCATTTAAACCGATAACGCATATAAACTTTGACGATAAGCAAATTTTTGTTATAAACTCATTTCCTGCATTCCCGTGGTTGTTGATATAGAGCGCGGCTGTATTTTATTCACAAAAAAAAAACAAAAAATTTGAACTAGCTCGATTTCTGGCTCTATTTCTGATTTTAAAATGCTGCCAAGTTTCAAGCATTTTTTATCAAAACGAACATAGTTGACAAATCTAAATTACTATTTATTTTCGTATTTTGACATTTCATCGCTCAATGGGCGTTTTGGTATAAAACAAAGTATCGAAAATGGAACTAGTTGCAAAAAAAAACTAAGTGAAATTAAATCAACAATTAAAATTATTTAAATCATTTAAATTCGTTCGTGTTTAGAGAAACATTTGTTAGTTTTTTTAAAAAAGGTACAATATTTGCTGTTTTCTTTTGTTATTGTTTTGCAAACAGCTGTTTCAAGACAGTGGTGCCAAATTCTTATAAAGTTGTTCCACTAAGATTTGATCTGATCTAGTGCCACGGGAATGCAGTTATTGTAAACAATCAGAAAACAAAATAAATAAATTTTATAAAAAATTAATGTTTTCCCAGAAGTTGGCTTAAAGGGTAATATTTTGTGTCAACATTTCAAGTAAATCGGAGCGAAACGAACGAAGATACAGCGTTTCAAGCGACCGGCTCTCATACTGGGATGTTCGAGTATAAAAAACTTTTGATCTTCCCAGAACTCACGTTTTCATAGTTGGTGCACCTCATAACTTTAAAACTACTACACTGATCCTTTTGAAATTTTGAACACTATTTCTGAACATAATTTATGAGGCAGAGATCTTTTCAAATTTGTTAATAATTTCTATTTTACAATAACAAATTAGGCAGATTTTTACGGCAAAAAATCGCGTTTTTTCCTTCAAAGTGTTCCAAAAAAGAGAAAATTTAAATTTCAAAAAACCCTCCCAGCGATACCTGGGGAAAACTATTATCTAACGTAGCGGTCGTCAGCGCCTAACTCTTTCCACTTTTTTACAACAACTTCAATATACTCGTGATTGTTGTAATTCGCTGAATATTCACAGGCGCAGCTGCACCGCAACAATACAGCGCGTGTGTGTGTTTCTGTTTTTTCTTTTTGTTGTTGGTGGCGGCTTCCGGTTTGAACTTTGATGAGTGCAGTTTATTCTCTCTGCATAGTTTTTTGATGCTAAAAAGCAAAGTTATTTAATTACTAAATACTATAGTAAAGTAAAAAATTTTGAGTTGATTTTAAAGACGAAACGCTTATCTTCTTGGACGCTATAAAGATTAGCCTGATGAGCTGTCGGTGTTGCCGATTTGGCTGGATTGTTGGAGGCGGACGACTGATACTGGGTGCCCTGCTACTGCAGTGTGAGGTTAAACACGATATAGTGCAGAAACTACGCCATTTTTCAACGCCAAAATTAGGGCTGGTACTAATTATAAAGCGCCGAAGTATTTCGGCAAAAGCGGGCTAACCGGAAGAATGAAGCCCCCCAACCTGGCTGTTGTTAACAGCCCTAGAAAAACTGAAGCAGCTCGGCAATTGGTTGCGTTATCAACTGGCGCTTCGCCGTCGCAATGCAGTCAGCTGATCAGGCAGAATTTTGAGTGTGATCGGCAGGTCAGCAATATGGAGGCTAACAACTTGGAAATTGTTGAGGCCATGCACCATGACTGGATGGAGGTGTCCAAAAGGTCAAGGAAAACTTCTCTCGGCAGCAGATCCGTTGAAGACGGGCAGGTGCCTGCAAAGAGGAAAGACAACAGATTCGCAATCTTTAACGAAATGGTCGTAAAAGAGAAAAGCGTCATTAAGCGGACGGACAAAAATTCCGATCGAAGAGTAAACCATTGACTCACGAAAGAGTCGACAAGCAGGCTGATAACGAAGCTGTTAACGAAGGTGAAAGTATGCCGAAATCCAATGGTAGCGATAACAAAAAAGGTAAGTTTTGCCCTCATATTTTTGTTAGAAATGTTGACGAAAGACAGTTAGTGAAAGATTTAAGAAACAAAAAGGTAGTTTTTAAAATAATTAATTCGGGTGCTAAAAGCAAAATATTTGTTGAGGATAGGGTGATTCACCAGGCTCTTATTGAAAAGTTTAGAGATAGTAAAGGCATTCAGGCCTATTCTTTTACGCCAAAATAAGAGAGGAACTCATGTGTGTTATTAAGAGGTTTGTCTGCTTACGAGGATGAGGAAATTTTGGAGGAGTTTCTTTCTATTATTCCTGGTGGAGTAGAGAAGGTGACTAACTTCGGTACGGTTCGTTCTCAGAGAGAAAAAATTAGATACGGATTATTTTTGGTTAAAATCCCTCTAGGAAAATCACTTACGGAGGTGTTAAAGATAAGATTTCTTTTTAACACGTTGGTACACTGGGAAAAGCCTAAAGGGAATTCAGGTCCAGTGCAATGTAGGAGGTGCCAGCAGTTTGGGCACATTGCAAAGAACTGTGCTGGCGATTATAAATGCGTAAAATGCAACAACGACCATCTCCCGGGAGATTGTACTGTTACGAAGGAATCTGGCCAGAGGCCTTTTTGCGTGAATTGCAAGAGGGACCATCCTGCCAACTATCGTGGCTGCGAGAGATTTAAAGAGTATTCAATATACAGAAAAAGAATTGCCCAAAATGTGAAGGCAAATGCAAAGAAGAGGATTAATGAAGTTTTCATTACCCCTGGAGCGCCTCCTCCGCTTACGGTCTCCTACGCAAGCCACTTTAGAGGGCAGGATGGTCCCTCTTTAATTCAGCAGAAGTCGTCTAACGCAAAAGAAAATGTATTAAATCAATTTTTTGACCTCTCAAATAATCTGTTTGGTGTTAATGTGCAAGACCTGCTGGCGAAAATTGAGTATTTCATGAAAAATATAAATAGTTGTTCTTCTATTCTCGAAAAAAGAATGCATTACTTGGAGCTTCTCAATCAAATAATTTTAAACGATAAATAATGAATTTTAGTTTCTTGTTTTGGAGAATTTTGAGAATAATACTGGTGAATCACCCCTTCCTTACTTTTTGAAAGCCACTCCTGGACATAACAGGGGCTATGATTTGTAAGATTTGGAATTTCTGACAAAGATTTGGAGGACAAAACTTATTGTTCATCCCGTGAAGTTTTTATTTAGTTGACAAAATTGTATTAGATTTTAAAATTCATGAATATTCCTGTTTTCATATTAATGTTTTGGGGTTTACCCATTTTATGTAATTTAAACATATAATGATGTTAATAAGATAAAAAAAAAATAGTAATGTATGTGGTCAATGCATTTGATATCCATTGTTAATGTAATGTATTATTCATTGTATCAATAAGCTATAGTATTTGCTGGAAATGCTAATGTCGATATTCTTATTTAAATCTTTATAAATCATTCAGAATTGCCGTACGGATGAAATGTAAAGACTCGGTATAAAGATAAATATTGAACACGATTGTAATGATATTTTTTGATAATAACATTGTATAATGTTCATGTTTTGATTGTTTAAATCCTGTTTAAAAGATGGTTCACAAACTTGTTTGTGTTTCGTTTTGATCGAAGACTATGTCTTAAAAACACTTAAACTTACTTAGTTTATTTTCAACTCATGGCAAATAATTTGAGAAGGTATCAACGATTTTGTATAAAGTAGGCTTAGTCAGCGTGTCATTGTATATTTTATTCACGCTTGTCGTTGTCTCATTCCTTCTTTATGTAGCATTTAGTAATTTATATATATATCTAAGACAAACGTCAAATGCAACCCTCATAATACTCGTTGAGCAAGAGTAATTTATTCTTTAATTTAATGTTAGCCATGCGGCAGTCGATTTATTAATGTATTTAATAATGTAAAAGTTTATGCAGGCCATACTATAACAGCCGCTATTATTATTTAAGAAACTGTGTATCTTAATTGTTTTAATTGTTCTTTAAAAGACTCAATAAAGTACTACTACTACTACTTTGTTGTTGGTAAATATAGCGCGTGCTTGTTGTTGCTGTTGGTAAATACAGTGCATGCGACCGCGCACAATTATTTTTATACTGAAGGTTTCCTGTTGGTGATTTTGCGTAGTGTTTCGCCGCGAGATTCACTTGTGTGGCTGCATTAAAAGAAATCAATTGATCACGTAGCAATTGAGAGAAGGTAGGTTCTGACATTTATTTTCTAGTTCTTAATATAGTTATTGAGTGCAAATCAATTATTTTGATAAATATATCAAAAGAACATTATAAACATAAAACTATCAAATTATGTTGACAAAAAAAAAACACAGTTTGGATTGTATCGTAAGTATAGACTTTTAATACAGTAATAGAGACAAATTCGGATTTTTTCATTTATATATCTCAAAACTATTTTAAAGCATGGCAGAATTATCCAGGTAGTATTGAAAACTGCTTATTTTCTCTTCAAAAGGAGAACATAGCCTGTCAAAAACAGCTCTTAATGAAAGAAAGCGAAAAAAAGCAAGCGTCGAAAACTAAAATCATAAAAATCAATTAAGAATTTTTGTGCGTTTAAATAAACAAATAAAAATTTAAAATCATGAAAGTTGTAAAAAATCGTGTGTGATTTGTGCGAAGAGCTTTATCGGAGTGTGAATTTACGCCATATGAGGATCGTTTAAAATTATTAAAGATGCAATCTTTAAGAGCAAATTTTTCAGTGCCAACTTAAACTCTAGTCAAATTAAACTGAGGTTAAATCACCATAATTGGACGTTTAAACTCGGTTTAACAAGATATTTTAGCATTCGTTGAAGTTAAATTGACTTAAATGACCATACAATGTGTTTATTTTTTGCCTAACCTGAGTTTAAACGTCCAACTTTGTTGAGTTAACATCAGTTTAATTTGACTAGAATTTAAGCTCGCACTGAAAAATTGGCCTTAACTGAGAGAAGGAAATCTGCTGATATCGTTTACTTACACCTATGGTATAATTACTGACAAGGTAGTAGCGTAAACTGTTTTTTTTTCTCACGAGCGGCGATCGGAAGTTGTCAACATTAGCTGTGCATGCAATGAATTAAAGAAAAGTGCAAAATAAGCAACGACTAAAACATAGGTAGTTAATAGCAGCAAACTAAAAACATTCCAATAAACTTTGTGAATACATTTACTGAATCAAAGAAAAGTTCAAAAATAAGCAACGACTTAAACATAGTTAGTCAACAGCAGCAAACTAAAACTCCTGTAGCTGTTTTTGACAACTCCTGATCTCCAAAAAACTGTCACTACTGCCTTTTCAAATAATTATATCATGCTTACAAAAACTCATAACTGGTGTATTCGATTCTCCAGAACTTCTTTCCCTTATAAATTTTAACACTGACCGCAGAAGCAGTAGAAACGCTAACAACTGGAATTATTTACAATTATTTACAATTTAGTAGAACGAATTATATGTTAACTGCTCCATTAAATCATATGAGTACCTTTGTTAACAACTGTAGCTTTTTTGTGCTAACTTGTCGAAAGGTCAACTCAAAAGTAGACTAAAAAGTTTTATGTAGTTATGAGGGAGTCCAATCCCGGAAGCTTTTCTCGATCCCGGGACTAGTTCGGGATTGAAAACTTTAAGAAGAAATACTTCAAAACGCTTTTAATACAATTTTTTACTATTTATTACTTGAAACTAAAAAATTTAAATTAATTCATTTTAAAAGAAAAAAAAAAAACAAAACAAAAAATAGCACGTTAAGGATACACACAATTGGGTTGTTTTCAGTGTAGTTAAAAAACCCCGTGGTACTGATCTCACACTTTACTGAGCGGTTTTACATTTTTTGTTGTTTTACATGAAAATCTAAAAACCAAAAGTGTGGTAATTTTAAGTAGCCCAATGATTTGTTTAACCAACGTGGTTTTTAAAGTTCCATAAACAACTGATCGTTTGCCAGTTATTTTCTATTTGCGAAAATGAAAGAAGCTCAGAATGCAAGTTAAACTTTTTTATGCCATATGTTGGATAGTTAACTTATTTGCATAGTAGCAAAGAAAGTATAGTGGGCGGTTCCCAACTGCAAATTCTATTTTAAAGGGTGTTCATTTTTGTGGTTTTCAACTGTGGCCAAAAAAACACCAAAATTCCACTATACCACTCAATTGAGAATGCCCTTACTGTTACGCAGAATGAGAAATGCTCCAATAGTCATCAAGTTTTCTAGTTCGTACGAGAGGGATACTGTTCTTCGATCTGCAGCTTTCTATAGAAAAAACAACCATAGAGATCTTGCTCTTAGTGATTTGGGACTCAATTCCCATTCGAATATCAACCTAAACGTGAGCTTAACTAAGCGCTGTCGTCAACTTCTACAGAGTGCGATTAAGTTCAGACGAAGTAGACAGCTATTTTCCGCTAATGCTAGGAGAGGGCATATTATTGTTAAGAAACATGAAAATGGTGATAGCTTTTTAGTAAACGACTCAAACCACTCTGCTGCTATCGTCGAGGGTGTGCTGATAAACAACGATGATAATAATACATAGTGCTGTTTTAACTTATTTCCCTTTTATTATAGCTATACTTCTTTTCTCCTTTCCTATTGATTTCTCTTTTATTCCTATTTATATATTGATTAATTTTTATATTAACTTATCTGTATTCAATAACTTTCTTAACTTTTTTTGTAAAGTAATCTGGTTATTAGTTTCATGTATCAGTAATGAGATTAATTAATATTTTTAAATTTCATTCATTTGGTTTTTTGCGGTATGTCTAAAGGTTCTGTGCTCTATTTATACTCTAATGATTGGTCGTAACAATTTATCTAATAAAACTTGTAAGGTTCTTGTGAATATTCTTTGTAGGCAATTCTCCGGTCTTAAAATTGCTCACTTTAACGCTCCAAGTCTTAACTCTGGTAAAGTTGATTATTTAAAATATGTGTTTAAGGACTCGTCTATTGATGTGATTTGTGTATCTGAAATGTGGTTTTGTCCTGAAGTCAACAACTTTGCTTATGCGTTAAATAATTTTAACTTATTTAGGAATGATAGAAGAGACAAAAGAGGGGGTGGAGTAGCGATTTACTGCCACAAATGCTTAAGTGCGAAAGTGATAACAAAATCTTCTAATAGTCCCGCTGAATATTTTAATCTTTATGTAAATGACAATAATGTTAAAATTTGTCTATCTTGTGTTTACAACCCTAGTAAATTAAATAATCTGAACCCTTATTTTTCGGAACTTTCTGATTTATCAATTGATTTTAATTATTTTGTTATTTGTGGTGACTTTAATATTAATTTATTGTGTCAAAATAATTCAACCAAATCTATCTATGATAATGTTTTGTCTATAGGTCTGTCAGTTGTAAATGAAACTATGCCCACACGATTTTCTAATAATGATACTCCAAGCCTTCTTGATAATTTTATTGTGTCTGATGTATCGTCTGCTCTATTGTTTGACCAAATTTGTTTTCTCGCACTACTACGTCCAAAACCATTACCTACAAGGACTTTAAATGTATAGATCTTCCGGCTTTAAGCAATGATGCCTGTTCTATTCCATGGAATGATTTCTGGTTCTTTTCAAATGTAAGTTCTTTGAAACCCATATTCCTATGCGTACTATTGTTATAAAAAATATGTCTTGTCCGTGGTACACGTCCAGTGTGCAGAATGCGATAAAAAATCGCAATAAAATGCATATGCGGTGGAAAAGAAACCCGTCGTCGGTAAATTGGGAAGAGTATAAAGTGGCAAGGAATGCTTCAATTCTTATTTACAGGCAAAGTTAAAATTTTATTCTAATAAACTGAAAACATCGCTTCCTTCTAAAGAGCTATGGAAAGATCTAAGAAACATTGGAACTGGCAACAAGCCTACAGTGTGCTGCTGTGTTAACCCGATGTTATGAATGATTTTTTCATAAATAATAAGGTTAGCCATGGTGATCTTGAAGAGTTAACAGATGTCCTTGTTGAACCCAACTTTCAGTTTGCTGGGGTTAGTGAAAATGATGTTGTTAAACATATAATGAAAATTATATCGAATGCGGTTGACGAGGATGGAATTCTGATTAAATTTATAAAACTCATTTTATATTTCATAGTAGGCCCACTAACGAATATAATCAATCATTTTTTCACTTCCTCTTCTTTTTCTTATTCCTGGAAAGTTGCAAAGGTCATACCGGTAGCCAAAAAATCCCAAGCAAGTGAGCCCAGTGATTTCAGGCCTATTAGCATTTTGTCCTGCTTGTCAAAGGTGTGTGAAGCTATAGCTGATCAAATTTTGCAATAAAAATTCTAAGCATACGATTAAGCATGGTAGAGGATCAGTCATGGTTTGGGGCTGCGTCTGATGTTGGAAGGATTCATTTTATTGAAGGTATAATGGACAAAAATATGTTCCTTGACATTCTCATGGCGCAAGTAAAAGAAAGTGCGGGTAAATAAGGAATTGCAGACAATTTTTAGTTTTACTAAGACAATCACCTGAAACATACAACGCTCTTGGTAAAGAATTGTGTACTTAATATTTGTTCAAATGTCATAAAAACAACCTCACAAGGCCCAGATTAAAATGTTATAGAGCATCTATGAGATGAACTTGAACCCTGAGTGCAGTATCAGAGATGGCCAACTAAAGATCCAATTATAAAAAAAAAGTATCCTAAGTGAAGAGTGGAATCAGATTGAAGCTGAAGTTTTTAAATATTTGGTTGCACCCATTTCAAAAAGGCTGCAGGAAGTCATATAAAAAAAAAGGATTGGCAACAAAATATTAAATTCTTAGTTTTAGCATTGAATTCCTTATCTGCCCGACGTTCAATGTGAGCTCGTTTTTAAAGCTCTGGTTGGATTTAATTTTGTTTTACCGTTATGTTCTAATTTTTTAACTATGTTTTTGTTTAATTTTGCTCACCAATAAAGAATGTTTAAAAAAAAAAATTGTAATGTTCTTCATAAATTTTCATTTCTAAAATCAATGTGAAAGTGCTAAGAAATGCCTGCCCGACTTTCGTTGTGAGCCACTGTATGTGTTACATTCCGGACTTGTATATAGGGGACAGGAAGCTAAAAATAGTAAGCAACGTAGAGAATCTTGGCTTCCATATTAATTCGTCATTAACTTGTACCGATCATATCAATAGTGTAGTCCGAAACATTTATTATACCCTGCGAAATTTAAGAATGACGGCGCAGTTTACACCTGTTGATACCAGGCGAACATTAGTGTTACGAATGATAATCCCTGCAATAATTTATTCCGAAATTACCTTAGTAAAATAGTTATATGTGCAACACTTCAAATGCAATTCTAAGCAAACATAACTTCATTTGTTTTATATTATTTTTTTATTGAAATAGTATTAAGGACTTATATGCAAAACAAGGTATAGCTTATTAAAAAAACTTATTGTTATTAAAAAAATTATAACGTATTTAAAAAATTCATAGAAAATATTGATATGTGCAAAACCTATTTTTATTGATTTTATGGAATAAAATAGAAATATATATAGATTTTATAAAAGAAAAAGTCTTTGTTTCTTATATATGATTTGGATAAGCGTGAAAAGCATGTATTCCATCAGGGATCTGAGGATGGAGCCATCAATTTTCTGCCATTCATCTTAAAGAACTGTTTTCAGATGCTTCATCGACTCGAACTGGCGCCCGTTTTTATAAACTTGGGCAAAAATAGTGCCCCACAGGTTTTAGATAGGATTCAAGTCATGGCTAATAGCAGGTTACTACAGTACGAGTATATTTAAGATTTATTGGAAGTCATTTGTGGCTCGGGAATTTGTTGGTGCGTTGTCCTGCTTGAAAGTCTAGTTATCCTGGTATTTATAGCATGTGAACTCTATATACACATCACCTAATAACTCAATATGCATTTGTGCATTCAATTTGCACGAAATAAAATACAGGAGAGACTTTCAAAGTAAGAGTAATTTGTCGTGGATATCGCAAATTGTGCCGATATTTCTGGCAACCATCGGTCCCGTCAAGGTTAACCCTTTTTGCATAACTTAATATGACATTCCCAAATTCTTTCTCACAAAATTTGTATTTTTCGGCTTAAGCTAGACTGGCCGCAATGTGTCATGGTAGAAGCCTGGGTTGAGAGAAAGGAGATTCATAGCTGACGTTGGAATTTTCATCCAAAATTTGTTGGATTCTGCTTCTGGTAACCCTTAGATCCAAATGCGCAGCAATTTCACCACAACTCATCCCTTTCTCTACAGCAAGACGTCAAATTCGTCTTTTGTGCCATTGGTCAATCACGGATTGTCTTTCACTACGCTTGATTATAGCATAGTTGCCAGGGTATTTTAAAAAAATTGTTATGGTGTTTCGATGTCGATTTGTCCTAGCAGCTATAGCACCTACTTTTATACCGGCTTTAATTAAGCCTTTTATATTTCAACGATCTTCTTCAGACAAAGTGGTTCCACTTGGCATTTTTATTTGAAAAATAAAATAACTTTAAAATCTGCTCATATTTTGTTCCAAAAATGTATTACCGTTACGTTTACGGGGTTTCTTACTAAGGTTATCAACAAAATTTCGTAATTTCTACGTTACAGCAGATAAAACACAAAAAAAGCAATTGTGCACATATAAATATTTTCTATTGCACACGCGAGTTTTCACAGTCTTTTCGCTTAACGGTACTACAAATGCGAGGAAGAGAAGAATTCTCTGTTCGACAAATAAAGTACATCCTATAAAAAAAATGTTGGTACACTCAAAAAAATTTTATTGTTATAAACCAGGGAGAAAAAATAAAAATATATGTGCATATATAAATATTTTACTGAGGTATTTATAGTAAACTAGAGTCGCGTTCTGAGCATAAACTGCGAGTTGCGTTTAATCATGCGATTTAAAGTGCCATTGCATCTTTTTGAAAAATTACAATTTTGTCAGTCAAACAGAAGTTATATGATGATAATAGCTAACTTTAATTTCCTGAACTCTACCAGACTATTTTTCGTTAGTGCCATCAGATTATGGAATGCATTACCCAGTCCCCTTAAATCTATTAGAAATGAAAGAAGCTTTAGGCAAGCTGTTTTAAATTATTTTGCTTGATTGAAATTATCTTTATATAAAATAAAATAACCAGATTTCTATTTCTGGAGCTATCAACATTTGACGATTTATTTATTACTATAATTCTTACTATATTTCTTGCTATTTCTTCTTATTATACTGATATTGAAATTATTAAATAATAATTTTTTCTAAATTTTTTAACTTTGCCGCATGGAGTGTCGGGTATGACAAATGTAAGTGTTATGATTAAGTATTAACCCTACGGTCCATAGCCGGGTACCCGGGTACTTTTTTGAACTTTCAAGTGCTGCTGTTCCTTTATTATTGAAGATATCAACATGAAACTCCGGATCATCAGAGATTTCGGCTAAACTTAGAGACTAGATAAAAGTTTATCAAATTTGGTTAAATATATTAACTAAAAAATGAGTTTAATGTTTTTGCATACAGGGGTCCATGACCAGGGTACCGGGGTACCTTAGTGCAAATTACCTAATATTTCAAAGAAAAAACGTTTGTTTTATTTTTATTTTGTTTTAAAATGTTTATTGATGTGTAAAAATGAACTGTAATTGTTTTTTAGTTAAATTATTTATATTTTATTCATTTTAACTTATTTATAATATTTGATGTCTTATGTTGAGTCATTGTTGAAACATGGAAAACATTTTGATATTTTTTGAGTATGTTGATCGCAAATTGGTTTCCTGCAAACGTAGCAGACTTTCTCGTCTTTTTTCTCCTGTTGTCTGTCAAAGAAGCGCACAAATAGCAGCATCCTGTTATTGGCGTCCTGCCATCAGTAGAAGCAGCCGTTGAAAGTACAGGGTTGCCCATTTTATTTTTAAATAAATCAAAGAAACCACAATTTTTTGTCTGTTCTTCATGAATATCATTTAATTGGGTTCAAGTAGATTTGCTTACATTATTTATTGATTTATTGATTATTTATATGATATCTCGTAAATACTCGCCATTGGCCTCTACGACATATTGTGCCCGTTTTGCAGCATTTTCCATGGTTTTCTTCAACATTTCGATGGGAATGGCGGTTATTTCTTGACGGATGTTGGTTTTCAGCTCTTCTAGGGTCTTTGGCTTGTTGACGTAAACCTTTGATTTCAAATAACCCCACAAAAAGAAGTCTGGAGGCGTTAAATCTGGTGATCTTGGCGGCCAATCGAAATCACCATTTTTTGACATCAAACGGCCAGGGAACAATTGCTTCAAAAAATCGATTGTAGTGCGGCTTGTGTGTGGTGGCGTGCCGTCTTGTTGAAACCAGTACTGCCTGATACGCTTTCGACGAACGATTGGCATGAAAAAATTGTTTATCATATCGCGATAACGCTCCTGATTGACAGTAACTCTGTGGCCATTATCATCTTCGAAAAAGAACGGCCCAATGAGCATTTTAGCACAAACGCCGCACCAAACAGTGACTTTTGCATCATGAAGAGGTACCTCTTGAATCTCTTGTGGATTTTCAGTGGCATAAATACGTCAATTTTGTTTGTTTACCGTTCCGTTCAACTGAAAATGAGCTTCATCGCTCATTGAGTTGAGTTTTCACTATTGACTTGTTTTGTTGAATGTAAATTTCAACAATTTTAGAGCGTTCGCGTGGCGTGTACTGTTCCATTGTAAACATTTGCTTGGAATGACGCTTCAAACGCGGTATGTCATTAGTCGATTTGGCATCACTGCGGAAAGTTACAGTGTTGCCAGATGGGCGCTTCGAATATTGACAACCCTGTAGATGGTTGCTCGGTACAGGTTACCGTCTCCACTGGTCTTCCCAAAAAGCTCTCAATTGCTGATTTGGTAGAAAAATGGAGCGTTACTTGGCGATTAGCTACTCTTTCTTCTATTATTGGCGCACACAAATCTCCAGCAAGTTTACGCAAAAAGCGTTTTCTCCGTGTTGTTTGATATGGAAAAGTTCTGTTATTATCATAAAATATAATGTATGCCGCGAAAGCACTAACATCGAGCATATTGTACAAAAACGACAAAGGCCACCTTTTTGTGTGTCTCTGTGTGGTATACTCCCGAAGCGTCCACATCCACGCCACCTTTCGTTTTGTTATAAAAATTGATGATTTCTGGTTTGCCGTTTTCTTCTACAGTTGCATCATCATGCAGAGTCGACAACAATATTACGGAATTTGTTTTCCTCTGTTTGTATGAAACCATAGTCACCTTCTCGTGGAAACCAAATTTGCTTGTCCCAACGGTCCAACTCTTATCGTCTTTCATTTCTGTTGGTATATAGGCTTTGTTTCGCCGCAGTGTTCCAACAATGCTAAGTTTGACGGATATCAACTGCTTTGCCAGTAGCAGCGTCGTAAAAAAATTATCCATGGTGAAATTATCCATTACGTCCGCTATTGTGGTATGGCCCAACCAAATCTCTGACTACTCTTTCGCCTACACGGATTTCGCGACCACTGTCTTGTTTGCCAGTATATATTTGGCCATGTAGAGGATTTAAATTTTTAGCTTCGCATATCCACCATACCCTGATCCCGTATTTCGCAGGCTTCGATGGAATATACTGGGTAAATTTTGTTCTGCCGCGGTACGGATACAATTGTTCGTCGATTGTTAAATTTTCTGTAGGCACATACAATAATATTTTGCGAGATTGGCGTTCAACATTATCCAAATATCTCGTATTGGAGCAGCTTTGTCTGTGCGCTGCCTCTCGTTTCTTGTTCTCGCGTCATCAAAACGTATAAAACGAATAAGATCCCAGAAGCGGTTTAATACCATTGTTGCACGAAAAAGAGGATGAGACAATTGCGTCCATAAGTCCCTTGCATTTTCATCATTGGAATGATTTGCGTCTGCCATTATCAGCATTCCAATGAATGCGTATATTTCTGCCACTGTCGTATCCTTCCACTTCAATTGACGCTTTGTTGGTGTCATCTTCAAATACATCTTGCTCAATTTGCATTGGCGTGTCAATAGCGGCTGGAATTTCGTTGTAATTGTCTTCACTTTCTGAGTCTTGCACTTCTCCCGTAAATACCTCTGCTTCTTCCTCAATTGGCTCTAAAACGTCGTCATCCACAGTCATATTATCAAGACTCAATATATCTGCTTCTGGCTTCTTCACTCAAACGCATATATTGTCTTTCAGTTAAATATTCTATTTTGCGGTTCATTTTTCTTCAACTTCATTGTTCAACTGTTCAACTTATACTGACGAAATCATTGAAATGTATTCTTTTTCTACCGTAGCTGAGCATTTGCTACCAAAAAACACAAACAAAAAACACAAAAAATACAAACACAACATTTGCTACATAAAACCACAAACAGAAACATAAAACCAGTTTCTGTTTACTTTTGTGTGCCTTTTAGGTAGAAAATGCCCATAGAAACCAATTTTATCTTGCAAACATGAAATTTGTACAGTTGAGATGTAAAAATTAAGCGTTTCTAATAATCTGTGCATATATGTATACATTATTTTATTTGAATATAAACGAAAAAACTTCACTAGGGTACCCGGGTACCCTGGTTATGGACTCTCGTTCGTCCAGGTGGTTATGGACCGTAGGGTTAATAATAAATAATAATAATAAATCCATTAATAAAATTTATTGACTATGTTTTAATGTCATAATCGTTAAATCTTAATATAATATTATTGTTAAGCTACTATTTGGAGATAGAAACTCCATTCCTGGTGTAGTGCACATGTGGCTAGCACTAACCTACCTCAACAATAACATAAACACACAACGCTAAAAACGCTCTACGTTGGTCTCACTGCATACCTGCAGCGAAACCAAAGCATAAAGCGCAAGCAGTGACAAACTCAAGCGCTACTAGCGGCATGATTCATGTTATACATTGTGAAAACAAATCGCTGCCAAAAGTAAGTCATTGGAGTTTGTAACCTGTAAGTGGGTTGTGATGGATAATATCACAAACAGATGTGTAAGTAAGTAAAAAGTAATAGTAAGCAGATGTGTAATAATTGTATTTAGATTTCATGACCTTTAATTGTATATGTGTAAGAACTTATTTAGAATAAATTTTATTTTGAGTGAAAAGAAAATATTGTCACTTTTCACTCAATATTTCTATTATAAAAATCCGAGTTGGTGTTAAATAAAATCAGTCTTAGAATCACATCAAGAAAAAGAAGTCTTTCTATTAACTCAAATCAAGCCTTGTGGCTTATTCAATATTTAACTATATTGAAACACTGCCTTGTGGCAGAGTATGAAATAAAGCCTTGCGGCTGAGATTGAAAGGCCTTGTGGCCAAGAATCCCCTTTGTCCCTAGATAGAGAAGTTAGGGAAACTAAAATAAATTCCAACTATTATATGGCGATCCTGCGACCACGATCCTGCGACCAACAATAATTTACATATGACGACTCAGGAACAAATAGACGAAATTTTTGCGAAGTGGGAAAAACTTTTGGGTCCCAGCAAAGAAGAAGAAGAATACCAATCAGAAGGTCGGCCTGCTGACGTGCCGAAATATACACCAACCAACAAATCAGCTGGACCTAAGCCACTAACAATTGAAGAATACAAGCAGAGGCAATTAACAAAATCAAGACCGGAAGAGCAAAGAAAGAAGAAAACTCGTGCTGAAAAGCAAGTCAGGCAGAGAAAAGAACTCAACGAAATTTATAGATTAATCACAATCACAAACGGTTTTGAAAAATATAATTACATAAGAAAATTGAAAAATTTAAAATCTATATATATAAAATAGGATGTGTGTATGTATGTAACGTATGGACTCCAAAACGGCTGGGCCGATTTTGATGAAATTTTCAGGTTATGTTCATCTTGGTACGGTGGGTAACATAGGCTATATTTGGACCCGATAGGTGGCGCTGGGGTGGACTTATATCGAAAATTTGAATTTATGGACCAATTTAACTGAAATTAAGAATGTATGTTTGTTTGATCATAAGAAAATAATTTGTGTATAAATGGACACGGTAGGTGGCGCTGGGGTGGACTTATTTCGAAAATTCGATGGCGTGAAAAATATATAAATACTTTTAATTTTATTTTATAACGAGGGGAGTGCGAAGCACACCGGGTTCAGCTAGTTTAAAATAAAAAACAAAATAGAGAATAACTAATAATGTCAGAATATAAGCACTGTCTCATTTGCGAGGCTAAAATAAATATAAAATACATGAGAGATCATTTAAAGCTACATAAGCTAATATTTTCAAAAATAAACAACATTATGAATAAAATTAAGTAAAACTAAGAAAAATATAGCAAAAATAAAGATTTTTTTTCAGATAAATGTCTGACCATACTTTATTCATAAATATTACAAATTTTAATAACAAAATGGTTGCTTTAGGACAAGAAACCAAATTTACAGAAAACATCTCTATAAATGGAAACATTTCCAACAAACAAGAAATGTATATAGATCTTTTTGTAGTCATAGCATTAATTGGATTATTAATATATATTTTCAAAAAAGTCAATGAATATTACAAAAAATATGTAATAAAAAGAATTGCAAATGCACAAATTTATATGGATGCATTACTAGAATCTTTAAAAAAATTAAAAGAAAGTATTACTAAAGCACCATCAAGAAAATTCAAGCAAAAACATTGCATGATAAACAAAAACAATGCATTAATATTGAATTAAAATTAAAAAAATATATAGATGGTCCACAACCAAACTATGAAATTATTGTAAAATGTAACAAGCTTATAAAAATAATCAAGGAATTATTACAAGAGAGACTAACAGAATATTATGCAGAACAAGACAATAGTGACAGCGATAGAACTAGTGATAGCGATAGTAATAAAGATATAATATGGAATAAAGATTGTGAAAATAGCACAAATATAATAATCATGGCAAACTTTGAAATTTCAGTAGCATCAAAAATAATTGATGAGTTTGATGGAGATAGCAAAAAACTATCAACGTTTTTAGGCACAATTGAATTCTATGCATCAACACTTAAGGATGATACACAGAAATCTCAATTGTTAAAATTTATTCTAGCAGCAAAAATAAGTGAAAAAGTAAGAAATAGACTACCTATAGTAGATAAATAGATTACCTGTGGCAGTTCCAAATTCAATTCAAGAGTTAAAAATAGTGTTGGCAAAAAACTACAAGTTAAATAAAAATCCACTAAAATTGCAAAATGAATTGCACCAGACTAGACAGGGGTCTATGAATGTTAACAATTTTGCAACTAGAATCGAAACAATAATATCATCTTTGAATGAAATTCAAATAGCCACTCAAGGAGAGAATAATAAAGAAATAATCATAAAACTAAATGACCAATTAGCGGTCAATGCATTTAAAACGGGTTTAAATGAGCCCTTCAGAAGCATAGTTCTTGCAGCTCAACCTAATACATTTGCTAAAGCTTTAAAGATAGCAGCAGAAGTAGATGGTAACACAAATACAAACTATAATGTAATGACATTCAGAAATAGGAATGATTATAATAATAGAAATGGAAACTATAATAGGAATAGAAATATTCAAAATAATAACAATAATAACTTTAGGAATTATAATAATAGAAATAGTTACGGTTCTAGAAATAACAACAGCAACAGGAATAGCAATAACGCTAATAGAAATAATAACAATGGCTATAGGAATTACAATAATAATAGAGCTGGCAATAATAATAGCTTTAATAATAATAGAAACCGTCAAAACTCGGGAAACGTATCAATCCCCGGCGACCGGGGTTAACGCAGCTTAAAAAAAGCAATAAATATAGAATTAGCTGTGTTAGTAATAATTTTAACTAATATCATAAAAGTAAAAATAGGAGATAGAAATAATTTAGTAACCTTACTTATTGATACAGGTGCGGACATATCAATAATAAAAAATGAGAAAATTAATGAAAATGATATAAAATCGTCAAATCAAATCCAAATCACAGGTATTGCAAGCAGACCATTAACAATTCAACAACAAACAATTATAAAAATAAAACTCAACGATGGAGAGATTTCACACAAATTTTATGTCATACAAGAAGATATTGACATAAATGCAGATGGAATACTTGGAAGAGATTTCTTAATGAAATATAATTGTAAAATAGATTACGAAACATGTGTTTTATCCATACACACCAAAGAAAACCAAGAATATATTCCAATGTACGTGACATTGCCAGTAACAATATCAAATATTAATATACCAAGAAGAAGTGAAATAATAACAAATATATATGTAGACCTGGAGGAAGACAGTATAGTACATGCATCAGAAATAAGGAAAGGAATATTTATAGCAAATGCAATCATACCAGCAGATGGACTCAAGCACGTGAAAATACTGAATACAACCAATAATGATATTTATTTGGATAATTGTGATTTAAATATAGAACCACTGAAGAATTTTAAAATTTTAAACTACATCGGTTTAGAACAAAGTGATGAGAATCTTGAAATACACATAGATGGGAAAGATGAAAAAGCTAAACAAGAAGTAATAAGTTTATGTCACAAATACTGAAACGTTTTCCATAATGAAGGAGATATACTTACAACAAACAATTTTTATAAAAAGCAGATAGACTTAATTGACAACTCACCTGTTTATATAAAGAACTACAGACTTCCGCAAACACAACTTCAAGAAATAGAAGATCAAGTACTAAAGTTACTAGAAGAAGATATCATTGAACCATCATTCAGCCCATACAATTCTCCACTCTTAGTTGTACCAAAAAAATCAACACTGGAACAGCAAAATGGAGACTGGTAGTAGACTTTAGGGCACTAAACAAAAAAATAATTAATGATAAATTCCCACTGACAAGACTAGAAGATGTACTAGATAAGCTCGGAAATGCGAAATATTTTTCCACGTTGGATATGACAAGTTCTTTTCATCAGATACCACTCATCAAAAATTCAAGAAATATGACAGCATTTTCAACAAATTCAGGGCACTATCATTTCAAGCGCTTACCATTTGGATTAAAAATAGCGACAAATAGTTTTCAACGCATGCTTTCAATTGCATTAAGTGGACTTCAAGAATCAGCATTTCTCTATGTAGATGACATCATTATTTTTGGATCAAACCTGAGACATCATAACAAAAACTTGGAGAGAGTTTTACAAAAATTACAAAGGTACAATTTAAAACTAAACCTCAAGAAATGTGAATTTTTAAAGACAGAAGTTGTATACTTAGGACACCTGATAACGTCCAAAGGAATAACAACTGATCCAGCTAAACACAAAACCATAAGGGATTACCCAAAACCAAACAATGCTGATGATACCAGAAGATTTGTAGCATTCTGCAATTACTACAGAAAATTTATTCCAGATTTTGCAGAAATTGCAAGACCACTAAATCCGTTGCTAAAGAAAGGACAGCTTTTTAATTGAATAGAAACATGTGAAGCAGCATTCAACAAGCTAAGAGAAAAGCTAATATCTCCACAAATATTAGCATATCCAGATGTTGATAAACCTTTTATACTGACAACAGATGCATTACAATTTGCTTTAGGAGCAGTACTATCTCAAGGTGAACCAGGACACGACAGACCAATTGCCTATGCCAGCAAAACATTAAATAAACATGAAGTAAATAAGGCAATAATAGAAAAGGAGTTATTAGGAATTCGCTGGGGAATCAATTACTTCAGACCATATCTCTATGGAAGAAAGTTCACGGTATACACAGACCATAGACCATTAGTAAGTCTGTTCACACATAAGAATCCATCATCAAAATTAACACGACTACGACTGGACTTGATGGATTATGACTTTGATATAATTTTTAAACAAGGCAAGATGAATACTAACGCGGATGCACTATCTAGAATAAAATTAGATAGCAAACAATTAAAAAATATGATTCCTAAAGAAGCAAATATACAAGTATTAACACGGGCGGCAAATAAAAAATTGAACAAGAAGACATGTACAAATGAAAGAATAACCGGTGATAAAAATAAGAACAATGCGCAAATGAGTAACCTGAATAATAATGATAGATCTCAGCAAGTGAAGAGTCATGAACTTCATATGTATATGGGAAGCTACATGATTTTCAGAAGTAAGACGTCTAAAAAATTTGAAATTTATATATAATGAAAAGGCCAAAAATATGAATAATAATGGAGCAAACAACGTTCTTGAAATGCATAACGCATAATGCATAAATGCATAAATATATATGGAAAAATTTATCAAAAATGGTTAAAAATTACATAAACAATTGTAATTTATGTAATGAAGTAAAAATAACAAAATATACTAAGGAGAAAATGTGTGTGACGAACACACCAACAACATCATTTGAAACAGTAACAATGGACATAGTTGGACCGATGAGACCCTCTAATGGATACCGTTATATTCTAACAATACAATGTGAATTGACAAAATATTTAGTTGCAATTCCTTTAGAAGACAAAACAGCGATTTCTGTCGCAAAAGCTATTGTAGAAAAATTCATTCTTAAACATGGATGTTCTAAAATACTAAAAACAGATAAAGGAACGGAATTTACAAATAAATTACTACAAAACATATGTAAAGAATTAAACATAGAAAAAAGAACGTCAACACAATATCACCATGAAACTGTCGGAACAGTTGAAAGAAATCATAGGGTATTGAATAAATATTTAAGAGGAATGCAAGAGAATGAGGGTTTTCACAAGCTGTCGTATTGTTGTATTGTCGTATTTTTTCACAACAGTTGTATAGTTTTTGTTGTTGCCTTCCACATAAAACTAGTTTACGACAATACAATCACGTTTGGTATGTATACTGTTTGTCGTATTTCATCAGTGCTGTTCTTTCTTGTTACGAATTTATTATTCCCATGCACATTTCATAAGTAACATCACTATCATAACAGTTTTTCTTTTTATTTTGTCAGCAAATAGGTTTGTAGAAGAAATTGAAAGCTTTGACGTGGCTTTCTGATTCATACCAAGATCAAGTCTATACTTTTCACACAAAGCTCTTATTATTTCATTCTTTTCGTTTTGTTTAGGCATTTAAAAAAATTCATTTTCTCCAGTCATTTGTCTGTTTCTTCAGTCAGCTGTATAAATACGACATACAACTAAATAAACCCTTAGGATATGTTCACAGTAGTTGTATTTTTTTATAGAAAACGCAATACGACATACAACAATACGACAGCTTGTGAAAACCCTAAGTGATAACTGGTCAACTTTACTACCGTACTACACTTATTGTTACAACACAACTCCACACTCAACAACAACATATTCTCCATTTGAATTAGTATATGGAAAAATTTGCACGCTACCTGGTGAGATTTGACAACAAAAAATTATATAACTTAGAAGATTATTTGACAGAATTAAAGATTAAATTAAAGTACGCACATAACAAAGCTAAAGAATATTTAGAGAAACATAAAATAGATATTGTAAATTCAATTTACGATGTATGTTATTAAGTCAAACAAATATTTTAACAGCTTCACTTTTATTTTATTAGTTTCAATATATATGAGAAAACGCTTTAAATATTATTTGTCGACTTGCTGCGCTTAGAGGTAAAAACGTAGCGTCGGCTTAAAAAATATAAAAATTGACCGTAGCTTTTTCATAAGATACAGTTAAGTAAATGAACAAAATTTTATGTATACAACAAATGGGAGTTGAATATAATATAAATAAATATGTATGAGCATATTGAAAACACTTCATGTGTTTAAATTCATGTACAGGGTTGCCAATATTCGAAGCGCCCATTTTATTTTTAAATAAATCAAAGCAACCACAATTTTTTGTCTGTTCGTCATGAATATCATTCAAGTAGATTTGCTTACATTATTTCTTGAATATGATGTCTCGTAAATGGTCGCCATTGGCCTCTACGACATATTGTGCCCGTTTTGCAGCATTTTCCATGGTTTTCTTCAACATTTCGATGGGAATGGCGGTTATTTCTTAACGGATGTTGGTTTTCAGCTCTTCTAGGGTCTTTGGCTTGTTGACGTAAACCTTTGATTTCAAATAACCCCACAAAAAGAAGTCTGGAGGCGTTAAATCTGGTGATCTTGGCGGCCAATCGAAATCACCATTTTTTGACATCAAACGGCCAGGGAACAATTGCTTCAAAAAATCGATTGTAGTGCGGCTTGTGTGTGGTGGCGCGCCGTCTTGTTGAAACCAGTAGTGCCTGATACGCTTTCGACGAACGATTGGCATGAAAAAATTGTTTATCATATCGCGATAACGCTCCTGATTGACAGTAACTCTGTGGCCATTATCATCTTCGAAAAAGAACGGCCCAATGAGCATTTTAGCACAAACGCCGCACCAAACAGTGACTTTTGCATCGTGAAGAGGTACCTCTTGAATCTCTTGTGGATTTTCAGTGGCAAAAATACGGCAATTTTATTTGTTTACCGTTCCGTTCAACTGAAAATGAGCTTCATCGCTCAATGAGTTGAGTTTTCACTATTGACTTGTTTTGTTGAATGTAAATTTCAACAATTTTAGAGCGTTCGCGTGGCGTGTACTGTTCCATTGTAAACATTTGCTTGGCATGACGCTTCAAACGCGGTATGCCATTAGTCGATTTGGCATCACTGCGGAAAGTTACAGTGTTGCCAGATGGGCGCTTCGAATATTGGCAACCCTGTACATGATGGTTTATTATTTACAAGCAGTTAGTTTTTGGATTTTTAAGTGAAAGTTATACTTTATTATAAAACGGCGGTACCATTTCCCCCACTTGTAAGCGAGTAGTGTAGCGACAAGCTTGCATTAATGATTTTGACCGACGTCTAGGTCAGCTATTTTTGCTGTCGGCCGCTGTATTATGCCACGTTGTGTTTTCACAGTTGCCCTTCGAACTTGTCCATCTTTGGCTACTACGGTATCGATAATTATTCCTTAAGGCCAATAATTTCGTGGCAGGTTTTCGTCTGCTATTATTACCACGTCACCAATAGATATAGGAGGTACTTTCTCGAACCGCTTGCTCCGTCGAGTTAGAATTGGCACGTACTCTTTAAGCCATCGTTGCCAAAAGCGGTCTGCAAACAGTTGTGTTTGATGCCAGCGTGTGCGTAAGTCCGCTCCTTCATTGCTGATTGGTTTGTAACCGCCTGACGATCTCAGCAACAGATGGCTTGGCGTGATGGCTTCGTCATCGCAAGACTCTAAAGACACGAAGGTGAGTGGACGAGAGTTAATGATGAACTCGATCTCACATAAAGCGCTCTTTAAAGTTTCATCGTTAAAATTCATAGTTGGGTAAATAATCTTTAATACGGTTTTAACCGATCTCACAAGTCTCTCCCAGGCTCCCCCCATGTGAGGAGCTGCAGGTGGATTGAATTTCCGTTTTATTTCTTCAATGTGAGAATAAATTTTTTCAAAATTGACATTTTTAAAATCGTCCACAAACAACTTCGCTGTGGCTTTAAAATTGGTACCGTTGTCCGTGTAAATTTCCCTCGGTGATCCTCTTCTGGACATAAAATTACGGATGCACATAACACATGAGCCGGTATCAAGACTGTGCGCTATTTCAATATGTATTGCCCGCACAGTCAGACATGTGAACAATACTCCCCACCTCTTTTCTCTTCTTCTGCCTGCAGCAACGTGTAACGGACCGAAATAGTCAATACCAATGAAGGTGAAAGGACGTTCAAAGCTTGCTAGCCGTGCTGTTGGTAATGGTGCCATTTGAGGAATCTGAGGCATAGAATTATTGTTCTTGCACCGTTGACAAAGACGACGTACAGTTTTATAAAGAACTCGTAAGCGTGGTATGTAATAATGGCTTCTAATTTTATTAATGGCTGTTTCGTGTGATACGTGGTGTAAGCTCTCATGAAAAAATCGAACTAGAAGAAAAGTAACGTGGTGTTTATTGGGCAGAACTATTGGATCCATACTATTTAAGTACTCTGCTCTACCACGAGCTCTCAGAATATCATTTTCATCTATATAAACGTTTAAAGAAATTAGTTTGCTGTGTTTTTCTATACGCTTACCACATTTCAAGCTGCAAATTTCTTCAACATATTCGCTTTGTTGTGTCTTTTTAATTAAAATACGTCTTGCCTTCTGAACCATTTCGAATGATAATTTATTTGAACACGGGGATTTCTTAATGGCTGATTTTAGTTTTTCGAGGTACAGTAGAAATGTAGCAACAGCACGATACAACCGTTTCCAATCGGAAAAGTATTCAAGGTTCATTGAAACGCTTCCAAAAGTGTCCTTATAGATATGTAGCACATGACGCCTAAGTTCGGTGGTATCAGCTTGGCCTAAATCTTCGCAGCCTGGCCACTCGTTCATATATGAAAGCAGGAAAGCTGGTCCCGAAAACCACGTATCTGCATCCCATTGCAACCGAACCTTAGTGGCAAAGTCAGCTGTATTAATTTTCGACGGAATCCATTTCCATTGCGTTATGTTTGTGTACTCTAAGATTTCGCCAACGCGATGCATCACGAATTGTTGGAAATTTTTAGGATCCATCCGTAGCCATTGCAGCACTGTCTTAGAGTCTGTCCAGTAGAATTGAGAGTTTATAGGTATTCTTCGAGCATTTAGTATTTTGTCTGCGAGCCTGACACCGACAATGGCAGCCTGTAATTCAAGCCGAGGGATGGAGAGTGGCTTAAGAGGGGCAACTTTCGATTTTGCAGCAACAATGGAAACTACGACTTGATCGATAAATTGTGTACGCAGGTAGCATACCGCAGCGTAAGCATGTTCTCCAGCATCTACGAAGGTGTGCAGTTGGATGTCCACTGCCTCTTTTAATGTCGGTGCGTAGCAGCGAGGAATTTTGACAGCCGATATCAGTGGTGTGACTGTTTTCCAATGACACCACTTGTGACGTAGAGCTTCAGGTAATCCGTCATCCCAGTTGATGCCGGACCGCCAAATCTCTTGGAGAAGTATCTTAAGGCCTGTTGTGAAGCACGAAAGAAATCCTAAGGGATCAAATATCGACATAAGGATCTGCAGTGTTTCTCGCTTGGTTGGAATTGTGTCCTCAATAAAAACATCGCGACGCAGTCTAGCGAATCTGCAAATGTATCTGAAATTATCTTTATTGGGGTCCCAATACATACCAAGTATTTTTTCAGTGTGGCCCAACTCTACAGGTGCTTGGTTACTTGTAGTGTCGCAAAGTTTCTTGAGAACTACTTCAGAGCTTGAGGCCCAATTTCGAATATTAAAACCACCAGAAGCGTGAATTGTCTTTACTTGCAGAGCCAGCTCGAGTGCTTCTTGTTCGCCATCAACGCTGTCAATAAAGTCGTCCATGTAATGGGCATTTTGAATTGCTTCTACGGCTCGAGGACACTCGGCTTTAAATTGTGCACCGTTTTTGTCTCGAACAAAGTGCGCTATGCACGGGGCACAGCAGATTCCGAAAGTTAAAGCACGCATTACATAGGTACTGGGCTGATTAACCTCGTCACTCTTATCCCACCAAAGAAATCTTTGAGCGTGAATATCGCTACCTCGAACATTAATTTGGTGAAACATTTCGGCGATATCGCCGCAAATTGCTACCTGTCCAACTCTAAATCCCAGCAGTATATTAATAAGTGACTTCAGTAAATCTGGCCCGGTAAGCAGGAAATCGTTCAGAGCGACGCCATTCGACTTGGCTGCTGCGTCCCACACTAAACGAACCTTTCCAGGTTTGTTGGGGTTCGATGTTAAAAAAAATGGGGAGATTCCATGTCAAATCAGGCTGAACCTCAGCTTCTGCAACTGAAAGCTTCCTAGCGTAACCTTTTGATAGCAAATTATCTGTTTGACCTTGAAGACTGTTCTTTAAACCAGGATCCTTGTTGAATTTCTTTTGAAGGTACATCAAACGTTTTACCGCTGTCGAGTAACTTCCAGGTAGCTTTGTGTCTGCATTTCGCCATAGAAGTCCAACTTCGAATCGGCCGTTGATCTTTGCACATGTTGTATTTAAAATATTAAGCGCTTTCATGTCATCTGCAGATGTTAATGATGTAGTCATCGGTGCTTCCAAATTAAAATACTCCTTAAAAGTCTTGTGGAGTTCATTATAGTTTCTTACGCATTCGCAAGTATGTATATTGAGATGATGAACCTGCGCCTGATCAGAACTGCAACCTTGAATGGTCCAACCCAAGCGAGACTTTGATGCGATAGGTTGGTTATGTGAGCCTTCGCGTATTTTTAAAGGAACGGTGAGCTACCAATTATCGGCGCCAATTAAAATTGATGGCTTAGCGTTTTCGTACGATTGGATAGGTATGCCTGACAAGTAAGGATACTTCGTTAAAATTTCGTCCATGTTAACCGTTTGCGTAGGAAGACCAAGTTTTTCAACTGAATGAACGCTTTCAAGACAAAACTTTCCGCCGTTCTATTTATTGATAACATCCAGTGAAGTTCTTACTGACGATTCTTCAGTTCGTGTCGTATTACCAGTCCACTGTAAACATAAAGGTTCCTCAACGCCTTTTACACCAAGGCGGTCCAAGATGACCCTGCTCTACTAAAGTAACGGAAGAGCCTTCATCTAGAAGAGCAAACGTGTCAATTGATTTATTATTATATTCAATACTTATTGGAAGAACACGAAAGTATGGTTTTTTCGATCCTAAAGCATCGCTATGTGAGTTTAAAGATGCCTTGTGTTCTTGAATTTTGTTGAAATTAGTACTCATGCTTGGATCTCTTCGACTGATTGTTGCACAGTCTGCATGCATGTCATACCTGTGTAGAAGAGGATGATGTCTTGATTTGCAGTTGTCGATCCCACATTCTTTCTTTACAAAGCAGCTTCGTCGGTGAGTGTTGAGGCATTGACGGCACAATTTGTTATTTTTAACCAGATCCCACCTACCTTCCAATGTTAACTTGTTGAATGCTTCGCATTGTGACACCTTGTGGCCATTATTTTCGCAAACGACACATTTAAATTTTGTCGAAATATTATCAACGTGCGTGTGTGTGTTGACTGCTCCATTTTTTGTATTACACATCGCTGGCACAACGGAGATTGCAGCCTCTGCAATTTGAAACAACCAATCGCTAAATGTTTTGACGATAGGAATGCTCTCGCTTTTTTGATGCATCGCCCAATTCAATTTGTACTGGCTGGATAGCTTGTCTATCAATTCTTTAACCAACATCGGATTGTTAAGGTTCGCATTCAAATTACAAGCTTCCATAGTAGAGCAAATATTTCTGACGCATAACGCAAACTGGATGATCGCTTCCAATTTCTCTTTTGGCGGTGGGAACTTTCGAGCTTTGTCGACCACCCGCTCAAGAATATGTTCAGTTCTGCCGAAGCACATACGCAGCATTATTATATCTGAATTATTTCGGGCACCATCGCCGGTAGCATCAGTTTGCTCTTGACCATATCGCGAGCCCTACCCTTTAGACATGCCTGAAGACGAGCTAAGTTTTCTGCGTTTGTACAACCAGCCATAGAAGTGTTGTTCTGGAAACTGCTAATGAAAAGTGGCCACTCTTCCGGGTCGCCGCTGAACAGTGGAAGTTCCTTCGGAATCGCCTGCCTGGCTGCCAACTGCGTTGCTGTTGGGCGTAAGGTGTATGGTATATGATGGCCGGCGTTGTGTTATTGGGATGTAGCAGGATTTAATTGAAAAATAATATCATATTTTCTTTTTAAATAATCTTGTTGTATTTGATGTTCTTCCTCCAACATTTGCAATTGCATGTTACGCTGTCTTGAGTAATCTGTTGCTTGAGTTTGCTTAATTTGCAAATTTTCATATTGAACAGCTGATTGACTTTTTGCGCTCTCGCCACTTGCTGATGGTTCTGCCATTTGCGCTAAATTTGGTATTGGAAATGAGATAGTATCAGCGTAGTTTGTATACATGTTGTGCAACATTGGCAGAGATTGTGTATAAGCATTTGATGAAAATGCAGCGTTGTTCGGCGCTGCAACCTTTGCTGAGGAAACTAATCGTGGCTCTGTCAACATTGCCGTATTTGTATAAAGATTTGAAGGCGCATAATTTTTAATTGAAGATCGCGATCCTAGTGCAATGCTCTCGGGCATACCTAATTGAGGCAACAATAATTCGGTCGTTGAAGATGTATCCGTCGAAATTGCTTTTATTTTTGCCTTTGCGATGTTTGTTGACGATGGTCCAGGCACATCTGTCTGTGAGTAAAGCGTCTTTGACGGAAGAAAATGTACATTTTCGTGTGCAGTGGCGCTATTGAGCAACGTGGTCACTGGAGCGAACTAGTACCAAAACTCTCAGATAATAGAATTATATAGTTTAAATGTTCTTTATGCTATACATCGCGAGGGCAACATATGACATATGACGCTTTTAAAGCAAAAGAAGGAAATATTTTTTGTGAAAGCAAAAATGATTCCTAACATGCTGTGTAGAACATCAAACATAAGTCGAAGGGTTGCAAGCCAACATAAGACGAGCATGTGCTATAGAGAAAGGGGTTGCGGGGGAGATCATGTTTATCATGTGTCCATGTAGTTGGTTTGATTGTGATGATGTTTGGCATACACGGAGTATGCATTTGTGAATAAAAGCGAAAATAAACGATGAGAGATAAATCGTTGATATCGTCAGCTAGAACCATGTGATATTTCGTGTAATTGAACAATAAATAATTAAAAGTATTGCTGAGTGAAAAATTATTAAAAATGTTATCAAGAAAACATACCACTATTGAGAAGAGACGGTTAATACGGAAAACGTACAAAGAAGGAAAAAAGTAGCGGAAATCGCTAATCTTATGGATAGTTCTCGAAAAAGTGTACAATGTAATTCACTCATATGTAGAGAATCGCGATGTGTTAATCTCAGGCGAAATTCGGAGGCTATTAATCTGAAATTAAATAGCATCTGAAATTAATCAGTCTTTGGGCTTAGAAATATCCAGCAGGCTTGTTAAAAGGTAATTAAACGAGGCAAATTTTTTTGGGCGCGCCCAGAAAAAAGCCACTATAGCCAAAAAAAAAAGAAAATATTTTAAAACGATTAACTTTCGCCAAAACTCATCAAGAAAAAAGCATAAATGTCTGAAAAAACATATTGTGGAATGACGAAACTAAGAATCGTAGGATTGGACCAGATGGTAGAAACTTTGTTCATCGTCCTAAACGTTAAAGGTACAATCCTAAGTTCACCCAGAAGACGGTAAAACACACGGGTGGTAATATTCAGCTCTATCATTGAGTCCCATCGTAGCACGATATCGTAGAAACTACGAAAAAGGCATCACTAAGTTCATTCGTAGCGCCATTCGTAGATTTTTGAAGTAATTTGCTACGACGTGTTTTCGCTGTCGGAGAAAATTTTAATAAAAATTCATACAGTAAAAGTAGTTATTCTTTCTGAATTTTATTTCAAACTTTTTCTACCATGGAACTCAGTGAAAGGGCTGATTATGATTTGGGGTGCATTTTCATGGTATGGCGTAGGTCCCCTTATAAAAATCAATAGCAAAATGGACAAGTTTAAATACGTGGACATTTTGAAAAACCAAACATGCCTTCGATTTTATGCCAATCAATTTATGCAGGACAATGATCCCAAACACTCTTCTAAACTAGTAAAGAATATGTTTTGTGGAGAGAAGATCGACTTTTGAATTGGACAGCCTAAAGCCCTGACGTAAATTCAAACCTGTGGAATGAAGTAAAGGTGGAAATCGCGAAAGAAAATCACATAAATATGGATGAACCTTGGGATGCCGCACAAAGAGCTTAGTATGCCATACCCAAAACAAAATGCCAAAAACTCATAGTGAGTATTATATAGCAGGTGTTATAAAAAACAAAGGCTACAGTACAAAATATTAATGATGTTAAGGTTTGTACAACACAGAAAAGCAACAAATGCAATTTGAACACGATCTTTCTCTATTTTTCAGAATGTGCCATTTATGTGTCCAGCACATATCACTTGCTTTTTTACGATTTGATAATTTCTGCATTTTTGTTGATAAATTATAACTTAAGTTTGAATTGTTATTAAATGAAAGCAATAAGCCAAAAAACCAAACCCTTGTTTGCTATTTAGAACATTTACGACAATGCAGTTTAAGTAAAAACACATAATAAAATGTGCAATTTATATGTCCATAGCTGTATTTTTTTTCTTATCTATATGATGGTCCTAAAGATGCCTCTATAAACCAGGCTCTAAAAGTTTTGTATGAAAGGTATTGAATTTGTGGCCGGTGGGACTGTATGCGGTGATATGAATAATTTCAACACGTCACACTGTATTTTTTAAACTGAACAAAATTTCAATGTAGGTATACATTTGGTAAGATAAAAAAAGGATCACATCAAATTGTAACCATATTTCTTTTTATTTAATCACTACTATGTCACTTTTATTTACTCACTTATGTCTACTTTAAGCTCAAAACTGCTAAGACGCGAAAACTTGCTGTTGCCTTGTTTTTAACCAGTTTGATGGTCCTAAAAATATTATTTATTTTAATTGCTAAACCAGATTTCGACAGTTTTTTATAGTTGTGATATTGAAATCTTACCGTTTGTATAAAGTCATTTTGTATGGGAGGTAGACGTAGTTTTCAATCGATTTTACTCATTTTCAAACTTAAAGTGTGTAATTCGAATAAATTAATTTTTATGGAATTTAAAGAGATTTTTCTGATTTTGACGTAGAATTACGTCTTACAGCGCTGTTTGTATTGAGGTCATTTGCACAAATTTTTTTAAATACTTTTAAGAAGTTTAGTAGACTCTTGGGGTATACCTACAGCCTATAATATTCATCGTACAAAGAACAAATATATGCCAAAATATCAGTCAAACGTATGCGCAACAACAAAAGCAAGCCTCACTCGGCGATAGTAATATTATCGCCACTTGTGTGTGGCGCAAACCATTTTTTATATGAAGTTAGTTGTTTGAATACAATGCCCATTAAATTTTCAATTAAAATAGTATAATTTTTTTAACTGATTACAATTAATGGTAATGCAAAAACATTAATTATATACAAAAAATGTTTTAATTAGTTTTTCATTAATTTATTTCCGCATGAAGTTCCAATTGAAATGCTGCTTTTTATTGTGGAATGTTGTTGTACAGCCGAGAGTATTTAAAACGGTTTTTGTACGGCCGCTGTTCAGCCCAGATTATTTCACCCTGGAAGTGCTTCGTTAGTCGATTCGACTAACAAGGACAATGTGTTTAATCAGCGTGTGTAAACAACGAAGCACATCCAGGGTTAAAAAAGGCCTTTGCACGACCGCTGTACAGCCCAGATTTTTAAAAAACGGCCTCTGTACTGCCGCTGTTTGGCCAAAAAGTCCTGCAAACGACCCTTGTACGACCCTCGAACGGCCGAGAAAAATATTTAAAATTAGGCCTTGTACGGCCGCTGTTTGCCCTTAGCTAAAAAATTTTTTATTTTTACTCGGGTATTGTCGTTTGTTATTGTTTTTTTTTTATTTTCAGCAAGATAAATACAATAGATAATACAGATGCGTGTAGCTATATAGCCAACATGTCTTACTACTACGCAGGTTTGCGCAGGCGTTACTAAGAATTCTTATTTAGAAACTTTAAATTACATTTAGTTTTAACCAACATAAGAAATGAACACAAACAACAAAATCATCACTAAAAATATAAACGAAAACTTTTTATAAAACAAAAGAAATTTTTACATGAAATTAAATGCGAGCTTCTTAGATCAAGTAAGTTTGAAGAAGGCAACAACAACAACAAATTTATTTTTGAATAATTTTTCATTAGAAGATGAAATGCTTTAAAATAGTTTTAAAATATAAATGAAAGAAACCAGAATTTTTCTCTATTGCTGTATAAAAAGGAATTCTGCGTCTATACTAACGATACTATTGAATGTGTGTCTTTTTATAAAGTAACTTTGTATAGGAGGAAAGTGTGGTTTTCATACGATTAGGTTCATTCTAAAACGCAATGTGCATAATTGAGATACATACGGAATTATACAAACATATTTTGTTTTAATCAAAACACTTTTTAGCTGCTAAAAATAAGTCAATAAAAATAAAAAACTTTTCATATATTTTATATGAAAAATCTGTTAATTTTTTTTGTATAAAGAAGTTTATAGAATTTTTTTTTTTATATGAGTCAGTCCAAATCAGCTGGTCCACAGAAACGAAAATTTGTTGGTTGACCGTTTTTAAAAATCTTAATATTATTATTAAAATTCGTTCAGTTTATTGGCATCTCAAAAACGCTTTTAATTTTTTTTTGGTATTTCAAAATGGCGGCCATTTTTACCTTGCTACCTTTAAAGAATTAAGCGGTAATTTTTATTTCTCAGCTTCTATTAGACATAGAGCAATGTATTAAAAATCATTATTTTGAGCATACCTTGGACTTAATTCTCACATACAAAAAAATGCTAATGAAGTAAGTTTTTCATATTAAAAAATAATAATTGAACTTCTTTGTTAAAATCGTAATATTTTGCAACTTAGATAAGTTTTTATTTATAGAAAACAATAAGTTGTAGACTTAACTTCTTTTAAGGACATTTTTTCAAGTACATTTAAACTAGTAGTTTATATATAAATTTTTTTACTTTTCGAACTTTCAAGTTTATTGTTTTTTCAGAATTTTCGAGATATAAGAAAATTTGCATTCAGCAGCTGCAAAACTGTGTGGGAAATACATTAAATTAAAAAAACACATTACTCTTTAAAACACATATACCTTATTCCATTTTTTACCAAGCTCAAGTCCAGAACCTATTTTTCTCAAAATCGGCTGTTAAATTAGTTTTTGAAAATCTTTTCATTGTGAATTATTTCAAAAATCACTTGAAATTTTAAGGTACTATTACAGTGTGTAAAAATTAAAAATCTATTTTTTTCATTTGACTACGGTTCTTCAAAGTCTTAAGAATACGTACACGAAATTTTAGAAAATTATCAAATAGAAAAAAGTTATAACATATAATATATTCCGTAAGTCACGTGATATTTCAGAACCTTTAAATCTTTAATGGCATTTTTCTCGAAACAAGGTGTTTCGAATCGGGTTCAAAGATATCTGGAGTTCTACTTGATCGATTTCGATGAATCTTGATTCATTGTGATCCTTATAGACTCTGTGAAGCACTAGACCTATACAAATCCAAAAAACCTATAGATTTTCTTTTGTATGGCTGAAAGTTTTGTATGGCTGAAAGGGGGTTTTTTGTACATTTTTTTTCAATGCGTGCCATTTTTTGAAATGAAAACTTCTTAGGCGCGTTGAACGATTTTGGTAGAGGGTAAATTTTTGGTTTGCGTCATCGTCATTTTGCGAGTAACTCTCGTCATCAATGCAGACAGCGAGTAGGTTTTTAAATAACGCTCTTGGATCTAGACTACCAGGTGTTCAGCAAATGTAGCAAGCAACCATCAATAAGTTTCTCTGCTGACGCATCGTTATTTTCCCTCCCTTTACTCCGCTGTGAAACATTGAATGTCTCTGTTTTTTTCAATGTATATATAGAGCTGCTGTAGGCTAAAATAAAATAAATTTAAATTTTTTGATATTTGGTTTTTGTTTAACTGGCCGACGGTGCCATGTTGACGATCCACTAAGCAACGAATCATTGCTTCTGAGAACGAAATTCTGACGTTAAAATGTCGACGATATGCTCTTTGCGTTAAAACAATTGATCTCTGATTTAAATAATAAAATTCTATTATTCTGGTTCTTTGTTCAGTTGTGAATCTCTCCATTATTTATTCTCCAAGTGTTATTTATATAATCTGAAAAAAAATATGTAAAAAAAAGTTATTAAATTTTTAAAACCCATTGAAAGTTCTGGCCCACCCTGTACAACACTTAACTCAAGAATGCACTTTGATTTTTTACTTTCAGACGCTTTGCAATTGCTGGAGATGAGAAGCCAATTGCAAAAATTTAAATTTTTTTATTTCCTCATGAATAATTCTTCATTATGTGAAAAAATTTGAATCATTAAAATTAATACTACTTGGTAAAAAAATTAAGAAAAAAGGTGTTTTTTTTATAACTACACGCTGTAATAGTACCTTAAAGCAGTTGTTATACAGAAACTTCAAAGTCCGACAAAACTCTTTGGGGTGTTATTGTTGATAAAAGTTTTAATTCAGCCCTATCAAAACTCGAATTTTATTTTTATTTGATTAAATAGTTCGATTTAAAAAGAAAGAATACTTGATGTTATAATTTTTTCATCTATTTCTGTAAAATTACAGGAGTTAAAATAAATTTCGGCTTTGTTTCAAATAAAAATATTTTTTAGAGTTAAATAGTTACTTCTATATGATAAATCTACTTTAGATAAACATTAAACATTTTTTTAAATAATTATTACTATTAATAAAATCACTTAAAAGTAATTGGCAGTTCGTTTCTAACTGCGAATAAAGATAAGGTAAGCGCACTGTTTCAGACTAAAATTACCTTTTTAAATTATTTATAATTCTTAAAATGTATAAAAAAACCAAAAATATACTTTAAATTAAAAAATCATAATGTGTGCCATATCCAATTCTCGAGGTCCATTTAATTTTAAATAATTGGAAATGAAGTACAGCTTTAAGCTGTCCCACTGTTCAATTATTTTATGAATCACATTTTCACCCAAAATTTTGTATGGTTTTATATTGCAATACTCCTGGAATTCCTTGAACTCCTTCGAACTGTGTGAAAAAATTTCTAATTCGCTTGGAAGCTTTTTGCATGATTATGACGAGCATAAATTAAAAAAATGACAAAAGCATGTTATGTAAAAAAGATCAGTCTCATTTTTAAATTTTTGTTTTAGACCATTCCAATCTCCGACCATTCCGGTTGCGCCATCGGTGGCTAGTCCTATTAAATTTGACAATAGTATTTTATGGTATAAGAAAAAAATAACTGTAATTGTCGAAAAAAATTGAGCTTGTTTTAGCCTTTGAAATATCTAGTAAGCCCAGAAATCTATCTTGCCCGCCATTAGATACAAACCTAACGTATCTTATTAATACTTAAATGCTTTTTTTGCTGAAATATCTATCGATACGCCCACGATAAGGGACAACTTTTTTGTTTTTAGTGATGAAATTATTTGGTCAGCTGCCTTTTTGCCCAAAATCTTGACAATATCCGTCAATTTGGTTCTAGTGCATTTAATTAACTTGTCATTTTTAGAATCCACTGCATCATTCAACCAATGGGTCAATCTATTATATCACAGGAGATATAATAAACTTTAAATATGCAACAAAATAATGTTTATTTTGTTAAATTTTACAAGGAAAAGAATTAAATTCTATTGATTTAACTGAAAAATTACCAAAATAGAAATGTGCCTACCAAGCCAAAAGAGTTACCATTTTTGGTAGAATTCTATCAAAACGGAAACACTTAATAGCTATTTACTAAAAAAAGTTTTGCAAATATGAGGTGGCCCTTTTTTCTTTTCCAAAATATTTGACCAAATTTTCCGTTTTTACGCATATGTGTATTACATTTAAAAGATACGTTATTGAATTTATTTTCTTTCCAAAAAACATATCTTAGCTATGAAGTGTGCCGCTTTATAACTTTTTTGGATTTTGGATATTTCAAAATTATAATTAAGTATAACTACAAAATTCATGAACAAAAATGTAAAAATTATCATTTTAGGTCCAACTTTCAATGATTTTTTGTATTTTTTGTAGAAAGCGGAGGTAAATAAAAAATTATTCCTGAAATCAATTAATATTTCCTAAGAATTCTTCATTCTTAGAATTAAAGAATTCGATTTCTAATGTATTCCGTCTAGCATGCTCTTTCACTAAAATGACTAAAATGATTTTCAAAAAGTGCATGAATTTGTTAAATTTTTCATAATTTTATTTTTATATTATAACCTGAATAAATTTCAAAGCACAACATGTTAAGTTTTGAAATGCCAAATAAAAAAATAATGTAAGCCAAAGCATCTTCACGATCAAACCAACTACATGGACACATGATAAACATGATCTCCCCCGCAACCCCTGTCTCTATAGCACATACTCGTCTTATGTTGGCTTGCAACCCTTCGACTTATGTTTGATGTTCTACACAACATGTTATGAATCGTTTTTGCTTTCAAAAATTTTATGCTGCATTCTTGCTTTAACAAAAAATATTTCCTTCTTTTGCTTTAAGCGCATATGTGGTGACATACTACCACGTATATCTTCTGAATATAGTTATGAATTAGTATTAAGGCTGTGTGCGAATTGATCTAAATGCGACCTAAACTAAATAGTGTCGATGACTATTTAGGTAGGTCGAGAATTTCCAAAATTATTTAGAAAGCATTGCCTCATCGACCCAATTTAGTTTAGTTGCATTTAGATCAATGCGCACACAGCCTTAGTATAATAAACTATATTATTTGTAAGTTGTCTATTTAATAAACAAAAAATACTGAAAAGTTTGTATATAAAAATTTCATGAGAGAATATTTTATTTTTTAATACTTTTTAGAGCGTGCTTTTCAGTAGTCGGGTTTTAGTTTTTTGAAACCCAGTTGGAAAAGGAGCCCTGCTCTATGTCTGCCGGCAACATGCCTCGGAAGAACAGGAGACATGCTCGCCTTCATACCAGCTTATATCTTTTTTGTATAGGTATGTCGGCCAGCATGTCTGCCAACTGAACTGCCGCAGCACCAATGCAGCATGAACCTTATGGTATGAATGCAGAAGGTATACATATCTACCAAATGACCTGCCCTAGGTAGCTAGCTACAATGCTGCATGCATCTCTCAGCATTAATGCGGCATTCATACCATGAGATGTATGCTGCATTATTGCTGCTATGGCAGTTCATTTGACAGACATGCCATCCTAGGACATGTCTATAGAAAAAAGATATAAGCAGGTATGGGAGGCAAGCATGTATGCTGAATTTCCAAGTAATGTTGCCGGCAGTAGAAAAATTACCATTATCCGGAGACTTGAACTTCGATCGCGTGAGGAATAATATGAGCTTGATCGGCGTGAATTTAATTAGCCGAATATATGATTAAATAAGTTGTGTATTATTAAACGTCCTTAATGTTTTACCGTCATCGCGGATTTTTATAAATCTTAAGTGAATTTGTGCGAAATTCCATACAGGTTTGGAAAAATTCTGACTGACTGATATTTTTTAGATGGAAATGTCCGGCATACCTATTTCAATGGTGTGATGAGGAGTAAAATTTTTCTGTTATCACGGAAACTTTTTTTTTTAATTTGACGTATTTTGAAGCCAGATTCGAAAATATCTTGGTTCGCGTGCTTAGAAACTGCTGGAAGTATCGCGAATACCAGTTATTATTACGTGATTAAGATTTCTACTTTTACACATTGTACTTTGTTTAAGACATTTTCCTTAGAGTAAATGTATTTTTTTTCTAATTCTGCTTTGTTTTTAATGTTTACTTTTCTAACTCCAAAAAGGTCAGGTAAAGCCGTTTCTGATGAAACTAGTGATTTTTATTAAATGTAAGAGAAATAAAGACACAGTTTCGATTGTATCGTAAGTATAGACGTAGAATTTATTTTAATGCAGTGATAGAGAAAAATCCTGGTTTTTTCATTTATATTTTTTAAAACTATTTTAATGGATTTGATCTGCTAAAGAAAAATCATTCGAAAACATATTTGTTGTTGTTGTTGTCACCTTCTTCAAACTAACTTGATGTAAATAGCTCACAATTAAATTAATGTAAAAATTTGTTTTGTTTTATAAAAGGTTTTCGTTTGATATTTTAATTGATGAATTTGGTGTTCTTGTTTATTTCTTATGTTGGTTAAAACTAAATTCCAACAAAATTCAAAGTAATGTTTAATAAATGGAAATAAATATTTCAGAAAATATGTAATCATTTATTTTTCCTGTAGTAAAGAGCATATACATTTAGGGCGGGTTGATTTGTGTGGATGAAAAAAAATAAAAATCGTATAGCAAAAACGCAATCTACATAAAATTCTAAGAAAATTCTCCGAAGAAACCATAGGTCTAAAATCGAACGCTAATCCGCGCCTCTCGACTTGAAATTTTTTTCCTCTTCTTTCGCTAAAAATTTTTTTTTTAAAACATAGCTATTATGTTTTATTATATTATAGTTTATGAAATACAGGTTTTGTTTTGAGACTAATCAAAATATTCAATTATCAAAAAAGCAGTTGAACCTTAATTGACATCTCCTCTCATTTGCGTTCTATATGAAAAATAGCTAGAATACGTTTTACCTAAACTGCGTTTTGCAAAAAACAAAGAATAATTAAAAAAAAAATTTATTTTGGAATAAAATATGCAAAACATACTTCTTAAAACAGGAAAAAAGCATGAAATCTAATCCAGTTTATTTGATCCATAGAAATATAGATCAAATAGTAGTAACTATAGAAAGTCGTGCCAAAGTACCTAGAATGGAGAGTAAAAAAGACTTAACAAAATTAACATATAACCAATAAGTAAAGTTTTCTATATATTCTATAATTGCTTCTTTGTATGTATTAAAGACCTTATTTCTTTTAATGACACAAAATTTGTTTATGGTAAAAAAATTACTAAAAATTACTGAAATATTGTTTGAGTGAAAACACTTCTTTTGTTTGTTTTTATTTGCATTATAAAATAAGACTTGTTTATCTATGTTCCTTATAAAAATATTAAATATAAAATTATATACAAACTTTTTTACTTGGGTGAATATTTTTTTAATGTAAAAAAATTATGAGTGTAGAAAAGGGGGCATATAAATTTTCAAGTCGAGAGGCGCGGATTAGGATTTTATTTTAGATACATGGTTTCTTCGGAGAATTTTCTTAGAATTTTATGTAGTTTATGTTTTTGCTATATGATTAACAAATAAAAAAATCAACCCGCCCTAATATACATATATGTATATTTTAAAAGTAATTTCAAATTTAAATCTTAGTTAACAAAATATATTTTTAATATGGAAAATATAATACATCACATAAATAATTCGAATTTATTATATTTCAAAAAGAAATAGATTTTCAAAGCACAACGCATTCTCAGTAACACATGCGCAGACCTTCGTAGTAGTAATACATTCTAGCTCTGTAGTTACTTGCATCTATATTCTTTATTATATTTATCTTTCTGAAAATAAACAAATCCAATAACAAACGACAAAAACGAAAGCATCTAATTTGTATGTATATATGTACATTTTACATTTATTTATTTATTTATTTATTTATTTGATAGCTAAACCTTAACAGGTTTTATAGCAAATTTAAAATTATAAAAATAAGATATTTAATACAATTCAAAAATAAAAAGTATGATTTTGATTGAAATCATGTATTATTAACAAATAAAAAAGTTTTAATAAATTGCTTAAAGTATATAATTTTATTAAAGTATAAAAAATAACAAAAAAAAAAGTTAAGTCAAAATCGGTAATATCAGACAGCAAAGCAGGGTTGCGTTTTCAAGACAAACAAGGTCAAGTTAGCAACAATTTTTGTATCCGGCGGAGTCGTGTGACAAACAAGGTCTCATACCCAATAAAACACCACTCCAATAGGTAAATATATAATATATATCGTTCTGTCTTCCTGAAGCCGGTGAGATACAGGCTTGACAGGGTGGTTACTCGACAAACTAGGTCAACTTCACCAAACCAATTTTCATAAAATAAAGAAAACCAGTTGCGAACGCAGTCACCAAGACAAACTTGGTCTTATCGGCCACTCGTATTAATATATTACAAATCGATCTAACGTAGTGTTTCAAAAGGTAAAAAGACCCAAGACACCACGGTACCGTCGACAAGTGTAGTTACAATCATCATGAAGATATGAGGCAACTGAAGATCCCAGGTTTAGGTCCATTCAGATTATTTAGATGTTTATTCACCAAAATTTTCCATTTTACGCTTAGGTCCATTTATCCATTTAGATTGTTATATTAATGTGTTTACAAATCACCAGATGCATCAGATATATGTTTGAAAGAACTTTACATAATCAACGACGGTACTGCAGGTAATCTATAATTTTATGTTTGATTAAGTCCATGGATTCACTTAAGGATATAACATCAGATACAAAATTAAAATCACCGCAAGCGCTTCTAAGAGGTTCATTTTGCAAATAATTAGTTCTACAAAAGTTCATGTGGAGTAACTCAAAAGATCTTCTAGGACGAAGAGGAATATTAAAATATACTTTACTCAATAAATATGGACTGTTGACATATCCATGTAAAAGTTTTGTAATCCAACAAACATTTATCATAATTCTCCGATTTTTTAAAGAAGGAAGATTTAAGAGTTGTAACCGATATTCATAAGATGGTAAGTAAAAATCAGTATTACAATAAAGATAGCTTAAGCAAAACAAAAGAAATTGTTTCTGCACTGATTCAATGTCGTCTATGTAACAACCGTATCTTGGGCACCAAACAACTGAAGCGTATTCTAAAATAGGCCGCACTAGAGAAGTGAATAAGGTTTTCGTTATGAATGGATCATTAAACTCTTATGACCAACGTTTAATAAATCCTAAAGTACTATTTGCTCTATTTATTATTTTATTTACATGAATATTAAAGCGTAGCTTAGGATCCATTGTAACTTCAAGATCATTGAAAATATCTAAGGACTCCAATGGATAACCACAAATTTTGAAGGTACATTTAATTGGTGGTTTGCGCGAGAAAGACATATGCTTGCATTTCTTCATGTTGAGGTTCATACGGTTCGTTTTGCACCAGTTATGAAGATGATCAATGTCGGCTTGCAAAAATACAGCGTCATTATTATTTTTAAAAGAAAGGAAGAGTTTGACGTCGTCAGCAAACATTAAGATGCTAGAATGCATTATGACAGATGGCAAATCGTTTATAAAAAGTAGAAACAGATGGGGCCCAAGATGACTTCCTTGAGGTACTCCTGAAGTAACAGGAAACTCATGTGATTTCTTGAGCTTAAAAATAACAGATTGTGTTCTATTGCTTAAGTAAGATTCAATCCACTTTACCAACGGTATAGGAAATCCAACAAGATGTAACTTTAAGATCAATAGTTTGTGATTTACAACGTCAAAAGCTTTGCTAAAATCCGTGTAAATAACATCAGTCTGCATGCCTTTTCCAAAGTTTTCTATAGTTTTTGATGTAAATTCGAGAAGATTAGTAACAGTAGATTTTCCAGAAAGGAATCCATGTTGGAAAGGAGACATTAAAGATTTAACGCTATGCGATAGTCGTGATGTAACAATTGCCTCTAAAAGTTTAGGCAAAGCGCTTAATTTTGCGATGCCATGGTAGTTATCAATTAAAGACCTATTTCCGGATTTATGCAGCGGAATGATAAATGGATGCTTCCAGGCTGCAGGAAAATAGCAGGATTTTAATGATGAAGTAAATAGTAAAGAGATTGGAGTTACTAATTCTTCACAGCAGTATTTTAATATACATGAAGGTATGTTATCAGGACCACTTTTATATGATGATTTAATATTTTTTTAAAAATGATAAGACTGTGTTTGTGTCAATTATTGGGAAATAAATATCCCCAGATTGAATATTGAAAGGATAACTTAAATAATCATACGACGATGATGAATAAGTCGTCTTCAAAAAGTCAGCAAAAAGATTGCAAATATTATTATCATTATCAGACTTAACAGAATCATACTTCATAAAAGAAGGATAGGAATCAATCTTACGTTTTGTGTTAACAAAGTTCCAGAAGGATTTAGCATCAGATTTGATGTTTAATTTTACTTTTGTTAAGTAGATATTATAGGATTGTTTGCATAACTGTTGGTAACTGTATTTAATCGAGGTATAGCATCCAAAATCGCATATGTTATGTGTTTTTTGATATTTTTTATATTATTGTATTTAGATTTCAAGTTTCTCATTTTTCTTAATTCATTTGTGTACCATACCGGACCCGATGTCAAAAAGGCTTTGCTTTGCGGAACAGCCTTAAGAAAACAATCATTGAGCGTTCTATTAAACGCAAATACCGCATCATCAAGACTCTGAGAAGATAAACTATTTATTTTAATATTTAGAATAAAATTCCAGTTTATATTAGACAAGTTATTCTTCAAAATCACGTAGTTTGTTTTTTTAAAGTTAAACTCAATAGGCGGTTGAGAATCATAGTACTGCACAGATGGTTTTGGAAAATATAAAATAATTTCTAATGTTGGATGATGAGAATCTTCGGGTGTAACCAGAGGATCTGATTTATACACAGAAGCGATATTGCTGTCATCAAAAAACACCAGATCAAGCAAACGATTATTTTTGTTAAAGATGCAGTTAAGTTGGAACAGGCCTTGGATTGAGAGCTCGTTTAAAAAATAATTATCGGATGAACATTCAGACGAAGGTAAAAATATTCCAGGAATTTCAGAACAGCAGTTCCAAGAAACGTTTGGCAGGTTAAAATCTCCAGTTATTAAAATATGATCATTAGATTGCAGTTTTGAGCAAACTTTACTAATAGAAGCCAAATATTTGCAATAAACTTCTAAGGTAGAAAGGGGAGGAATATATGAGCATGTAATAAAAAGGCTCAAGGAACCAAACTTAACATGAACACAACAGCATTCAATGTCCAAGGATTCTGGAATTAATAACTCTTCAGAAAATTGTGTCGCTTTGACTGCAATCAACACACCCCCGCCTTTAGAGCAAATACCAGGAATGGAGTTTCTATCTTTGCGGTATATGCTAAATTTGTTCATCGGGAGGAGAATCAGCATTTTCCTCTATGATTGGTATTGCTTCAACAGAAGGAGAAATCTGATCAGCTGCCGCAGCGACCTTAGTTGATGCGATATTATCAGTCATTGGATCAGTATTGACAGCTCCAATTGATTGATCTTCAAGCTGTATGTTCACATTAGGGAAAACAGTTACAGTAGAAGGTAGAACAGTATTATTATTGGGCGATGGCATGGCTATATCAGTAGTTTTAGCTGAACTACGAAGCTTTTTGTTTGATCGTTTACGTTTCGGAGAATTGTAAGCTTCATCCAAAATTTTAAACTTTTTAAACAAATCTTCGTATTCACTCAGTCTATCTTGTGCTACCTTTAGATCCTTAGCCACCTCCAAAAAACCTTTCCGAGATTGTCTAATAAGTTTAAAGATCTCAACGTTTGTAAACCTGCAATATTCACATGACCAACGAAGTCCCTTACTCTCGTTGAGTGCATCGAAGATCCTTGCAGTCAACGCTGAACATTTGATATGAAAAAATTAATCCCACAACCAGCAAGTAACCAGCCGATCTGATTCACCTTTTACAGCGCAGTTTCGGAAATTGCAGATAATTTTCAGTTTAATAGAAAGTTTTGCAATATAGATGAAAGTAAAAGGAGAAAAATGAACTTAAATGCTTTTAATGAAAAACAGATTATTTTGTTTTAAGACACTGTACTGTAGAAACTTTGCAGCCCTGAATATTCGTTTTATTCGTACTCTATATGATATTTTGGCATAAGTTTGTTCTTTGTACGATGAATATTAAAGGCCCCATACAAACCACGCTGTAATGGGCCTCATACACGCTGCAACCAAAGCAAAGCTGGAAGTGTAACTTAGAAGTTTTTGACAGTTATCACGATGAAGTCGCAGCGTGTGTGTCGAAGTTATGCAACTCATTGACGGTTGCAAGTCAGGTTGCAGCAAAATTAAAATCGTTTAATATTTTGGTCGCAGTTGCTGCTTTTTTTGCTGCGTTGCAGCGTGTGTGGCAAAATGGATTGCGATCGCAGCGTGTGTGTCATATGTATTAAAAAATACGAAATCTGGTTGCAGTTCCAATAATGTTTTGGTTGCAGTGTGTATGGGCCGCATAGGACGTAATTCTACGTCAAAAGGTAAAGCATAAAACATAGATTTGTTGAAGAGTGTGCCATTGATGAAAGTAGATTTGAGAGAGCTATCAAAAAGAATAAAATATTAAACTTTGCGAGTGAGTCTTTAAAAAATCTCACAATACAAGTGATGGCGAACATACCACAATTCGAATGGAACGTGATATTTTCGGTAGATTGTTGGGAAAGATTGTTTCGCTTCGAAAAGAAATAAATATGGAAACATGCTTTAAATATCCATTGTCACCATTTCCACCATCATTAATGAACTCTACACGAGAAATATTTAAAACCGACAAATCGGAATTGGCCAAAAAAATCGAGATCAGACGTCGAAACCATCGATGTTTCCATTTATTACATAGTTTAGGACCATCTGCACCCCAAGCATTCGGCAAGGTTGGAGAATTTATTTTGAAGAAAATCTGTAACACCACCTCTTCAGAAATCCATTTGAGTTTTGACAGATGTCTATCTCCATTAATCAAAGATTTAGAAAGATTAACTTGTAAAGAAGAAGAAATACCATTTGCAATCACAGGGCCTTAATAAAGCAGGCCAACAGATTTTAAGAAAAAACTCAATAATCCAAAATTTAAAGAAGAAATAGTACCCTGCTTACATAACAACATAATTGGAGAGATAATACATTTTGTTCAACTATTAAGGGCAAAAACGGTTTTTTAACAGTCGAAGACCGATGTTTTGTCTACGGTAATAATAGATAGAATACGGTAATAATTGAATAGTGACTCGAATTCTAACCGAAAATTATAAATGTTATCATGAAGAAGCTGATATAAGACTTTTTTTCCATTTGAACAAACAGTTGCCTCAACAAAATATTCTTATAAAATCAGTAGATACTGACGTTCTAATTATTTGTCTCGGAAATATACACAAATTTAAAGAGCAAGAAAAATGGATCACAACCAAAACCAATAATGAAATAAATTACATCAATTGCACACACCTCTCAGAAAAGTTAGGTCTGTCGAGCACTACCGGGCTTCCATGCCTTTACTGGTTGTGATTACACAGCATCTTTTGTTCGTAAAGAAAAAATTAAAGCTTACAACCTGATGTTACACAACGAAGAATATCAAGTTCGAGAACTTAAACTATCCAGAAGACATCAATAATAAACAAAAAACTGATTTAATACAAAAATTTACAAATAGATTGTATAACATGGAAACTAATGATGGCAGTGCTGCAAGGTTTGAGTTATTTTTGAAATTTTTTGCAAGTACGAGCGACAAAGAAGCATTTTATAGAGGTATGATAAATTTCAATCCCAGTAATATTCTTCCATGCTGGAAAACCTTAAATAAAATGTGGCAAAATGCTACTGAAGCCACTTGCATTTCAAATGAAGCAACTGAATGTGGATGGCAATATAATGAATTCACTAAACTTGAACCATTGTAGTACATTGGCCCATTTGCACCGTTGAAAGTTGAAGAAATTCTTAGTAATCAACAAAATGAAGAAGACAGCGAAGAATCGAAAGAAGAAAGAATTTATAATTTTGATGATATTGAATTAGATGATTATTGATAAATAAACTTAAGTTAAATATAGAATTCTGCATCTAACTTATTGTATGATCAACTTTAATTAGAATTTCCATAAAATCCCTTCTTCCATACTAATCTAGTTATAACTAAAAATATACGAAAGAAAGCAGGAAAAAATAAATTTAATCTAAGGAAAATGTCTTAAACAAAGTACAATGTGTAAAAGTAGGAATCTTAATTAGGTAATAAGAACTGATATGCGCGATATTTCCGGCAGTTTCCATGCCGTGAAATTAAAAGAAATGGTTTCCGTGACAACAGAAATATTTTACTCCTCACCACACCATTGAAATAGATATGCCGGACCTTTCCGTCTAAAAAATATCGGTCATCCGAATTTTTCCTAAATCGGTATGGAATTTCTCACAAATTCACTCAAGATTGATCAAAATCCTTGATGACGGTAAAACATTACGGCCATTTAATAATATACAAACTATTTAATCATATTTTCGGCTAATTAAATTCACGTCGACCAAGCTCATATTATTCCTCTGAGTCTAAATTTTTAATTTTCATCAAAAATTTTCAAATCCACGATCACAGAGCTTTCAGGATTGGTGGCTCCCAGACTAAAAACTAAAAGCCTTATGAAAAAAAAGTCTGATGGGATTTGAATCCACTACTCAAGATTCCAAAATGCATGAATAAAAACTAAAGTCGTAGTCAATTCGCACTGTTGCGATTTTGTTGAAATAATATACATAACAACATTGTTGCTATCAAAAGTGCTTCGACGAAAACAAAAAGGGTCGGATAATTACAACAATCATGAAAATATTGAAATTGTTGTCCCTTAAAATTAACCGGAATTTTGCATTAGCAAACATGATACTTTATTGTGATACATTTGTTATCATACTTAAATTGAATGTTGCGCTATAAAAGAACTTAGTTCTTACTGTACTGATGCTTTTTGCTTATAAATAATAATATTAATAATGCACCTCACTTACTTACTTCCTTTGTACTTACAAAGGAAGTTTTTAAAATTTTAAAAATAGACCTCTTAGCATTAAAATTATATCCTGCCACATTCCTTCCATCGGCAGGCCTGCTTTGTTTTGAATCATTGGTAGTGAAAAATTCATAACATATATAATTATCCTTAAATGTGGCTTTATTTTTTTTTAAATTATAATAAAAGTCTTCACCATACCAAAAAGTCCAATGACATATTAGGATTTGCTGTTAACACAAGAACTTGTTTTTTTTTTTTGGTTTTTTGATTACTTACATAAAAGTTTGTAATGTAATAAAGCCATTATATAAAATTTTAATCGACCTACCATCTCTATAAAGTTTTGTTAAAAGAAATACAATTAATTTTATTTTGTAAAATCATGTTAAACAAAAACAAATGCAAAGAAATGGATTTAAGAAAGCACCTTCATAATTTAATTAAAATATCATATCGCATATCCTCAAATGTCCTGTGATCCATCCCCAATTATAAAATAAGTTTGTTGGAAGGTCGCATTTAAAGTTCGTGAAGACACTAAAATTCATTAACAAATCGAACTTGTTAAACAGACCTAAATTTTATTTGTTTTGATTGAATTTTTTTGCAGTAATTTTTATATATAAAAGATATCAAGGAATAAAAATGAAACAGTTATCAGTTTTTTTTTGTAGTACCTTACTTTACATTCACCCAAATATTAGGCAGCAACTAAAGATTGAAACTTTACAACTAATGTACTGAAAAATGTCTAAAACTTATCTTTAATAAACTTTTTTATAACCTATATGCATAATGTGCTGTACATACATCTTTCTTTAGTGATAGAATACATTTTTTTTTATTTCATAGAGTATAGTTTTTACTGTTTGAACACAAAAGGGTTGATTGTTGTTTCAAGAACGTGGTCGGTCATCTTTGGTCGCTTTTTTTGCTCGCTGGCCATCTACTAAAAAAGCAGAAAATAATTTGCTTACATACCATACACCATACACCTTACTATAAAAAAATGCTTATTCAACAAAGAAGCATTGACAAAAAAAAAAGAGATATGGTCATCAAACATTAAACGAATGTAGGGATAAGAACATCAAGCCGCCCTTTTTTTTACTTTCCGATTCAATTCCTTTTTCGACCAAAGCCTACCATATTTTGCTTAGGGCGCGAAGGTAGGATGCTTGGAAAACTCACTTTGACCTAACCCTTTATTCAGGTTGTTCGCTTGTTTTTCTTATTGCCGTTTTTTCGTTTTATTGTTGTTGCCGTAACGATGGATACTTTCTAAAAATTACTTCAGGACATTCCGAAATAAGCTGTGATTTGGCAGTTGTTTAACGTTGGAAGATGTATTTGTCTCATTATAAGAAATTCCTTTTGCGTAAACCTATAACATAACACAGTTTCACATAATCATAAACATAAACAGAGGCAAATAAAAAAAGGTTCGCCTAAGCAAAGCTCACAATCTAGCCCATTAAAGTTCTCATTCCGGTTGACAATAAATCTGAAATAACTTATAATTTTTCAAAGTTATAAGTGATTATATGGGCGTTAAAACATGCGTGGTTTCGAATTGTATTACATTCTTTCAAAAATGTTTGATATTTGAAATCATTAGTTGAACTATGTTTCGTTATAACACTACAATTTTTATCACTACAAACACTACAAAGTCAAAATAAAACAGCTGACAGCATAACAGCAAAAAAAGCGGAAGAAATTATAAGTCTATCTTTCATAAATCGACCATGCTAATATAGTATATTATATAGTTGTCCTCAGATTTCTACTAGTATCATCATTTCTTTATGTAAAACGAGTTTAAGACATAAAAAATTCCAAGTAAATATCAATATTTGATGCAAGTGTATGAACTCAAACAGAAATAAATTAAAATTAAAAATTTATCCTACAAAAATTTAAGTTGTGGAGATTTTCTTGTACTTTTATAAGCCATGTTATTCACATTTATAATTATAGAACTAAGAATAATTTTAAGATTTCTTCATTTTTAAAAGTTAGTACCTTGGCGACTGAGCTTGGCTCGGCTTCCTGCCAAGACCCATGTATTTAAAACTTTTTCTTTTTGATTGTATATCGATAACACAATTAATTTTTAAAGCTACTTTAATCAGGAGTTTTCCGAACAGCATTTTCACCTCACAGTTTAAAAGTACGCATAGTGTCACTAACTGCACGTAAGTCCGCAAAAAATAATATAATAGAAACTTCTTACCGAATAAAATAATTTTTGGCCTCCTTAATAGGTCAAACACTCCAATGTGGGCTGCTAAATGCTTTCTCGCCACCACATTTAAATACACGGACAAATAAAACCTTCATACGCAGCAAAAACACGAACAACGTTTGAAGAGCAAAATGAAATGACAAGCAATAACCTGAAAACATGGACAAAACGCATTTTTTTCAGAAATGAGACCTAGTTAGATCGATTTTTCAACCTTTAAAACCCCTATATTTAAAATTTCATCGAAATAGCTAGGGATATAAATTTTCTTAAAGTCCTAATTAGGGATGCCAGTATTTATTTTAATCCCAGGGTTTTTGGAATCGAACTAATAGTGTAAACACTTTTCGGGATGCACATAGCGTTATTTGACTGATTTGGGATGCAAAAAGTAAATTTTATAAAACACAGATTTGATAGAAAAAAACTAATTTTTGCAGTGTTGAATAGTGTGAATACGTCCTAATGATCGTTCAGGCTTAAAATCAAATGACAGACTTGAATAGAAACTATTATCCGAATAAAATAATTTGGCTGCATAAATCGCTCAAATACCCCAACGTGCGCTGCTAAAAGATTTTTTTTTGCAGTGCGGAGTAGTGTTTAAAATGTCCCAATGATCGTACAGGGTAAACATCACACAACAGACTTGAATAGGTACTACTTACCGAATAAAATAATTTTGGTTGCCTTAATCAGTCAAATACCCCTATGTGCGTTTCTAAACGAATTTTGTTTTGCAACGTTAATAGTGTTGAATATGTCCCATTGGACAGGGTGAAAACCATATAACAAACTTGAATAGAAACTGCTTAGCGAATAAATTAATTTTTACCCCTTAAATCGGTCAAATACTCCAATGTGCGCTGCAAACCTATTTTTTCAATGAATAACGATGAACACGTCCTAATGGTCGTTCAAGGTTAAAATCAAATAACAGACTTGTGTAGAAACTACTTACCGAATAAAATAATTTTGGTCGCCTAAATCAGTCAAATACCCCAATGTACCCTGCTAAAGGATTTTTTTTTTGCAATGTTGAATAGTGTTAAATATGTCCCAATGATCGTACAGAGTTACAATCGAATAACAGGCTTAAATATAAACTATTTACCGAATAAAATAATTTTTTAACTGCTTAACGAATTTTCACAGAAATGAGACCTAGTTGAACGATTTTTCGCCCCCGTAAGCCCCTACGCACGAGCCTTTTTCGAGAACTGATTTACAAACAAACAAATATTGCTCATTTAATAGTACAAGATTCCATTTTATTGACTTTAATTTCTTAAAAATAGTTTGAAGTATTGAAGTTTTTATATAACTTTCGTTTAACTCGTCAATTCCCAGTGTCACCTGTAGGTGACAGAGATTGGAGAATTTTTTTATCATATAAAACAAAAATAAAACGAGAAAAAATTTACTAATACTATAAAGTAAACACACGGTAGTATTTATTTTTTTTGGCAACCCTGATACATACATCATCTGTCAAATTATTCATTTGTCTCAAACAGTTTTGAAATTTTTGTGCGTCGAATTGACGGGTTAATAGCTTTAGTCAATTTCTGATTTCTTCAACTTCCAAATATATGACCAGTAATGAATTCTAACTTGGAATATTTGGTACAACTTATGCTTTTTGTTTTAATCACAACCACTTTTCTTTTGTTTGTGGTGTGACAACTGCATTGTTAATATCAAGTCAGATCGCATCCTTTTACTGACTAGATCTGATGCAGTATCCAAAATTTTAAAAAATGTTGTTTTCGCTGAACGTAATATATCGTCGCTGCTCCTACAAAAATGGTTATGTGATTTTTGTCAACTTTTTTTATTGCATATTTTATTAACACTATCTATCGCCCATTATTCTGCATTTGTTCCGTTTTTTAGATCTCTTTTAGTTTGGAAACGATCAAAAAAGCAATGTGCTCGCAGTACTAGAAATGCTCTGAACAAAACGAGTGTGCTTTAGCTCCATCTCCAACTTCTTTAGCTCCATCTATATGTATGTACTATTATTACCCGGCAGACGTTGTCTTGCAACAGACCGCCTTACTGCCATATACAAAAATGCCAAGAAGTGCCAAATACATTTACCATTAAAAGTATAGTTGCTGAAAGTAACCTTACTTGCTTACTTAGTTGGCGCTACAATCGTATGTCGGTCTTGAACTCATCTAAGAATTTGCGCCAGCCATGTCTCTGTCTCTTGCTTGCTGGCGCCAGTTGGAAATTCCAAGCTTCGTCAGGTTGTCCTCTACTTGGTCTTTCCAACAAAGATGCGGTCGTCCTATTCTACGTTGACCGCCGCTAGGTACCGAATCGAATATTTTCTTCACTGGAGCATCGTCTTTCATGCGCTGAATATGACCTAGCCAGCGAAGCCGCTCGATTTTAATGCGCTTGACTATGTCGATGTCAGCGTACAGCTCATCATTGACATTGTTTATCATTGACATTCAGTTTATCATTGACATTCCCATTGACACAGATTAGTCCGTAGATCTTACGGAGAATCTTTAAGAATCTGAAAGTAACCATACGAACTAAATTATTAAATTTTAGTCTAATACGACCCAAATCGCCTCAAATAAAGCATTTTCATTGGTTTGTGGGCGGTTCAAGGGGGCGTGAAAACTAATTTTTAGTACAGTTGCTGACAGTTACCATACAAACTAAGCCAAAATTTCAGCTTAAACGACAACATAGTCAATTTTAATGATTTATCAATATATTTAGTGCTTCAGTGCGACTACGCCCATTTTTTGGACAGTTGCCGAAAATAACCATACCAACTAAATTACCAAACTTTAGTCTTATACTAACAAAAACTGCCTAAAATGTAGAATATTCACGGTTTTTTGGGCGGTAAAAGGGGGCGTGGAAGCCCATTTTTAGTACACATGCTGACAGTAACCATACAAACTAAATCACCAAATTTAAGTCTTATACGACAAAAACAAAATAGGTTAAAATAATAATATAAATAATAATATAAATAAGGATGTTTTTTTAGCTGCATGAAAAGTTTAAATACTAATGCAAGACAGAAATATTATTGGAATGAATATTTTATTATTATAATCTGGTAGATAGTTTTATGGCATTTGTTTTTTAAATATGATTTCCGGCATATGTCTGCCGCAGCTACGAGTTACATAGTCCATTCGATCAGTCCAATTTTTCATTACTTTTTTCAATGAATCTGGACATGGCGTCAATGGTAGCTTGAATATTGGCTTCCAATACTTCAAGAATTGCTGGTTTGTCGGCATAAACCAATGACATAACATAGCTCCAAAAAAAAAAGTTTAGCAGTGAGAGGACTGCCGACCGAAGCGAAAACCTATATATAAAATATTAGTATTCCCTGGAAGACGTTGTCCTGCCACGGACCGCCTTACTGCTATATAAGAATTTTCATGCTAATAGGGGGTTTCGGACTATCCTATATGTAGGATGGATTTGACAGGTCGGACGGACATGTAGGATGTGCGAACGCTCATACTGCAGCCCATCCTACATGTAGGATGAAATCAAAAAGGTTTAAAAGATCCGCTCTGATCTTGTTCTTCTCTGTGCGTTCTTGTTTGTAGATTTCCTTGGTAATTGTTGTTGGCGCAGTTAGCCGGAAATTTTTTGTAGACGTTGTGAATTCTAATCGTGTAGCTACAGTCGGCATATGAAATTAGAATTATTTTTGTTAAGAGCTTAAAACAATTTATTAAATTTGTTATATATTACTGAAACTATTTATTTTAAGGAAAAGTGTAACCATGTCAAAAAAAAAAATTATTAAAGTAATTTATTTAAATTATTTCATTATTGAATTAATATAAAAAATTAAAGCTTATTTATATCTATTAATATCATAACACTAACACAATATACATGTTCACCATATCTATATTGCGTTGTGTATTAAAAAAAGAATATTCTAAAATTAAGAAATATCTATAGCTTATAAATTATATATAATTCATATAAGAAATTAGCTCCTCAATGAGCTAAAATGTTCTTATATATGAACTATATATATGTAAATACGTATATATACATTAGGGCGGGTCGATTTGTAGGGAGTGAAAAAATTCACCAATTTCCCTATGATTTCCGTATTCTATGGGTTATTCCATGAAAATTTGCCGAAGGAACCTTACCTCTATCGTTAAAATCGAGTCCCCTACTTTTTGTTGGTAGATTTTTTCCCAAATTGACGTTCGTATGAAATATTACCTACACGTTCACATCCATAACTCAAAAACTATCGATCGGGTTTAATCGCCAGTAGGCGCGTTGGAAAGGTGAGCTCATTTTAATCAATTTACAAAAAAAAAATCTCCAACATTGGTCCAACGGTTCAAGTTATGGGCATTTTTGTCCAAATTTTGGAGCATTTTTCCATTTTTTTCATGATTTTGTCCAAGAATATTACTTTCATAGATAGATTACTATGAACTAGACTATTACGGTTGTATGTGACAAATAATAATCCAACTGAAAATTTAAAAATTCTGGCTAACTAATAGTATATAAAGAAACTAAAAACAAAAAGAAGTAAACAAACATAACACAGGGTGTGCACCCTATGAAAAAATATGCCAATAATGTAAAGCGCAAATCAGTTCAGTCGTAACGTAAGGTTCGTAAGCTTCGTAAGTCAAAAAAATTGAGCCAAAAAAATGGCCATGAAAGTAATATTCTTGGACAAAATCATGAAAAAAATGGAAAAATGCTCCAAAATTTGGACAAAAATGCCCGTAACTTTTGAACCGTTGGACCAATGTTGGAGGTTTTTTTTGTAAATTGATCAAAATGAGCTCACCTTTCCAACGCGCCTACTGGCGATTACACCAGTTTTGGCGATTACACGATAGTTTTTGAGTTATGGATGTGAACGTGTAGGTAATATTTCATACGAACGTCAATTTGGGAAAAAATCTACCAACAAAAAGTAGGGGACTCGATTTTAACGATAGAGGTATGGTTCCTTTGGTAAATTTTCATGGAATAACCCATAGAATACGGAAATTATAGGGAAATTGTCGAAAAATAAATCGACCCGCCCTAATATACATATATATATATATATATATATATATATATATATACATATTAGGGCGGGTCAAATTCTGGCTCAGCGAAATTCGTAAAATACATGTAATTTCAAGACTTTTTCTCCACTACAGCATATACAAATTCTGAAAAAAAGCTGTGCGGACTTTCGTAAATAGATTCATACACAAACATTCATACATTCATATTTTATAATTGAGAACAAAATCTATTTACGAAAGTCCGTACAGCTTTTTTTCAGAATTTGTATATGCTGTAGTGGAGAAAAAGTCTTGAAATTACATGTATTTTACGAATTTCGCTGAGCCAGACCACCAAAAAATTCGTCCATACAAATTGACCCGCCCTAATACATAAACATATATATATATATATATATATATATATATATATATATATACATATATATATATGTATTTCCGATACGGTAACACTTTTACTAAAAACAAATAGATTTACCAATATTATATATATATTCTTTAATTTTTTTTTTTTTTATTTATTTAAAAAACTTGTTGACATATAAGAATATTCTTTTGCATGCCGAATTAACATTGGATATAACAACATTTAATTCATATGTATAAACTGTTTTCTAAATTAGTTCGATGTCATATGCTGACTGTAGCTACAAATAAGCATCCACAAAAAATTAAAGCTTACTGCACAACAATAACTACTTAGCAAATTTACAACAACAACGCAAAGAGTATTAGAAGATCCCAGCGGTTGCGCAGTGTTAGAGGGGATGAACCGAATTGACGGCGTAAAATATACAGCACTTTGCATGCTATATTTTCTGTTTGCCTGCTAGCAAGCACTTAGCACTTGCTTGTGCTACTGGTGATGGCACTTAGAAGATGTTGGCTAGCAACAAATTTGGCACTGCACTTGCTTGTGGTGGCACTTGGAGGACGCTCGCCAGCAAAGAAAGCCAATTTAACTTTGCTGCACTTTCTGATGTTGGAGACCGTTGGCCCACACACAGGCAGACACAAACTCAAGCTCTTTCGTTCATTTTTTTCATTATTTGTTATTTTTTTAGTTTTTTAAGTTTACAATATTACAAGCTTACGAAATATGTTGCAAGTACAAGCTCTCGAATTAAATATGTCGCAAATTGATAAAATGCAAATAAAATAAAATATTTGCGCTGAAAAACACGACCGAAATGTGAAATTTCAAAATTTGTAACTGTCAAAATTTCATCGTCCATTTGACACAGCAAAAAAGACAAATTTATTACAACACACACAAATTTTATTCAACTTGATATTTTCTATCCTACCACGACTGAAAACTTTCCGATTGACACACAGCCATAGTTGACAACTCTGAATATAAAATGCCGCAGTGGTGATAATAAAAAGCCACTGACAAATACAACAAGTATGAAAATTGTCAAACTTTGTTTGACGATATGTGATAAAATAAGAGCATGCATGTAATTATTTGAATGTTCAACATATTCCTTTATCACAACTTAAAGACTAAAATGTTAAAACACTCAATCCATACATTATTTTTCTTGTTTGCAAACGAAGTTCCAGCAGAAAAAAGCAGAAAGAGAAGAAGATCGATCCATTTTTAAATATCACCATGAATAGCAGCTGTTTGAGTAAAAGCAAATTTTTCAAAAATGTTGACAAATACAACAACTGAAGAAATTGCCAAACTTTAAAGGCATATATAAGTTAACACCTCACTTTATAACTCATATAATCCACACGTGCATCCGCTTCAAGTCCAGACGCTGACGCTGCATTTCCTACATTGCAAAATAACGCCGACGCTTTATCGCAAACAATTCCATAGAATTAGACCAACGACCAGACTTTACCTGCAGCGCAGCTATGCCAACATTAAAAGCAGTAGCGAGCAAGAAGCTCTGCTTTAGGTGTTATATTTAAGTTATAAAAATTGTTAGTTTAGTTTAAGTTTGGATAACAATAAAGAATGAGCTTTGGCTCAAAAAAATATTTTTTTAATAAATCTAAAATAAAATAATTTAACTGGCGCCCGAGCAGGGACCCAGGTCGCGTACGTGTTTCAAAAAGTTTGCTATTAAAAAAAGTTAGTTTTCGTATAAATCGACGCCAAGAGCCTCGTCGCGGATTAACTAAGAAACTTTAAAACTTGTTCACGTAAATCGACGCAAAGTGCCTCGTCGTCGAATAGGGAAACCAACGCAGGAAAAGCCCTCAAGCAGTGCAGGACCTGGGTTCCAGAACCACATCTGTTAAAAGCTCTATTCGGTGGAAGGAGCAGCTCATACAAGAATATTATTGGCAGGTACCTTAGTCACCGGCGGAGATCGGACAAACGGGATTCTCTTACCGCTCTAATAGTATGAGAGGAACAATGTGGATAGTATTGTAAGTAAATTTAAGATATTTTTAAGAAATTATAAAATATTATTTGTGACAAAAGGTCAAAATTGTGAAAAACTATACATAAAATTTTTTTTTTGAAAGATACTAGAATAGAAATTATAAAAACTAAAATTCCAAAAAAACTATCACAAAGTGTAGAACTTAAATACTAAATAATTTTACGATTCAAACTAAAATCATATAAAAAAGGAAGAAAAAAGGAATTTAAGATAAAACTAAATAAAAGAAATTCCAAACTTTTAAATCTTGAAATCGAATATTAATAAATAATTTTTGTTTTTAAATCCATTAATTATCTTATTGACTCTATACTAAAAATACTTTATTCGTTCGTTCAATCCCAATAACCCACACTAGGAATAATGTCGAATCCAAATAATTTGATTAGACCAGCTCAGCTAGCAAGCACTAGTGCTTCGAATACCACTCCTGCTCAGACCCAAAACCCTCAAATGACTCAATCCGACATAGAAAACTTGGTATCGTCAATAGTACAAAGAATATTACAAAATAATGAATCGACAGTAAATAGAAATACAGACTTTGACTACGCTACAGACCAAACAATACACCAACAGTATAGTGGACAGCTTAATGACTTAGATAGGATACCCGACGTAGTCCGTACTTTACGGGAGTTCTCCGGTAATCCAGGAGAATTCAGCTCTTGGAGAAAGAGCGTCGAAAGAATATTACAGATTTATGAAACCATCAAAGGCACCCCTCTATATTTTGGCATCCTGAGCGTCATCCGCAATAAAATAGTAGGTAATGCGGACGCAGCTTTGGAATCATATAATACGCCGCTCGATTGGAAAGCGATTTCCAAATGTCTCACTCTACATTATGCTGACAAAAGGGACATCACTACCCTTGAATATCAGCTTACCTCATTAATTCAGGGCAACCAGACCATTCAACAATTTTATCAGCAGGTGTACACTCATCTGTCTCTTATATTAAACAAAATATCGGGACTTGAAATGAGCCGCGAAACACTTAATGTGCTTAGCAAAACCTATAGAGATAAAGCCCTAGACACCTTTATAAGGGGTCTCAAAGGAGGCTTACCTAGGCTTTTGGGAATAAAAGAACCCCTAGACTTACCCCAAGCTCTACACCTCTGTCTAAAAATGGAAAACCAAGGCTATAGAGCTCAATATGCAAACTGTAGCCAAAACACCAATCGGAGATTTCAACATCAGGAGCCACCACCACTTCCAAGAAAACCAAACCTTGACAAACAAGTTTTTCATCCTCAACTAGCATATTTACCACAACCCTCTAGGCCAATATATCAACAAAACCAAAATCCAAATAATTTTAGAAATTTCCAACAGCAAAATGGATTTCATAGGTTTCAAGGTTTCCAAAGGCCACCGCAACCAGCCTTTCGCTCTTTTCAGCCAACACCTAAGCCCAGAGTAGAATCAATGGATGTAGATCCCAGCATCCATTCACGTAGAATAAATTACATGAATAGACCAAATATACCATTTCAATATGCAGGGAAAAGAGAAAATGGCCCACCAAATCAACAACTGGCACCACCTAACAAAATCCAGAGACAGTTCCACATTGACACAAACAGTATAAACGACCAACAACACTACGAAACCACTATGACTTTAGAAGATCCAAACTACGAGCAATCATTAGCAGAATATGTTCAAGACATGAACATTAGTACGGAAAATAGCAACAGCTTTGACGACTACGAAGAGACTGTTGACCATACAGACATCCATTTTTTAGGTTAACCAGCTCTTCATTGCCTTATTTCGAGTGCAAAACGGAGAGCGGACGAACTTTAAAAATTCTTATAGATACAGGAAGCAATAAAAATTATATTCAACCTTCCGTTGTAAAAAAACAAATTCTTAACGAACAATCCTTTTACGCCAATTCAGTCGGCGGAAAGATTAAAATCACACACCATACATTCGCGAATCTTTTCGGAAAATCTGATTGCACAGTAAAATTTTTCATTTTACCAACACTCAGGTCTTTCCACGGCATAATCGGAAATGACAGCATAAAAGAGTTATCAGCTGTAATATATGCCAAAGAAAATAGTAAGAAATGCTAGTAAGAAACACCATCAAGGTGAAGATTAAACAACAGACTTCTCAAGATGTTAATAACATTCAAATAAGAACAGACCATCTCACTATCGAACAAAAAAATGCAATACAAAATGTAGTTTCAAATTTTCCTACACTTTTTACAGAACCAAACGAAAAACTGACTTACACGACAACAGTAAAAGCCGAAATCCGAACAAACACAGACTCTCCCATTTATTCAAAGTACTATCCATACCCCATATCACTCAAGGACGAAGTTGAAAAACAAGTATCACAACTTCTTAATGACGGAATAATAAGACCTTCAAGATCTCCTTACAATTCACCAGTGTGGATTGTTCCAAAGAAACTTGACGCATCCGGAGAAAAGAAGTACAGACTTGTCATAGACTACCGCAAATTGAATTCAGTAACTATCTCAGATAAATATCCCATTCCAGAAATCAACGATGTTCTGGCCCAACTAGGCAATAACAAATGGTTTTCAGTGATAGATCTTAAAAGCGGATTTCATCAAATCCCACTCAAAGAACGTGATATAGAGAAAACAGCTTTTTCCGTGAATAACGGGAAATTCGAATTCACAAGGCTTCCGTTCGGTCTAAAAAATGCGCCGTCTATTTTTCAAAGAACGTTAGACGACATCTTACGCGAATACATCGGTAAAATCTGTTTCGTCTATATTGACGACATTGTGATTTTCGGTGAAGATGAAGCCTCACACATCGAAAATATTGCAAAAGTTTTCAAAACATTAGAAAAAGCTAATATGAAATGCCAATTGGACAAATGCGAATTCATGAAAACCGAGGTAGAGTTTTTAGGCTTCTTAGTCTCAGCAGACGGAATAAAAACAAATCCAACAAAGGTCGAGGCCATTCGAAACTACCCTCTGCCAAAAACTCTCAAAGACCTCCGATCTTTCTTAGGGCTCTCAGGCTACTATCGTCGCTTTATAAAAGATTACGCTCGACTGGCAAAACCCCTAACTTCTCTTTTGAGGAGGGAAGAGTTAACACCTCACTTTATAACTCATATAATCCACACGTGCATCCGCTTCAAGTCCAGACGCTGACGCTGCATTTCCCACATTGCAAAATAACGCCGACGCTTTATCGCAAACAATTCCATAGAATTAGACCAACGACCAGACTTTACCTGCAGCGCAGCTATGCCAACATTAAAAGCAGCAGCGAGCAAGAAGCTCTGCTTTAGGTGTTATATTTAAGTTATAAAAATTGTTAGTTTAGTTTAAGTTTGGATAACAATAAAGAATGAGCTTTGGCTCAAAAAAATATTTTTTTAATAAATCTAAAATAAAATAATTTAACTTATATACCAATATAAACCGAACTAATAACAAGTTTTGGTTGCAAACATCTTATTGCAACATAACTTAAGTATTTGTATACTAACAAAAAGATTATATGCATTAATTTCAGGAGTTTCCAAGTGATTTCTTTGTGAGCTTGCGACCGATTGTGGACGATTTCCTTGGAAAAATACGATGATGCAAACCAATGATTTACACTCTATCAAAATCGTTCAACGCACCTAAAGAAGTTTTCACTTCAAAAAATCGAGAGGCGTTAAGTCGCACAAACTAGGGGCCAGTTAACAGGACCACTTCTGGAAATAAGGTTTTTAGAGTTATTTTTTTATTAGGTTTTTAGAGTTAATTTGGCCTTAATTCTTGCACGAGTTGTATTTTATAGGCACGTAAAATCCTCCTACAAATTCCTTGTGTAAAATTTTCCACGTAGTTGAAGGACAAAGGCCAACAAGTTAAGGACGGCGATGAATCGACATTCCGGCGTCTTCTTCAACACTTCGCGCTACATCAGCAATATTCTCTCCGGTACGCACATTTCTTTATCTTGTTGATGGTTTTGAATCGAGAAGAGTAAAATTAGTGCGAAAACGATTGCTGACTGCACGAATTGCTTGGTCACTACGCCGATTATGTTGACCGTAAAATGGACGAAGTGCTCTATGAACTTCGCGAACAGATTTATTTTTTTCAAAGTACATTTCCACAATTTGGAAACGTTGTTCCGGCGTTGAACAATTTATGATTAATTGCCTAGCCTTATTTAACAGAAATGTCAACCCAGTTTGACATTTTCAACTGCCAAACCATAGACAACAACCACCAAAACTTTTCATGCATTTAAAAAACACCCTTTAGATTTATCAATAGCATCATAAGATAACGCATCGCTGACTAATTTTAGATCTTGGTTGGCCGCTGAAGAAACCAAAACTTGACGTATATTGTTACTTAAAATATTCAATTGATCGAATAGAAATTCGTCACGGAAAATGAACATTTTTGTTTCATAAATCGCTTTCGTCATTCAACGTGCATGTTTTGTAGGGAAAACCAAAACCAGCTACAAAAGTTCTTTATAATCGACTCTAGTATGATTTAAGGCATAACGACAATGCAATTACTTACAACTTCTTATTGGTAACGTACAATTCTGTTGCCACAGTTGTAAGCCCACATTTTTTTATTGTTGTAGCTTTTCCCTTTTTCGTTTTTCTTTTGCTGCCAGTAATGCATCGGTGACGGGACATAGTCTCAAGGGAAATAATCCCAAAAATTGAATTTGAGATCATAGCATGTTTATGGCAAGCCCAAAAAAAGTGGATGTAATCCCAACATATATTTTTTCATCATGCAAAAATTTATTTGCCTTGTACAGAACGGTGATAACAACATACCCTACAAAGGCAATCTCAAAAGCTTAATAAGCGGTCATAATCCCAAATCCAATTTTTGGAATTATACCCGTCATCAATGCATCAATACTGAGCATGCATTCTGTTCGGCCTTTTTGTCTTTATCCAAAATTCATCCTCATCATTTTTGATCATCGTCAAGGCATTTCCATGTGTGATATCCAAAAAATCGTAAAGAGCATTCAGAAATTCAGCTTCAGTATCAATTTGCTTCTGGGAAAGCTTTGTCTTACTTTTTTGGATATTTCTCCAAAGTATGTGCAAGTTAATAAACTTTTCTTGAGCTCTCTGCTCAATTTGCGTAAGCATTTTAGCTTTTTCTCAAAAAATGCTTTCTTCCCGAATCACAATTTTGACACTTTCCTTTATTGTCATTTTTCTTTGGTGAATATTAAAAAAATATGTACCTGTAACACTTGGTGCTTAGACTGCAAATTTTGCACCCTTTAGACTAAATTCCACTGGTAAAACCAAAAAAATATCAAAGACACCCTATCGCAAAATGGGCTGTCTGCGCCTTCACATTTTCACAGCGAATGACGACGAGTCAAATTGTGGAAGTCAATTTAGGTATTTCATATGTACGCAGTGTGGGCTTGTTTACAGCTTTATACACGCTTTTAAGCAAGGATGATCATAGGGTCTTTTGTTGTTAATAATTTATATGGCTTATAATATCATATATTTGCATCTTCAATTGAAATTCGGCACGGATAAAACATATTTTATTTAAATAAAATTTAGGAGAGCTTTTTTGTAAGCTCAAATAATATTTTTATTTCTAGAAACTTAAAAATAAAATTATTAATAAGTTTTCCATACAAAGCTGAGCTGGTTTATTGTGACACACTAAGTTACTTGAAATCACACATCATAAAAACATTAGCCAAATTTGAGATCACCAAATGTTACCACAGCAATCTATAATCTAACTTACTTACTTCACGGTCGAAAATTTGGGTTTAAATTTAAAACCTTTTTGGGTTTGGATAAATTAGAAATCCTCAAGGTTTTTAATTAAATTTTAAACCTAAATTAAAATTAAACCCAAATTTTCGACCGTGTAAAGTACACACAAAAAAAATTTAGTCGGTAAATTCAAACACTATTTGCAGTCACTTTACCGTCATTACAATTGTTGTTGCACACACGGTCGAAAATTTGGGATTAAATTTAAAACCTTTTTGGGTTTAGATAATTATAGAAACCCTCAAGTGTTTTAAATTTAATCCCAAATTTTCGGGACTGAACCAAAATTTTCGACCGTGTTCCTTACTTAGTTGGCGCTACAACCAGGCGCGGATTCAAGGGGGAGTTTAGGAATTCAACTCCTCTCCCTAATTCTCGGAGAATCTGCATTTAAATGTGATGTACTGGTGTTTATTATTTGGGCTAAGGATACCAAAAAGAAATATATTGATTTTTGTATAATTTATTTTAAATGTTGTTGTTATTCGGCCTTTTTGTAATATTTATTTTAAATATTCACACCTTTATACTGCAAACGTTTGTAGCTGTTTCTATTGCTAATGGACTAAATTTTCTTTCTGTTTTTGTTTATGTTTTTTACGATATCGCGCCTTTAGCTGCAAACAGTCGCAACTTGAAGTCACAGAAACACCGCATTTTTCGGATCAAATGTACCCAAACACCACACAATGAGCTTTGTCGAAATTTTTAAACGCAATCCTGCCGATTTCAGTGGCTTCAAGCGAACGTACGTTTTTATCTCTACACAGATTAAAAACGAATCTGCAAAGCAAAACAAGTGAAGATCGATTAAATGGGTTGGTATTGTAGAACGTGCATCATTACGTGCGAAAATGTAATCGAAATTATGTCGAAAAAGTCCAAAAAACTAATATCATTTTATAATCTAAAACACATTTGATTTGATATAATGATTACTTATTTAATAATCAGGGGCCGAATTACAGCATCCGTAATCGAGCAAAATTACGAAGGGCACGACGCAGAGCTGTAAAAGAATGCAATCATTTGTGATTTTAAATCATGTGATTTATGTTCAAAATGAATGCAATCATTTTTCCAAATTATTGAATGTGATTTGAAATTTCAAATGAATGCAATAATTTTTTCAAATCATTGATTGTGATTTTTAATTTCAAGTCCCAATCAAGGATTTGAAAAAGTGATTGCATTCATTTTTTCAAATCATTGATTGTGATTTAAAATTTCAAGTCCCAATCAATGATTTGAAAAAAATGAATGCAATCATTTTTTCAAATCTTTGGTTGGAAATTATTGAGTGCATTCACGATATTGCATTCATTTATTTAAATCATTGAAAACAGTCACTGTAATCTCAATAATATAATGTTTTAAAATATCAGTGTGAAGTAAGTAAGATATTTTTTATTAAACAGTGTGCTAGGATCAATGCTTCAATCCGGCTTTGATTGAGTCCTTGGGACAAGATGAGAAAACATATTTTATAGCGGGGGGGGTCCATGTTTTTCTGTAACATATCTTGTATTGATATCTCTGTTGAACAAGTATTGGAAATTCATAGACTAATATTATTTGTTTACCATTTTATCTTTGTTGCTTGCAAGCAAAATTAATTTTTGAAGAGCTTTTTAATTGTATTTTGTTATTTATTGTTCGGTTCCTTCTCGCGTTCTTTCACACGTTTAGCTTACTCTTTTAATATTTCAATTTCATATACACGGTTAAAAATCTTGGAATAAATTTTCGTACGTAAAAGGATATTGCATATTTTTTAACCTTGCGGTTTAAAATTTAAACTTTCACAAATACTAACCCATAAATAAAATTTTTCTGTACTAAAATTTAAACCAAAGAAATATTGCAAAGCTGAGACTCAATATTAGGCTATTCGGTTCATATGCATGGTTATTTCTTTTGTTTCGTATAGCGCAATAGCCCAGTGGTTAACGTAGTAATAAACAGGCAGTACAATTAAATTGTCGTGAAAAAATGTTGCTCAGAAACATGTTGCGATAATTTCACGCAGCGGAACAGAATACTGCTCTGACGAAAATGTTGTGAAAATTTCCACGCTTTAAAAATTTGAATTTTGTTACTTCTAACAAAATATTTTATATTAAATAAAAAAAAACTAAACAAAAAATGATTTTTATGAATGAATGCATTCATTTGTGATTTAAAATCACAAAAGAATGCATTCTTTTACAGCTCTGGTACGACGAGACAAGTGCCTATCAATCTTGTACAATTTGCTCTATCACGGATACTGTAATTCGGCTTCTGATCGGTTTTCTGATCTTCTAAATGTAAAAGTGCTGCTCTGATTATAAATTTTGGATCCTTAAGTACTCTGAATTTTACTATAAATTTAAATTTTATTTCATAGCAACTGAGAATTTATTTTAAGAACAAATTTTTTATCGCATACAAATTTATATTGCCATGACACTTGTGACACTAAAACTACTCAGTCTATGAGGCTTTTAGAATTATGTATATGGGAATTATTTATGTATAGTAAAGTGTAAAGTTTTTTAAGAAATTTTTGCGATTGTTCTGCGAGAGTTTCAATAAACTCCATGTTGCTCTCTACTCTTCTTTTTTGTGCTCAGCTAAAACAGCGCAACAAAACACAGCTGTCTTCAAAAGGATACAAGGAGATTCTCGATTTAAGCAAACAAATGCTATAAAATTCTTTATATTTTACTAAAATGCTTATTGATATTATTCTTTGAAAACTTTTTCGATTTTCACTTTTCGCTTTATTATTAAAAAAATTTGAACAACTGATTTTCGGATCTTCTGGAAGAAAACGAGGATCTTATAAAAATTTCTTATTTCCCTCTCTGCTATGTATAGATATATAACGTAAGGGTGATTAAAAAATCCACTTTTTCGCAAATTTACCGAGCCCCATCGGAAATGGGATGGTCATATAAAAATATGAAAATCGAAATTAAAAAAAAAAAAATTATAATACTTCGTTTTAGTAATTTTTAGATGAAGGTATTATACAAGTTTATTCGACGCATGTGAAAAAATTTTTAAAGAATGGAAGATATAGTCGTCTAAGAATATGTTCCCATTTAAAAAAAAAGTATTTAAGAACCAACTCTCTCTTTGCCAAAATAAAAATCTAGTATCCAAAATTAAATCACGTTTTTATAAATTCTGATCTATTTTACGTATTTTGCCAAGAAAATTATGATTTTCTGTTACAAAATGAGTGAGATATAAATTTTTTAACTTTTCGTAAATTTTCTACCTCCATCTCAATTCCGGTCGGGCTCGGTGGATTTGCAAAAAAATAACTTTTTTAATCACCCTAATTTAACGTACATAAATATTTTTAAAACGCCTCCGAAATATTTTCCTGGATCCGCCCCTAGCTACAACCGTTTGTCGGTCTTGAACTCATCTAAGAATTTGCGCCAGCCATCTCTGTCTCTTGCTTGCTGGCCCCAGTTGGAAATTCCAAGCTTCGTCAGGTTGTCTTCTACTTGGTCTTTCCAACGAAGATGCGGTCGTCCTCTTCTGCGTTGCCCGCCGCTGGGTACCGAATCGAATATTTTCTTCTCTGGAGCATCGTCTTTCATGCGCTGAACATGACCTAGCCAGCGAAGCCACTCGATTTTAATGCGCTTGAGTATGTCGATGTCAGCGTATAGCTCGTTCAGTTCATCATTCCACCGTATTCGGTACTCGCCATTGACGCAGATTGGTTCGTAGATCTTACGAAGAATCTTTCTCTCGAATGCTCCTAAAGTCTTTTCATCTAAACTGCTCAGCGTCCAGGTTTATGATGCATAAAGTAGGACGGGTATGATGAGCAATTTATAGTGCACGATTTTCGTTTGTCGAGAGAGGGCTTTGCTGCTCAATTCCCTACTGAGCCCAAAGTAACACCTGTTGGGAAGAGTTATTCTTCGTTTGATCTCAATGCTGATGTCGTTGGTAGGGTTTATGCTGGATCCATGTAACGTGGGTTCCAAGACGCTGGGACTGTTTGTTTGTTGACACCAAGTATTTTGTCTTATCTGCATTCACTGCCAGACACATTCGACTTGATTCTTTTTCTAATCTGGAGAATGCTGCACTGACTTCGTGCGTATTATGGCTAATTATATCGAGCATACGCACAAATGGTAAGCATACGCAGCAGCAAAACATTCTTGTGGAATATTCTGCCACTACGTCTCTTGAAAAAGTCGCACGATAAGGAATCAATTTGTCTGAAACCCCGTTTGGTAGCAAATGGTGGGGAGAGGTCCTTCCCGATTTTAGCTGCGCTGCTGGTGTTGCTCAGTGTCATCCTACAAAGTCGTATTAGTTATTTATTTGGATGCTTAACCTTAACAGGTCTTATATGAAATTACAATTCTAAAACTGGCACAAATAGAGGGATTGCCTTTCTTGTGGATTAGGTATAGCACACTGAGATTCCCCAATCGTTCGGAATGCATTCTTTCGACTATTTCCTGCATAGAAGCTCATAAATGCATTTAAATAGAGCTTCGCCTCCATTCTTAAACAGCTCAATAGGTTATTTTGGTTATAGGTTATATAGCCGAGCTATAGCTGTCAGAACTTAATCATATTTGGGCAGCGGAACCTTGACGCTGTCATCCGTAATTGGGGTTTCGGAATATTATCTCTATTGGCGGGATTGTTGTCAGCGTCGCCATTTAGAAGCTTAGAGAAGTATCCCCTCTATAACGCCATTCTATAATATCTATAATCTAACAGCAATCTCTAATTATACAAAATTGTTTCTTTAGTAGCGTAAAACAGGTGCATTTTTTATTTTTTAGCATTTCGACTTGCATTTTATAAATCTGATTTTATTCTAAAGAAAATATTTGATTTTTATATTTTGATATTTCAACAAAAGAATTCATTAAAAATATTTTAAAATAACAACAATTAATGAAGAAATGCAGTGAATAAACTATATTTATGGACCTCTTAAGCCACAACAATTCGGTGTATTTTCATTTTGCTATAATTTTGTTCTAAAGAAAATTTAATTCACATTGGTTGTTGATTTAGTAGACATTTTCTAATTGCTTATTCTTATGGAGTTACTTTGCGTTCAGGGGTCTAAATACGACAGCAATAAATGCTCTTCATAAGAAAATCAAACCTTCTCATTCGTTATGAGGTCCCGTTTTCTATTCAAATGTTTTATTTAAGTTTTTTTCTTCAACAAAGAAATCACAAGCCATTTGGATAAAAAAAAATAGTATTAGATAAAAAGAGAACATAGTATTTAGTAGGTTTCAACCTTTTAAAAAACTATTTTATCAATCACTATTAATCTAACTTGGTCGGCCAACTTGTTATTTACTAGTAAATAGATACGCGTACTGCTTAATGGGTATATTAACTTTGTCTCTCCGTTTGTAACGCCGATAAGGAGGCGTGGCAAGTATAGAAAAGTATATTTATTCTTGATCAGCATCACCTCCTGTGTCGGTTTAGCAAGGCCTGTGAGTCAGTGCGATCACGATAACAGCCATAAAAAAAAATCAAGTTCGAAAAAGCCAAATCGGATAAAAACCTCGTCCACCTCACATACAAAGTGGCTTTACCAAAACGGTAAAATCTCTTTAAATTCCAAAAAGTACTAATTAAATGACTTAAAATTTTGCATATAAGCTTTAATTTACACTCTGAGTATCAACATAATACAACATTTAAAACTTCGAATGTACTAAAATACGGCTGTTGTGGTATTATTTTATCAAGTCGATGATAATTCAACAAAATTCAATTTTTTTCCAATTCTTCTTTTAATATTTTTTTTGAGCTCGTAAATATATTTTTAAGTCTTTAACAATTCTTAACGCTAAACAGCCAAAAGTCGGGAAAATTTACACTTTTTTTAGAATTAGCTGAATATTTTCATGTAAGAATGGCATACTTAAAAATTTATTAAAAAAAATAATTGTAGTTTGTGAAATAATATAATCACTCTTTTGTAAAAAGACACATTCAATGCGCGAAAATGCGCGGAAACACAACAAAACCACTTTTTTGTATTAAAATGTCGACCTTTTTAGTCTAGTGAAGACTGCGCTAGACTATCAACTCAGAGATCCCCGGTTCGAATCCGAGTTCGGGCATGGTTCTTTTCGCTTTCTTTGTTCTTTACTACATTTAAGAATTATTGGAACAAAAAATCTAAAACTGAATTGTGGAAAATGTGGTATTAAAGGACAAGAACAACTGAGGGCTGGAAATGCTTGCCGAGATTAAGGAAATCTAGCCTAGGTAATAAGCAATTTAAATTGTCTTTCACGTTTGTTCCGTGTAATCGATAATTCCAATCAATTCTTCCTCTAATAATCTATCCCTTTCATTTCAGGTCAAAGACCAAACTTTTTTTGTATAAGGCGCATGCCTTGGTTCTTTGATTAAAAAAAATTAAAAAAAAATCGCAAGTTTTGAAGTACGGTACTTTAAAAAAAAGATTTTTTTTTTGTGTACATTAAGGCTCCTGAGGCTCCATAGAAAAAAAATCGGCAGTCGGATCAGTTCCTCAAAATAATCATTGGTTTATGTTATGATGATTCCCCAAATATTTTGAGTCTAGTGCTAGCCATCCGTGAGCTGGTATGGTTTGAAATAACATTTCAAAATCATCTGTTTTGAAAAAATATTGGGTGGTGTAATAGTTGTAAGATAATTAACTGTCAGAAATTATAGGCAGGAAAAAACTCTTTTCATCTGCACTAAAAAATATTAAATGTTTGCAATCGGATTACAGATTATGCTATTTTTCATGCATATGGACATTTTCAAACTGGCGTTACGTAAGATTTGTACGAAGAAATATTAAAAAAAAGAATTAAAACATCTAATTTTTAAAAAAGTTTTTTTTTTATATTTGCGTAGCACTATATTAAGTTAAAACAATGATAACAATCGACCCAAAGGTTTTAAAGATATAAGAAAAAATGTGTACTGGCGTTACGTTACAAAAAACGGAGGTGTTTTTTGGGTTTGATTGCAAAATTTGTAAAACTCTCTAAGTTGGAAAAGATTTTTTGTACACAACTTTTTTTAAGAAGGGTTAAAAATAACATAAGTTTATTTTCCAAGTGATCAAATTTAAAAATCTCCGCTGGCTTTTTTATAAGGTTTTTTTATCTAGCGTTACGTTACATAAATTTCCACTGTAGTTCAATTATGTAATTAAGTTTTTAGATAGTTAAGTAATCTTGTAATTTAGTAATTAAAAAAATTTAATATATTGTCCTTTCCTTGCCTCAACCATTTTTTCATTATCTTTAGCCAATCCCTTCCATTTTTACTAAAACAAAAAGTTTACTATATATTTACTAAACATTTACGAAAAAAATAAACGTTTTTAAAACAGTGCAGATGATGTGATCATCATGGTTAGTTAATTTATGCATAAATTGCTAAAATTAATAAAACTGAAATATTTCTCTTAGATAATATCATCAAAAAATAAGTACTTAATAAGTTTGAATTTTTTGGTCACGGTAGACTTTTCTCTGGAAATACCCATACTTTTAATATTTCTTTTATTTTGTTTCCATGCAAAACTGTCAAAATTCAAAAAAACTTCATAATTGCAATTTTTTTTTGTTAGTTTCTTGCAATATTTTTTTTTATGTGGTTATTTTATAATTAATAAATTAGTTTCAATATATATCAGTTTAAGCAATTCTGACCAGGAACCAATGCAAGAGCTCAAAACCTTTCCAACTACATATTGAAAGTGAGGATTTCATTAGAAATAATAGCTTTTTTTAATTTTAGTGAAAATAGTTAGTTACAAAATGCACTAAAAACAGCATTGACAGCACACTAGCCAACATTACAACATTTTTACAAAAAACTTGATTTTTAGAGGTTCTTTCGAACAAGTTTTCTTCGTAAAACGCCTTAGTGCACATGATGCACAATAAGTTTTTCTAACCAAAAAAATTACCAATTTAACAAGAGATTAATTTTTGATCTCTTTTTCCGGGAAACCAGAATTAGGATTTTTTTTTAAACTCAAAAATTTTGATCTTGGGAGCTAAATAAGCAATTTCTGAAAAAAGCATCGAAATCGGCAGACGGAGTCAAATGTCAGCGCCGAATGGGTTAAAAGCAATATATTAGATCACTAAAACATTTTATTATTTATTTTTAAACAATACATAAATAATAAAAACAGTACTTAGTTTGAAAATATCGGCTTTAACCGAGCATAGGGTCTAGTTGATACATTTCGTTTACCACATATTAAATTCTGCAACTAATGTTTCGGTGTCAAAAAAGTCGTCGTATAAGGAAAAATGAAAAGGAAAGCAATAAAATAATTTCTTATGCATTTTATAGCACTACAAAGCAAATTTTGCTCAAACTTGCATACGTATTTGCAGTAAATATTTTTAATATTTAAAATTCTTTTTAGTGCTGCTTTGCCTTTCTAAGATTCACAAAGTAAAGCCAAATGAGAAGCATATTCTCTTTTTGGAAAACTTGCGGAAGCAATTTAAGCCCGCAAATGTTTAAGCTGGGCTTGTAATCTTAAATCGAAAGTATAAAAGTTCCATATATCGGGCGGGGTCAGAACCCCGGAAACACCCCTAAATACGGCCCTGGTGAGAAGTGCATTTGTGGTCTGTAATTGTGGTCGCTGGCAATGCGGTAAATGATTTGTTGTGTTTTCGGGGAAATTTGCAGAAGACGATTTTTTACACTTGATTTATTAATCACTGGCTATCAAAATCCACCTGTTTTACGCTAAGGAAAGTTTCTCTCGAAAAAACTTTGTAGAATTATAGATTGTTGTTAAGGCTGTGGTCGCATTTGATGATCTCAAAGTTGGTTGCTGTTTTTGTGATGCGTGATTTCAAGTTACTTCGGGCCAATTTTTCAGTGCCAGCTTAAACTTTAGTCAAATTAAACTGAGGTTAACTTACAAAATTGGACGTTTAACTAGATATTTAAGCATTCTTTGAAGTTAAATTGACTTAAACTATCATTTAATGTGTTTCTTTTTTGCCTAAATCGAGTTTAAACGTCCAATTTTGCTGAGTCAACCTCAGTTTAATTTGACTATAGCTTAAGCTCGCACTGAAAAATTGACCCTAAGTATGTCACAATCTAATCTTGGATGAACATTAGGGCGTATCGAAAAATTTAGATCGTATTCTAAGAGGTCTCAAAAGTTGCATAGGGTGGTCAGGATTTCTAAAAAAATTTTAGGAAAAAATAAGGATGCCTTCCTCTACCGCAAGGACAAAGTTGTTTTTTAAGAAAAACGGTAAAAAATCACGTTCTCAAAATGCTTTGATATTTGTAAGAAAAACTACATATCTCTTAATGTAAAAGTAAATAAAGACTTCAGCTAACAATATCCTGCCAAACACGATACCACTCTCGATTTTTACCCATAAGGTCCTGTGTGGAGGATATTCGAATCTAAAGGCACACTCGAGGTAGCACAGAACTTTTGATTGCTATATGATTGTCTAAATTTTGTCGATTTTGATTATAGTGGGGACGCTTTCCTTAAATTAGGCGAATTAAAAATTTGCATATTTTTGCATATTCATTTTCTTGTTCTTGAGAAACGTATACTTGAATGCAGTTTTTTTACTTTTTCAAAAAAATGAATATAAGGTTTTATATCTCGGCCACCAGAAGTGGTAACGAAAGCCTATAACTTCAAAGCTATTCGATATCGCAAATTTGGGTTGTATGGGAGGTTCCCCTCCCCCTTTTACAACTCCCTAAAATTTCACCACTGAAACGGTACGTCTAAATTGTGGTCAAATACCGAATTTCTAAGCTGTGCGACCCATAACTCTAAAGCTATTCGATAACACAAATTTTTATATATTTGTGGGAGGTAAAAGGGGTGTGGCATTTTTTCTTAAACCATCTCGCACTCAAAGCAAAACCACTTACAAAATTTGAGCTCAATCGGACCAATAGTTTGGAAGTATTTTTATATTTTCTTAAAAGTAGGCGTAGATGAAGTGTGACCACGCCCATGTTTATTAAAGTAAATGACAGTTACCATATGAACTTATTTACCAAATATTAGTTTAATACGACCATAACAGTCTTAAATATAGCATTTTTATTGATTAGTGGGCTATAAAAGGGGGTGTGGCATTATTTTTTTCCTAAACCTTTGTGTAGCAGTTACGAAAAAACCCGTAGAAGGAAGTATCCAATTTGCTCTATTCGTTTTCAAGCTTTAAGCATCCGAACAAATCACGATTCATTTTTATGTATACAGATATTGAATTGTGGGCGTGAAAACATTTATATATCGTGACTGCCTCTTGGACTACCTATACAGCAAGTTTCACTATAAAAATGTGTAGAGGTCTGAAATTGCCATGATTTCGAAAACTTGGCTGTATATATTGCAACCAAATCCATTTTTTGTACAGTTGCCGACAGTAACCACCTGAACAAAATTACAAAATCTTAGTTTTTTACAATCGAAACCGTCTGATATATATCCTTTATTTGTTTTATGGTCAATAGCGCAAATTTGGCTTTTATGGGAGGTACCACTCCCCTCGTCCAAACGTTACCGAACCTCACATAACATAGGTTAAAATTGTTTCAGTTTTTTTTAATTATTCAATTTCAATTATTTTTTCGCTTGTTTTTTTTGTAAAAAATGTAAAAAACTTTTTAAAAATATTAAATACTATCGAAAAAATCATAGGGGGACCGGTACCTTTTTGATGACAGAAGCAGTTAAAAAATTTTAAATGAAAAACTGGATTCATATTTACTTGTGAATGCTATTTTTACAGCAAAAAAACTTTTATATCAAATTTTAAGTAAGAAGTCGATATTATGGATACTTTTCTTAAAAAAAATTTAAAAATTTATTCGCTCAGCTAGTGGTACAGTCAAAAAAACCACAGAAATATAAGCAGCAGAAGTTAAAATATTGAATTAAAAAATATGTAATCCCTTGATTTAAAATGGGTGAAAATTCATGGATGGTTATCCTGGTTGTAGGGTACAAAAGGCTTGATCAGTTAGTTCCTATAAATATGACAAATTTTCTAGACTCCACGTTATAGCTTCATAGTAGATGTCATAAACCTCTTATATATTTTAAAAAATTCAATGATAATTGAATTTACTATTAATGTAACAAACCAATAAAAGTTTTATTAAATAAGCTGATTTTATATTACTTGGGCTGTTGTTCCATTTACTATAGCTATTTTTTTAACGCAAATACGATATCTATGAAAATAAGAAGAAATATAAGATATTTCAAAACCTTAAACTGTATTATTTTGATTTCTTTTTTATGTGGTCAACCATGTTTCAGAAAAAATCTCTTCAATTATGCACTGATAAAGATTTTAGAAATTTTAAGCGATATTAATTTTTTTTAAATTTAATATAATATTTCGAATTACTTGTTGTATTTGCAAGTAAAAAAGAAAAGTAATTAGCAAAATTGTTTTAAACATTCTTATTACAGTCAAATTTAGGGAGACTAGGGCCTTAGAGAAATTTAGCTATTAGACACCTAGCTATGCGGTAGTCACTTTCACAGCTAAATGCGATTGTATCTTTTAAGCATATTTTTTTCTTTTCTGATTTAACCTACTTGACAGTTACGATTTAGAAATTATTCGACACGCCATTAATTCGCGCGCTCCACCCATGAATTGCCTCATAAGTATGCGAATGATAAAATCAAAAAAGAAGTAAATCTATATACAATACTATTTGGCCATTAAGTGCATGCACTGCATGTTGCCTACAAAAATTGTTTAAGCAGATGTTCAAAACTTCCAAACGTAAATCCTTCTTCAAAAACGAGCACGACCAATAACAGTGCACTCGTGGAAAAGATTTTGCGTGTTTGGACAAGAAGTTGGCAGTCAGTAGCCATAGCTGTCAAATCTGATTAAACTGCATGTGCAGCAATAGCCACATAAATTCGCGGGCGATAGATTTCCCAGTTTCAAACTGAACCAAAGACTCTTTTGTTGCGATATGTTTGTTTGTGTATGTAATCAGTTGGTCTTCGCTAAAGACTAACGCCTCACAATGGCAAATAAAGCACTGCAAGCTGCCGCTTGGCATGTTCACTCGCATGTTGCACAGACCAATTCATCAGCATTCGGTCAATCCACTCACTAGAGCCGATGTTGCGTATTGTAGTTTGAGGTGCTCGCATAGACATCCACTTCTTCCACTTTGGCGTGGAACAGGCACGGAATGTATGTGAAATATGAATTCTCCCTGCTGCTTTTTACGATTTGCTAAATCGTAGAAATTGATTCGTTTAATTAGACGAATGGGACATGGAAGAAGCCTTTGATTTATGCTTTGCTTGATTTGAAAACAAGAAATACAAGATCGTAAAATAGATCAGAGTAAAAAAGTGTAACACAACCCTTGAAGGTAGCCGGGCACATGAGCGCTTGTAAGCTTCAACTGCAAGAAGACTTGTCTGTTTGATCGGTAAACAATATTAAACACAAGACAGTAATAATAAAAATAAAAATATAAAGCTACGACAGCCGCGAGACAGTTGTTTTAATTCCTATTGACGAAGGTTTTTTGATCGCCCTTTAGCTCCTGCGTTGTAAATGTGATTTACATATTTAACCTCTTCTCAGTGATCGTCTTTAGCTGTTGTTCGCAGTTAAAACGCGAAAACACAATAACATGTCGAGGACAGGCACGTACGCAGGGGAGAGTTTTGGGGAGTAAGTCCCGCATCAATCGAATTTCTATAATCACCGAAAGAAACTTTCAGCACAACATGGTAGCCGTTGTGTGCTTATGATCACGACTAAGATCTTTAGACAACATTGAGCATTAGTAAAAAATAAAAAGACTCAAATTAAACATTTATTGTGAAAAGACTAATACGCAGAGACTTAAAATATTTTTATACGTAAATAATATAAAAACAATATTCCAAAATAAATTTTTATATGTTTTAAATGAATCTTCTTTTCGCTACAACCTTTACTAGAATTATTAAGTTTGGCTCAGTAGGAAAAAGTTAGCGCGTCATTTTAAAAAACCCTGGCGTTTTCAGCTCTTCCGATACCCGTTGCTGGGGAAAATTGTAACCAAACTTTATAATAGTAGCTAAGGTTGTAACGACAAGTAGCTAAACAATAAACTAATCTAAGAACACAATTTGGGCCAAATCAGAGATGATCAGCGCAACTGATACCACATTTCAATGTGAAATGGGCGATATATTGAAAACAATTTGTTCCAACTTTGACGAAATTGTTTCATCAAATTTTTTTATTACAAATTGCTTGAAAAGTCTTTTTTTATATTTTGGATGAAATAACATGAATTGATATGAAAGACATTGTGTTGAATATTGAAATGTGACAATTTTTATACATGAGAAGTAAGACTGGAGGAAAGAGGCTCATTGGGTTAGCTCTTCTAAATGTTCACAGGGTTGTTGTTGTAGTGAAAAGAAACTATAAATGCACTAGCCCGAAATAACTAGACTAGATATTATGATATAAAGACTTTTTTATATAAATATATTGGAAGTGTAAGCAAAAAATCAAAAACCCCCGAAAATATTTTCTGGGTAAGCGCCTGGTCGCGGAAAAGGTAAAAAAAAAACGTAAAGTAAACATGAACCTCAGTCGAAAACACTACCTAAGAAGATTAATTGTCTGATTAACAGGCCACAGAATTTGTTTACATTGCGTGTCCGACGTTGTTGCTTTTGGTTGTTGTAATTTATTGTTCGATAAGAATAAAAAGTGCATATTATGCACAGCTTCTGTTAGGAAATTAGTGAGGAAATGAGATAGGGTGCAAAATTGGTCGCCAATAATTTCATACTAAAAGGAATAGCCCCTCAAAAAAAAAAAAAACAACAAATTATGTAAAAAGTATTAAAACAAAAAATCACAAAAAACTAAATTTCTCTTTTTTAAATCTATAACTTAATAAATGATGAATCTTTATTATATCTATGAATATCTTGTCTCAAATCAGTAGGTCTTAGAAAAAATAGCTAGGCACATAGCTAACACGATTGCCAAGAGCTATACGCATAAGTAAGGCTACGGGTTCTAGCTCCAACATATGCCAGGCGAGGCGAACGAGGTCTTACTCTTTATAATCATGTTTCCAGCAAATAAACTGCTGCCAAAAGAAGATAAAATCTTGAATCTCATCCCTTACACTTTCATACCCTGAAGGCATTCTTTTAACATATCGTCGCTCGCGTGATAAACTGTCGTAACCCACACTGTTCTTAAAATTGATTTAATATCACTATAAAATTTCTTATGCAAGTCCTCATCATTCCTCAAAGTGTTTTAGTTTTAGTTTATTCGAAAATCTTTGCAATACAGACCCTTACAGACTAAATTAACAGTAATGTAAATATACAAAGTTATAAACATAATTCGTGAAGAAATAAGAAAATAATAAAAAATTAAGTTACAAAAAATAACTATTAAAAAATTTTTTCAATACATTTTTAGGTACAAAGAGATCAAAATCATATGATACATTCAGCTCATTAAATAGTGTCAAAGCCCTAGTAATGGGCTCACTTAAGGCATAATTTGTTTTACAACGTTTAATATAAAACAATTTAGAATTTCTTAAACATCTCATGAGAATATTAAAAGTTATAAGCTCCAGAAGCGATTGACAATTTAGTGATCCAGATATGATATAAAAAAAAAATATTAAAGATGCTATCTTGCATCTTGGTTCAAGAGATTTTAGTCCTTAGAGCAATAAACGAGCATCATATGGCGGCAAAGGGTCCTGAAAACTGATTGACCTCAGTGCATACCTGGTGAAATTTTTTTGTACTTTTTCCAGTCTAAAAGAGGTTGAGACATAATAAGGGTTCCAAATTATGGAAGCATATTCAAGCCTCCACCTCACAAAAGCAGTAAACAACATTTTAAGACTATATGGGTCCAAGAATTCTTTACTGTGTTTTCGAATGAAAGCAAGTAAAGGGTAGGCTTTAGGTACTAGATAAATGAACATTTAGAGTCAAAAATAACACTAAAATCACGATATAAAGAAAAAGTTTGAACTGTTGACTCAGATAAATAAACGAAGTACGAATTGTATTTAAAGAAAGTTTAGAGAGTGTGAGATGGAAACATTTAGCAACACACACATCTGCTGAACATGATATCTTTTTAAAGAAAGGGCAAACAAGCTTCTCGGATTCATTAAAAGACGCGAAAATGAATTCAAGAACGTCTGGGTAACTAAAACCCTATATTGCACACTAGTGAGTCGAATTCTTGAATATTGTAGTATGGATCCCAAGTTTTGAAGTGCATAGTGATAGAACAGAATCTATCCAAAAACAATTCTTACTTTTTGCCTTGAGAGACACGTACAACCCTCGGGACTATAGAAACCTGCCACCATATGTTCACAGACTGAAAGCCATTAACTTAATGCCGTTGTCAACAAGATCGCTACTCTGTTTATGTTTTATATTTGATGTCATTGCCCGAAGAATTGACAGCGAATATATTTACAACAAAGTAGTAATTAATGACACAATAAGGAGAACTAGGCATACAAGATTTCTGAGTAAATCACAGCACCACACCACGTACGCTTTCAACGAACCAATTAACAGATGTTGTATGATATTTAATACTATCAGCAAGCACTACCTACCATCTATGTCTAAATACTTATTCAAGCGTACCCTATCTAATCACCTCTTTCCACCCTAAGCATCTATCCTTATCACGATCACCAATCACCATCCATGCCTCTTTAACTGTTCCCTATTAATTATAAGATAGCACAGTAGTTTAATAGTCATAATTTCTACTGCTTTGTATAAAATATGTTATTATGTAAGTTCCTTCTGTTTTTTCTTTTCTTCTCTCCTTTTCTTTTTGACGTGTTCTTGAATTCATGTCATTCAGGTGGGCGGATTACGCCCACTTTGATTAGCATGTCTTTGTACACCAAAACAAGGAAAGGGCTGAGGAAAAAATAAATAAATAAAAAAACAACCTGTTAGAATAAGTATATTGCCTTGCTTGGCCAAATAAATAAATAGTTTTAGGTTATCCGCATATAAAAGAAAGCGAGAGTTTCTTATACTATGTTTAGATACATAATTTCTAAATAAATGAAAAACGGGGGTCCGAGAATACTACCTCGAGGAACACCTGACGATGTGACAAACTTATAAGATTTTATTTTATTTATACAGATTATGCATGCCTGTCATACTAAATGCAACAAACCCATGTTATTAAAAAATAAGTATATTTGATTTTTAGAACACTGAAAAGTCATTAATACTGTTCTAGCGATATGGCAACCCTGACAACAACAAGCAAAATAAGAAAACGCTAATCGCCGAACATACCCGGCTCCTTCGATCGCTCGTTTTCTTCCATTTGCTTGTTGTTGTCAGAGTTGCCAAATACCTACAACATCCTCCGGCCTTGATACTTGTTAACTCTCGAGGCTCAACAAGTACAGCACACAGTTTTTGTATAGGTCGAGATATAGAACTTCCAATATTCAGGTTTTGCTGAGCTTCACGCCATTTGGGACGATGTTAAAGTTCGTTAAGATCACTTTCGCTAAAGAGCTTCCAGGACCTTTGTGCAATTTGCTGTCGCGTCTGCTATCAAAAATGCCTGAGTTGTCAAATCCGACACAAATTCCAAATGGACCGCCTTTGATACCATACAAACAAATGCCGCAACGTCGCCCTTTATCACAACATTGCCTTGTCGTCGATCCGGTCTTACACATATTGGACCTGCGTAGTCAACTCCCCAATAAAGAAAAGCGCTCGCAGGATGTACACGACATGATGGCATACGTAGAAAATCATCTTCAATTTAAGGTGTCAACATAACAATAGAACTAGACAGTCAGGAATTATTTTCTGATTGCTTTTTCAAGTCTTCGCTAAACAATCGAATGTCTTCCTTAAAATGGTCATGCTGCTCTTGTTTAATCTCACTCCTAAACTAAACTCCTCAACTCTCAGCTTAGTTTTCCTTCTGTCTGATAATGGTGCTCGATAGTTGTGAACAAATCTAAGTGCCAATGCTGTTACCCGAGTTAAGCAACTTATTGTTGAAAAGCGGTACAGAAGCGATTGTGGATTGATGGCTATTGCGTTTATGCTGGCAATTAACTGAACTTGATGAGATTTTTGCTTAGAAAAGAGCTTCTAATGAGTTTGAAAGCTTCTTGCCTTCCAATTTTTAACGACATTCTTTACGCACTTCTTCCTACAAATTTGCAGAGAATATTTCCGGTGCAGACGACTAAGAAATATTTGGTTGTCGGAGAAATGCAGGGCCATGCTTCCAAGGATTTGTTGAAATAAGTTCTATTATAACAACAATTAGTAAGTATACTTTTTAAAAATAAGCATAAGGGGTCGTCCATAAACTACGTTACCAATATAGGGAGGAGGAGGGGTTTTGAAATGCACTACGATAAGTAACGGTAGGGGGGAGGTGTTTAGATATTCTAACGTTACCAAAAATTAAAAAAAATCGACGAAAAACCTCTAATTAATAACACAATCATTTCAAAAATTTTTAACCTTACATGTTTATGTTTGATCATCTAAATTGATGGTTAACTTTTGTTTCAACGATTTCTTCCACCGCCTTTTCCCTCGACACAGGAACCTTTTGGTAGTCCTTCACCATCTCAGCACACGTCTGAAAAATTTGGGTCTTTGCTTTTGCGACAGGCTTTGACGTTAAGGCCTGAATGTTCTTGATCAAAGGAGATACCGTATGACATGTACTGTCCTTCTCAGAAGGAAGAAATCGGTTCAAGGTCGTGTCCTACCTGCGGCCTGTATTTCATTTTTAAAACTTCTATGAATTGTCATAAGTTTGTATTATATTGTTTACAATAAATTGGAATAAAACATATTATTTAAATAAATCAATTTTCAGAAAGCATTTACACAAAAACACAGAACTTGGTGCAGCTCGGGTGCAGCCTTTAAGGGTACTCTGTCAAAGACCAGGTGAATTTCTTTGCGTTAGAAATGAGGATTCACCTGAATGGGTCGACATAGAATCCGATGAAACATTCTATTTTGAAGAATCCTCAACAAAGCTCCCAGCTTCTTCTATCCCAGTGATTGAGAGCATCGAATCTTGGATCGCAGATGGAATAGCTTTTACAGATGATATTAATTATTGATTTTTTTCCAATTGTTCCTTTAATGTATCTAGTCATACTAGTCACTAATACTAGTGAAAATTGTCAGAGCTAGTCAAAATATATAATCATTCGAATGAATTAATTTCATATGTCACGTTACTTTACGGGGGGGGGGGGGAGGGGTTTTGAAAAGCACTACGAAAAGTTTCGCAGGGGGAGGGGGGTAAAAAACCGGAAAATCAGTAACGTAGTTTATGGACGACCCCTAAGTAAGTCTTAAACTTAAGAAAAACTAATATAAAACACACCCTCTTTTTGTTCTCCTCAAAAAGTTTTTTGTATGCAATCTATCTGAAACCAAAAACTCTTCAGATAAAAAAACAAAATATTCATTTTATATTTTTGCCGTTCATATATATTTCTAATATATAAAATAGTTTAAAAAAACAGAAGCATAAAAAAGTAAAAAGCTAGCTATACGTAAATATTTGCAAAGTAAAAATAAAAAAACATTCAAATGTATACAGAGACCAAAGAAAAGTTATCATTTTCGCCTTCACTGTCACTGAATTGAAGAGCATTTGCCTTGGCTGGAAATTTCATTTTATATGTCAGGTCTTGTCTTAAAAGAATTTTACAATTCGATACAGCTGTATTCAATATTATTTTATATAAATAAAATTGATTCCAGAGTCTGTATTTTTGACGTTGTTGACTCCAATTTCCAAGCTTTTTCCGCTTTTGCAAACAAACGTTCAGCTTGAGCTAATAAGTAAGCATAAATAAGTATAACTCTTAAAAGTACTTATTAGTATGGAATTTTAGTAAGTATATGAAGCTGAAAATAAGTATGGAGTTGGTAACATTAGTCTTACTTGCCACAGGTAAGCAGAAAACACAAATGCCTAAAGATCGTAACCAATAAAGTATTTAAATAAAAGTTTTTGCAAACAGCAGTAGCCCACAAATTTTAAGAATATATGCTTTTGGGGTCCAAAAAGCTTTTGATATTGAAATATCGTTTCAATTTTACGTTGTTCCATTTTTAAGAAATCGTCTTTAAATTCACATTGAAAACCTTTAAATCAAATATGAAAACATTTTGATCTTAAATTGGAAGTAAATTTAAACATTTTTTAAATTTGAATTTGTTAGCAGTGAAAACGAAGTAGAAAATATTTGTCTCATAGTGGAAGAAACTTCAGTTTGAAGGTGGATGAATATTTGTGTTTGCATCTGTTCAACATAATTGCATCGCAATCGTTTTGATAACAGTTAAACAAAATTGCTGAAGGTGGTAATAGTAATAGTAAGTGCAAATAAAAGAAGATTAATAAAAATGGAAAATAAACAATATTTTAATGAATTTGGCCAAGCTCTTTACTTAAAAACATTTTTTAGAAACAAATCATAGCACTATGGCCGAAATCGCGATTTTAGCGGCAAAAAATACTTCCCGACAAGCTAGCTTCACCAAACTTGGTGTGTAGACTTCTAATAATAAAAAATCGATTTGAGGAAAAATTGGCGGGCCACGCCTTTTTTTTCCTATACCCAAAACCCAAATTGTCGGCAAAAATACTTACCAAAAAGCTAGCTTCATCAAATTTTGAATACGGACTTCTACTGACAAAAAAAACTTGAGAAAAAATGGGCAGTCCACGCCCACTATTAAAAAAATATTGAATGATACCAAGAAATTCATTTATTTTTTGATTCATAAATTTATAATTTTAAAGAAGTTGTAAATGATATGAAAGATATAGGGCTTAATTAATCATGGTCTCTTTGTTCGTTTTCATCCGCTTCTAATTCCAATGAATAATTATTTAACGACTCTAAGTTAACATCAGAATCAGAATAATTGCAGCTGGAGGCTTCTTGAGATGTTGAAGGTAATAACAGTTCTGGTGGTAATTCAGGCATTTTAAAAAGATCAATGACTTCTCGAGAAAACGGAAGTTTTTTTAACTATTTGTAAGTTCTTGCAAATATTAACTTGAAATATATGGGTCAAAGCTATCCATAGCTCTATGATACATGTCAAATATGTTGTGCACTCTTGAATCCTTTCGAGCGTGACCAGTTCGATCTTTTTTATAATATTTGACTTAAAATTCAGAGGAGAGAGCAATTAAGATTATGTGTAAATGTTACAAAAAATCAATATATATACAAGTAATAGATGCTAAAAGATCCGTGCGAGAAAATGCTCTTCTAGCTGTGTTGCCATCGTTGGTGTTGCCCCTGCCATTTGCTTTCGGCTTATCGACATGAAGCCCCATTTGAAGCAAAAACTCTTTTTGAATTTTTTTTTCTTTTCTGTTAGGATTCTTTTCTCTTCTGTTCCACGAATCTGCCATTTTTCAAATCTAGCTTGTAAGAAAGTTTCAAAACATACTCCAAACTACGAATCCACGCATGCAAAGGGCTTATTCCATATTCGTCGTTCCGAAGTTATCTTCACGTATATCACAAAATCAAAAAAAAAGAGATAAGACTACTTCCTGGGATAATTTTTTGAGATCTATCGATCTGTCCAGCCTCCAGGTCCGTATCTCTTACGGTTCCTGAGATATTATGGTGTCATTTTGTTGTATATCCAGTTTTGCTAAAAATTTAACGCGTTATGTTGCCGTATGAACCATTTGTGTGGATATACAATAAAAAATATATGAAATTTATGAAATAAAAAAAAATTTTGTTATCTTCACGTATGTGCCAAAAAAAAACATTTGAAAGAAATAATCACAATATCAATATGTATATTAGAATAATAAAATTTTTCTCCATAACCTAATTTTTTTGATAAAATCCATTTCCGCGACCCCATACCCATCTTCAAAAAATCCAAAACAAATTTCGAAATTCTTTTAGATCACAAACTTTAATATTCCGCTACAAGAGTTGCATACATATCGTTTTTGTCCCATATTTCAATAATATTTTCGGATAAAATCAATAGCGGTTTTTTTTATTAATAGAGATTGATAGTAGGAGATAAAAAGATTTAGGATTGGTTTTCTTAAATGAATTTTATCGTACACTAAACTAAGACTTATTTCTTACAAACATATTTATCATGGAAACAATTTATAACATAATACTAGTAATAACACAAAAACTTCAAATATACGTGTATACTCGAGCATAAATTTAGTTTCGGAAATTTAGCTGAGTGTATACACAAATTTACATTAATAAATCTGAAAAGAATCTCACATGATTTTCTGGAAGAAAAACATAGAGGCTTTCAATATCTTTCTTTTTGTCTGGATTAATGTTTATCTTTGTACATACAGGGTTGTCCATATTCGAAGCGCCCATCTGGCAACACTGTAACTTTCCGCAGTGATGCCAAATCGACTAATGACATACCGCGTTTGAAGCGTCATTCCAAGCAAATGTTTACAATGGAACAGTACACGCCACGCGAACGCTCTAAAATTGTTGAAATTTACATTCAACAAAACAAGTCAATAGTGAAAACTCAACTCAATAAGCGATGAAGCAAATTTTCAGTTGAACGGAACGGTAAACAAACAAAATTGCCGTATTTATGCCACTGAAAATCCACAAGAGATTCAAGAGGCACCTACCTCTTCACGATGCAAAAGTCACTGTTTGGTGCGGCGTTTGTGCTAAAATGCTCATTGGGCCGTTCTTTTTCGAAGATGATAATGGCCACAGAGTTACTGTCAATCAGGAGCGGTTTCGCGATATGATAAACAATTTTTTCATGCCAATCGTTCGTCGAAAGCGTATCAGGCACTACTGGTTTCAACAAGACGGCGCGCCACCACACACAAGCCGCACTACAATCGATTTTTTGAAGCAATTGTTCCCTGGCCGTTTGATGTCAAAAAATGGTGATTTCGATTGGCCGCCAAGATCACCTGATTTAACACCTCCAGACTTCTTTTTGTGGGGTTATTTGAAATCAAAGGTTTACGTCAACAAGCCAAAGACCCTAGAAGAGCTGAAAACAAACATCCGTCAAGAAATAACCGCCATTCCCATCGAAATGTTGAAGAAAACCATGGGAAAATGCTGCAAAACGGGCACAATATGTCGTAGAGGCCAATGGCGACCATTTACGAGATATCATATAAATAATCAATAAATCAATAAATAATGTAAGCAAATCTACTTGAACCCAATTAAATGATATTCATGACGAACAGACAAAAAATTGTGGTTTCTTTGATTTATTTAAAAGTAAAATGGGCGCTTCGAATATGGACAACCCTGTATATTAAGTTGTTTCTCAAAAATGGTTTCTGAAGTTGCAATAACTCCCTTTCTCGCTTGTTTTCTTAGGTTTGATGATTGCAAGTTGCGTTCACTTGCAGACGTTTTATATTGCAGGGAAAATAAATTGTATTTATTATATTTAATTGCTTTAATTTTAGTGAATGGAACATTCTGAAAATTTAATCGATTTGCTAAAGACGAATAAACTTTGAAATCGGTCGGAATCATTTCAATAATTTTTAGAGCAAATTTTTTGGATGGATAGTTTTTTAATTTTGTTATCAAATCTAAGGGACTGTAAATTTCTTTTAATTTTAGGAACCTGTCTATTGCACTATGGACAACGTCGATCTCCTGAATTTGAGAATGACCTGGTTCTGAAAATTTTTGAAAGATTGTTTTCAGATTGTTTGTTCTATATAAAAATTGAAGGATAGCAGACGATAATATTTTATTTTTATTTTTTGGCACACAGGAGTCGCTCCAAAAAATGATGTGCTCAATATTATTAAAATCCTGCAAAATTTTTTCCAAAATTTTAATGATAGTACTAGCAATATCATTTCCAGAGCGACCACTATGTGCTTCACTCCATATAGCACAGTAAGTAGCATTCTTTTCATTTGCATTCTGAGCACATACAGTCGCTGTCATGTTGAAAACTGATAGTTTTCTTTTATAATAAAATATGGAAGAAAATCCCTTAGGAAGATTAAAAGTGCTTTGCAAGTCGAAACACACCACAATTGTGTTATTCGATACCAACTGCCTATCTCTATCGCGTTCCATTTTGCAACTGCGATTCTCTTCTATGTGCGTTTTGTACACCATATTTTCATGTTCGCTAATTCTGTTCAAATTTGTATGATTTTTATACAAATAACATTTATCGCACTGATCCTTTTTTGGTCTATAAAAACCTAAATTAAATTTAGTGTTAAAAATTGTTGTAAATTTTGTCAAAGACAATTTATCAGTGGGAAATTTCTCTTCGAACATTCGGTACATTTTACTAACACTTAGGCCCTCTTCCAAGTACTGTTTTGAAGTGGTTGCTCTGCATTAACGGGAATCTACTGTGGGAAAGCTTTCAATGAATTCCTTAACATTTTTTAATAAATCTTCTGCTAAACAGTGCTTCGTATGCTTTCCATGTCGTGAATCTTTCGATATCCCCGTTTTTTCATCAGAATGATACTTAAAATGGTAATAAGCCCGGCTATCGGATACTGCAATAGTATTAAAAAAAAAAGTCTTACATACTTTAACTTTTAAGCCGTCTTTTTCAAAATAGTATGAAAAGGTATATGTCTTCCTTTTACTCGCAGCCCTTCGCCTCTTAACTAATGTTCTTGTTATAAATTTATCATAAAATGCTCCTTTCTGACTATCGCCTAATGACCAAAAAGTCTCGAAAATTTGTTTCCGTAGAATTTCGGAAAAATTTTTGGTACAATCCAAGATACATTTACACTCACAGGGGGGCTTCAGGGTTTTAGCCTCTTTTATTGTGCCGTTTGTTGTAATGTATTCTTCGCCGTGCTGTCTTTTGTTTTTACGTTTATTTTGTTTCCTTTGGGAGACATTAATTTTTCTTTTACGAGTCTTTTTAGGTTTGCCTGAATTACACGGTGGAGAAAACTCTGTTGACAAATCGTTTTGATTTGACACGGTTGAATCTGTAAAGCAAATTCTCATTAATAGTTTTATTAATATAAAATTAACATTAAAGTACCATTAGGAAGATCATCTATCTGTGGTTGAGTATCATTATTGGAATGGGTTTCTTTTGATGAATTGGCATCAGAATTGAAATTTTCAGTATTTTCTAAAGCAATTTCATATCTACGTTTTTTGTAACATTCAAATCAATTACTAGTTCCCTTTTTCTTTTATAAACCAGTCTATTTGCATTGACTTTAGTAGCTGCTGCAGGCAAGGTGGAAAAGTCGTTACCGCACAAAGACGAAGAATATTCACTATCAGATTCTACAAATAAAAAAGATGTCTTAACACACACTTTCAATTGAATTGAAAATAATATACCATTTTCCATCTGCCTAGACTTTTTGATAGGGATGTAGTCAGAATCACAAATAGAGTCATCAGAATCATACGGATCCGATTCTGTTAAAAAATAATTTTGAGTTTCATTTAACTGTGTAGAGTATTAAATATTTCATACCCATTGAACTGGATTCATCGACTTGCACTTGTTTGCTTGAACTTTTTTTAGACATTTCGATTATTTCTTTAGTTTTACTTGAATATTAAAAACAAATTAAGCAAAAAAGAATTATAAAGCACCAAACACGTGCAAACTACAAGCACCATAAGAAAAACTGATAGTCAATCAAATGATATTTTTTTTTTAATTTCTGTTTTGTTTATTTTTAATGCATACATACAAACTTAAAAGGCGTAGTCTAAAAGGGAGTTGAGATTGCATTAAAACGAAATTTTGACAAACAAGACTTAACGGTCTTCGTAAAAAACTGTATTGTTAGTTTCGCCACTGTATGGCGTAGGAGAAAGAGAAATTAAACCAAAGATTGCCAATTCTTCTCCAAAATGAAGAGATGGTAATTGAGGTTAATTGAAGTAAAATAAGATGCCAATCTCCTGAATTTGTGAATGACCTGGTTCTGAAAATTTTTGAACGGTTGTTTTCAGATTCTTTATTTTATGCAAAACCTATGAAGTAGTAAAAAACAAAAGACGACGAATAGTCCTCTCCTTCTCTTCTCTTTGAGAATAGAAATAATAACGTAAAAGAAGAGCGGAATTATATGACCTTCAGCTAACGAAGTAGTGATAAGTTTAACACTGGATTTTTATCGTTACCTCTCTTTAAATTATTAGTGCTGGCTAATTGTAACAACCTGCATGAATAGTGCATATACGTAATGATAATTTCGGAGGAAAAAAAATAGTACGGTGCTTACGGCTTATTTTCACGTATGCGTCATAAAAAAAAATTCCCAAAAGGTGGCGTATACAACAAAAAGTAAATTTTTTTCATCGGTAAAAATGGTTGTAACTTAAAAAATTGCTTCCACAATCTTGGATATTTTTTACCTAATCGATGCGGAATTGCAAGCACTACGCCTGAAAAAAATATTGGACAACTTTTTTCGCGCCACTTTTTTCTATAAGAGTTTGAAACTTAAAAGTCAATTTCCCAAAAAAAAAATTTTTGGAGATACGTGAAGATAACTTCGGAACGACGATATTTCAAAGCGTCGGCCTTCGCTTCAAAATTAGGAGAATCAAAGTTTCTTATAGTTCGAAATTGCTTTGGACCGGCATGACAGATGGGACATTGCTGTGCACTTTTAGTTCCTGCCAACACATTTAAGACTTTCCCATCGATTAATGTCATATATAAATTATATTTTATTTTAATTTTTTTCCATTACTTAGTGCGTATTGTAGTGGTTCCAACTTCTTAATCTGTTTAGTTATGTTGTGGTTTTCAGTTAAAATGTGCTCTGTTGTTTCTTTAACAAACTCCACTTTTAAAGGTCTGCAAAAGCGTACTGACTGAGGTGTACGGTTTACCCAAATGTTATCACCTGCTGATGAAATTATTTTTATTGGAATGACTGATGTCTCAAAAAGGGACTGATCGAAACTTTCTGAAAAATTTTCCACAAATTTTTGTCCAAGCAAGCTGTGACCAGTAGAACCATCAAACCCGTAGCTCAAAATTAGGATCGATTCTTCAACATCCATTGTACACAATACTTCATCTTGATATGAACAAATTCTTTTAGCTGTGTGGTCTACCAAATTTTGCAACGATACTTCGACAGAGTTTTCATTCGCTTTGATTTCATCCGGTCTACATTTCAATTTGCTTTTATAAACTTTATCATAAGTCGGATAAATACTACTATTGTGTTTTATGTTTAACTGACGCATATTTGAGTACTGCTTTTTAGTTTTCTAACAAAAACATTAGAGCTTCATCACTGGCTTCACTGGCGTAACTTTTTTATGGCTAGTATTAAGAATTTCTCGAATTTTGGATGGCCGATTTGGATATTTAGCAACTTGTTGTAGGACAAGTTTCAAATCCGTTGCGTGAGATTTTTTGGCAGATATAGAGGCAGCTTGAACTAATAATTGCGCATTGTCTCCTTGCTGGGAAGCTAATTCGGAAGCTAATCTCCTTTTATTTCTTTCGCAGCTATCATCATAAGTCATTTTTGGTCGCCCGATAGTATTAATCTTTTTCGGTATAACAAAAACTGTTTCTCGACCCAACCATTCCTTATTATATTTTCTAAATGCATTCTCATTTCTGGTTTGTTTATTCCATTTTAGTTTGATAAAATTAAATAAGTTCCGAGCTTAAGTACATATTAACTTACTTAATTCACTGTGAATTTCGTATGGAATCTTTCCTTTTATGTAATTCGAAACATTCCTGTTGTTTCTTAACCAAAACTCAAATATTTCAGAATTTTTGAACCTGAATGTTTCTACAAGAATATTAAAAATTTGTTCATTAGTAGTCAAACGAATACACTTTTACCATGACATTAAACTTGAGTTTTCTACAAACAATCACATGTAAATAGTTCCAATGACACTTCATAATATTTTTAGTTTTACTCCACGAAAAACGATAAAACTCTTCAGAATTCCACAAAAAATACATACACAAAACCCCTAAAATAAGTACGAAATACAAACATTTAGCAAACTATATTTGTATATAGTAAAAATACTCACCTCGTATTATAACTCATATTTACAAAGTTTTTTTACAAGAATATATTATGAAAAAAACGCTTTTTAATTTTATAAAAATTTTGCTGCTTCACTTGTATTAACACGTACTAAAAAATATAAACATTAAAAGCATAAACGGGGTTGCCAACAATAAAATTTTTTTTTGTTTTTTCTTATCAATTGGGTATTGAACACCATCAAAAAAAATGTAAAAATTTAAAGTTGAAAAATTGACTATTTGCCGCTAAAATCGCAATTTCGGCCATAGTGCATAGGGAGGAGCACGTTAGGCTGATCGTTGAAGAAGCAAACTGCAATTACATCGTTATTAGGACTGCCGATTATCTCGGATTAGTCGAGCAGATAACTTAAGTCTTTTCTAGTAAAGGTAATAATTTAACTGTGTATAAACAACTGTATTGAAACAAACTGAATTTACTTATTTATTGTCTTTCAAAGGCTTCTTACATCATTCCAAGATGTATTTCGGTGTAATTAATATTACAATTCTATGTTTACTTTCTACTAACTCATATCTAAGCTTCTAACTTTTATATTTATAGATTAATATCGATTTTAACATTTTTTTCCGGACAAAGATCACTGGATTTGCAGTAATTGGGACCATTTCAAAAATACTATTCAAGACTACTACATTTTAGACATCCACAACAGCTGTAAAACCTTTTCTCTCTTGCTAAAGCAACAATAGGCAAAACAAAAAGGTTTTTATGAAAACTTAAACCATCGAAATTATTTTAAATGTAATATTTTAAACAGATTCGGAAGACTATATTATAACAACATTTTTAAATTCCGATCTACCTCCAATCATCCGATTTAAGGACAAGACCGGCAATAGCAAGACAAAAAAAAACTATTTTAGATATCCAGGTGAGCTTCATAATACGCCTTACATCGATTAATGACTACAGAAGGAAGGTAGATGAACTCATAACAGCCTTTTATATTTGAAGACATGAGTGGATGAAGGTGATATGTCGCATTTTCGGATTTTCGCTGTTCTATGCATGAATGAAGATGTAATGCACATACAAACAATTTTAAACGTTAAAACAACCATGTTTGTGTCTATTGTAGAAAATAACTTAAATAACTAAAGTTTGATTTAGTATAGATTTCAGTACAAATGCGAAACTTTGAACTTAATTTTCTCGAAATTAGAATTTTGCGACACATCACCTTCATGTCTATCTATCTACTCATGTCTTAATTTATTTCGACAAAACACTTTTAAATTTCTGTCTTACATTAAAGCGTTAGATGTTTGCTTTAAAATTTTTAAAGTTTTTTCACTTACTGCTTTATCCTGTATAACGAAAATGCACACCAACGACAAGCAAGACACGAGAAGCAATAGAATTTCGTATAGAAAAAAGTATTGCCTCTCGTGTCTTGCTTGTCGTTGGTGTGCTGCTTCGTTATACAGAATAATGCAGTTAATTATTCGGTAGCTTGTTAGTCAGTATAAAAGTACCAGATTTTTACTTTTCTGCTCTTTTGGCTATCCTATCTCCTGTTTACTAAGAGAAATTGTGTCCACCTGAGTCACAATATACAATTCCTACCCTTAATTTTTTAAAAGCATCACACACTTTATGTTAGACTTTATAGACCCATTCTCAAACCAAAACATTATATTTTGATTCATTATCGCAAGTGATTAAAAAATTTGCAACTTATTATATATTCTCGGATAATGCACTTTGAAGCTCAACATAAAGAAGCTAAAGCTTATTTCAATAGGGGCTCTCAAACGATACTACATGTCGGATGTACATGTAGTTCGATAAAGTAACGCAATTTTTTTCGTTGCCCGTACACACATCACACATGTCGGATGGATTTTATTATTTTTAAGCTTTCGAAGAGTTAACATCGAGTGAAAATACTGTTTTGAAAATTTATTTTTATATTTTTCACTGTATATATTCCGAGCCACAATGATTTTAGGTAAAGATAAAAAAATTCGCATCAAAATATAGCATTTGTTACGTTCCGCAGTTTTGCCGCGAGATGTGATCCTCTGAAAAATTTTCATCAAATAACAAAATACACCAATAGCGTATTCTTTTTTGGAAAAAATTTCTGCATTTTTTCTGACCTCTTCAAGAGTTATGCATTTTTCCGTTCCTTTCTAAAAAAAATGTTTCTAAAAAAAATAAATCGTGTTCTTTTCTCGAAAAGTCTGACCGCAACAAATGCAGAATTTTCTGAAATGTAAAATTCGGCGGTTCTGCATTCTGCTCTCTAGTAACAGGGTAGACCAAGGATGATTTGACAAAAAAATATATTTTTATAATTTTCACTAAAAATTTACCGCATCGCTAAAAGGTTGATAACTGATATTGTTCTTTAATTATTTGACTTTTAAATCATTTATATTACAAATGGGCTTACCAAATTGTTTTCTTGGGGTGGAGTGAAACAGAGGAAATGGGAAAAGTGGCAAATCTTCCTACTTGTGAAGAGGATTTGACAGAGCCTTTGTAGTAACAGGATGAAGTAGGAACTCGCTTCCCACACGGTTTCCAGAAAAAAATCTTCAGACAATAAATTAATGTTGTTTTGCTTATGTTATATTTTCGGGCAGTACTTGTTAGCGTTTCAATTTTATTTTTAATGTAGAATAGTGCTTTTTGAAGACCTTCGTCAGCAAGATCATTTCAGAGAGATTTCTATTGTTTATCTTAGGCATATTATATTAAAAGGATAATAATAAAAAGCATAATAACAAGAAAAATAATAATAACAGCTCTAAGAAAATAGTATCAGGATTTTAATAATTGATAAATCTTCCTACTTGGTAATGTCAAATCATCCTTTAACTAATCTTAAACTTATATTTTTACATTCACCGACACTATTACACAACGACTATTACACAACTGATGATATAATAATCTTTACTAGTATCGCCTATGGTAGAAGTTCGACCATATCAAAATCGATTTGTCTTTTGTTTTTTTTTTAATTTTTATTGAAAAACGTTTATCAAAGTTAAATTTACTGCATCGCTAAAAAGTTGATAACTGATATTGTTCTTTAATTATTTGACTTTTAAATCATTTATATTACAAATGGGCTTACCAAATTGTTTTCTTGGGGTGGAGTGAAACAGAGGAAATGGGAAAAGTGGCAAATCTTCCTACTTGTGAAGAGGATTTGACAGAGCCTTTGTAGTAACAGGATGAAGTAGGAACTCGCTTCCCACACGGTTTCCAGAAAAAAAATCTTCAGACAATAAATTAATGTTGTTTTGCTTATGTTATATTTTCGTATCATCAATGTATATAATTTTATTACATTGGTAAATACTTTTGGCTAATACATATTCACAACTCATTTTACGTACTCTGTACTCGCTGTTATCAGAATCAGAAGTAAAACAATTTTTCATGTATCGATTGAGCTGATTATTGTTTATGTTTGCTTCTCATATTGTTTCGGTGTTCATTTTGCCGTTACTTAAATTTTCACGGAACTCTCGCGCCATACTTTTTTTTTGAGAAATGAGCAGCGGACGTTAGTTGTTTTTTTCATTTACTAAAATGCGCAATTTTAGCGAAGTGGACACATTTCAACAAATAGAATAATATATTTTAAAATCTTAATTGATTTGAGGTGATTTGGTGCAAAAAAAAATTATTTTAGTACAAATTTTTGGTTCTTGAAAATCCTTGAAGGACATGAAAATATCAAAGTTTTGGCTTTGAATATATTTTCAGAGCATATATAGTCCATTTACTCCAAAAATCATAAAAAAATTCCCAGTGGCTTAGCGTCAGGTCTGAAAGGGATAAAGAACGAACAAATAAACAGTGTTGTCGTTTAACAGCCGTTGAAAGTAGTCATGGCAACTTTTTTTAAATAGCACTAACTAGCACTAAATAGGCTAATACGACAAAAACAGTATGAAATATGGCATTTCTCTTAATTTGTGGATGTCGTATCATGAATAAGGTTTTCGTTAAAATAAAGATTTTCCTCTACACAAAATGACTAAACGCGCCTGAAGAAGTTTTCACTTCTAGAACTCAATTATTAACTCTACAGGTATAAAAGAAATAATTGGTTACGTCAGCGTCTATTTACCACTGGGTTCATTGAATGAAATTAGTTTATTCTGTTCAGGTTATCAGTTCGACAGTGTAATTAAGAAACAGCAACAACATTAATGCCACACAGCTCTGTTGAAGTGTTCTGAGTCACTATCTTCTCTCTCGAGTATGCTACAGCAACGATGTTTAACAGAGCTGCGTTGCTATCATAGAAGTAATATATAGGGAAGCGCTGTAATTGAACAGAATCGAAGTAATTTTTATTGGTGACAGTTCACACATACACAGACACATTCAAACAGGGCCGCATTCCGGTTTATTGTAAAGAAAGCAGACACTGTACTAAGTATGCATTTTATAATAAAAAACAAAAAAATAATAATTATCTTGTGACTTCTAAAATTTCGAGCAAAACATAATACTTATTATTACTCTTCATGTTTAAGGGCAAAAATAAAAAAGCAAAACTTGCCCGATATTTTTTTGGTCACAAAACTACTGGTAAGTTCTGATGTTTTTTTTAAGCAATAATAAAAAGTAAAGTTTGTCCGATACTTTTTTGAGCACAAAATAACTGGTATGTTTTGATTTTTATTATTTTATTTTATAAAAAAAGCAAAACTTGCTCTACATATTTGCGAGCACAAAATAACTTGTAAATATTGATTTTTATTTTTTAAGTCAAAAATTAAAAGCAAAATTAGGATTTCAGTTTACGGTTAGGCCAAAATTCAAAATTGAATTTCATGAATCAAATAATAAAGAAACCTGAGCAGATTGAAAATGCATGTACAAATTTTTACGTAAGAATGGGAGGGGGTAAGAGTTTTTCTTACTTTTGCTGACAAAGGAGACGGGGGTTAAGAATTGCAAAAAATGGCTGAGTTGCTTAATGCATTTTGGCAATATATAAGTGTGTTCTATTTTCAATTTGTGCTAAGTTTCAATACGAAAACTGCGCAACTCTGTTGATATTCTTAAAAATAGTATAGTTGCGCAGTTTTGGCTAATAAGTCTCGGACTAATTCAAAATAAAACACACTGATGCAGTGCTTAAATGCATTTAGGAACTCAGCCAATCTGCTTGCATTGTACTTGAACAGCCCCTTAAAATATAGGACAACATTCAGTAAGATAAGTGCTTACGAAGCACTTACGAAATTACATAAATCCAGTTAATAAAAATTTTTCATTTTTGGTTCAACCGTAAACTGAAATCCTAATTAAGCTTTTAATTTTTGACTTAAGAAATAAAAATCAATATTTACAAGTTAATTTGTGCTCGAAAATATGTTGGACAAATTTTTCTTTTTACTTTTACCTTAAAAATAAAAATCAAAACTTACCAGTTATTCTGTGCTCAAAAAAATATCGGGCAACTTTACTGTTTATGTTTGCTTTAAAAAATAAAAATCAAAACTTACCAGTTATTTTGTGACAAAAAAAATATCGTGCAAGTTTTGCTTTTTATTTTTACCTTGAAAAATAAAAATCCAAAATTACTGGTTATTTTGTGCTTAAAATATATCGGGCAAATTTTGATTTTTATTTTTGCCTTAAAAAAATAAAATGCAGAAATAATTATTATTTTTTGCTCAAAATTTTAATAATCAAAGTTTTAAAAATCAATAGGAAATCGAGTTCTACAATGTGAGAGAATTCTAATGGTACCTTCAAAACTGCGGTGCGTCCATTTTTTTATACAATGCTTTTTTGGTTTAAAAATATAAAAGTAATTATTATGTACAGTCTCTGAAAGAAAGGTGTAAACTGTTATTCTTAAATGCATCTTTATTATTATATTTTTATTGTATTTCCACACCACCTTTAAGGTATACAATTTGGCGCGTTGCCGATTTTTTGGGTGTTCGGTACCCCTGTAAGCCTATTTCACCCGTAAACAAAGAAACATATAGGTAAAAGGTAACAAAAGATGTGAACTCTGGAAAACACTAAAATGATTTAAAACAATTTCATAAAATTCATTTAACTTAAAAACGCATGCATAAAGTTACATAAAATGTAAAAATTTAAAATAATTTAAAAATGTTATAATTTTATAAATTAATAAATGGAAATAAATGTTAAACATAAAAAAATATAATGCGTTTAAACGCCTTTAAAATGAATGGTTTTATGCAGTTTTGCCGAACGGTTGACTTTTCGTTAGTTTTTTTGTGTAAAGTAACGAGTTTTTAAAAAATTTATATTAATGCCTTTACTACTACAATGTCCCGATGATTTTATATGGCTGTCAAAAATGTTTTTTGCAAGTAGGGAATGTTGCGTATTTAATAAAATTCTATTTCAATTCTATTTCTATAAGATTTCATATGTATTATAATTTTATTTTATTTTGTGCGATCTCATTTTTTATTTTGGGCTTTAATTGACACACTTTGTATTTTGCACTAAATTTTGAAACTTTCGCGAATTTTATCTCCTAAACCATTAGAGACCAACATTTTATTTTTACTTATTGGGACTAAGGAGGCCCAAATACGTTTAATAAAAATTAGACAACAATATTTACGCGTGGGTTGTAAACTGTACTTATGCCGATATTTGTAATATAATAAAAAAGTAGCGCCCTGGAAATGCATTTCACCTTTAGAAATTGAATGCTTTCTTGACATGGTATTTAAGGTTTGACATAAGCTCAATCGGGAAATGGTACGAAATGTACTGGCTGAATATACAAAATTTTCTTATATATCTGATAAGAAATATATTAATTTCTTATTGAAATTCACTTTTCACCAATCACTTTTATATACATAACAATATTCTTTTTGAAAATTTGTTCTTATTTGAACACACTTACCTTGAAATGAAATCAGCTTATTGTGAAGATACTGCTGACTTTCATAATTTTTCACCATACTGCGCATTTTGAATATTTTCTTTGTTATTTGAAGACTTTAAATCAATAATTTAGAGCGTTGGCAATAATTTTTAAATACAAATTTTTTTATTTAATTTGCAGTAGTTGACGAATGGTTGGTGGTGTTTACGTGCTCGATTTACGATGTGTCAAAAAATGCTTGCTCAAAATCAGAGATGTACTTCCTCACACAGACACTGTGTGTGAGCTAAACACCGCTTCCTTATCTCTTGCTATTGGTTTTGCACTGTCCCATTGGGAAAAAATGTTTTACATTTACTTAGTTTTACCTATCTTAATGACAACTTATTCGAATAAAAATTATATTCTGCAAATGTACTTGAAAATACCTTTCGAACGATGTAAGATTTATGTGAATATACTGATGTTAACACAGGTAAAATGGTACCACAAATTTTTTGGTTGCGTAATAATATATAGATTGGATAATTAATAGTTAAAATTGCTTACAGTAAAAAAGTAACGTATAACCATTAAACTTTTCGCAAAAATGAGAAGTGGGAAAACTATAGGTGTGCTAGGAAAGCCTAAATTGCTATAATAAGGCAATCAAAAATAAAATATTGCGCTGCTAAACTGAAGACATCTCTTCCACCATAGGTCTTATGGAAAAATTTGAAGTATTTTTGAATTTTAGATAAGCAAACATTTAACTGCCAAATTCAACCTGAATGTCTGAATGAATATTTTATATCTAGTCTGAACGTAAATCAAATAAGCACATCTACTTCTTCCAATATTATAGACTCTCCTGCTGAGCAGATATTTCAGATCTCTGCGGTAACAGAAGATGAAGAACCAAAGGCTGTTTTGAAAATTAAATCGAATGCGGTTGGAGAAGATGGCATAAATCTAAAATTTATCAAAATTATTTTACCGCTTGTTCTTAGCTCGCTAACGCACATTATAAAACATTGTCTTACCACATCATCATTTCCTTCTTTATGGAAGTCTGCAATAGTCACGCCGGTAGCAAAAAAAGGTGGAGCTTGTGAGCCAAAAGACTTCAGGCCTATAAGCATCTTGTCTTCTCTGTCAAAGGTATGCGAATCTCTTATGGCTAATCAAATATCGTCATACCTAAGTCAAAATAATCTCTTGTCTCCATTCCAATCAGGTTTTCGTGCAGGTCACAGTTGCTCTCCTGCAATGCTTAAAGTAATGGATAATATAATCCAGTCAGTTCTCATCAACTCTCGTTCTGAACAGGTTGTTTGATAATTTGGTTGCGTAAATTTTTTAATTGATTCCAGTGTTTTTGAATATTAAATTCTTACTTCTGTGTAAACTTGTGCTTTATGGGACATTTGAGGACGTCTTTCAGTCAGGTTTTAATAATTTTGCTTACTTTTCCATTTAATCTATCAAAGCAGGAAAAGTCTATCTAATCTTGTTTCTGAAAAATTTTTCGTAAGCTGTGGAGTTTTTGTGTCTTGTTTTTAAATTCATATTCGCTTGTTTCTGTTGTTTTTGTTCTTCGTTTGATTGTTTGTCTCATTCCATCATTCATTTTTGCATTAATTGTATTCTAAATTTTTGCTGCATTCTTTTGGTAATCGCTGCATACTTTTATGAACTTTTGAGTACAGGGTGGTTACAACGCTAATTTTTTTTATCGATAAAAATTTTAAAATTTTTGTTTGCTAGTTAAGTGCAGTGTTTTTTTTTTGCCTTATTTTCGTCCTTTTATCTTGCAATATTTTAATATGATTTGTGCTAAGCCTGGCTGCTCTGTAAGGAGTGAAACTGAGCGGTTTTCATCATGTTGGTTATATGATAACGCTGTTCACACCAAATGTGCAGGCGTGGCAGGTCGAGTTGCGGATTGTTTTGAGAAAGGTAAAGTTTTGCGTTGGGCTTGCGAGAAATATAGATTGACTGACATCAACTTCTACAAGCTTTTTAAGCAGACGAAGCAAGGCTTCTCTGAAATAGGTGTGGTGCTCTGTTACATCACCACATAGAGTAAATCTCTACAGCCTATTTTACATTTTCGTTACATTGAGACTTACCTTTTGTTACATTAATACTTACCTTTTTGTTACATTGATACTTACCTTTAGTTACATTAATACTTACCTCTCCTGTAGTTGATTTTTATCTTAACTTACATTTCATTTACCTTGATTTATCATTAATAACGTATTATATCATTTTAGCAATTATTGAAAATACTTACACTTGTCTATAAAACACTTGTTATAAAAAAACATTTTGAATTGTATTCAGTTATTATATTTTCAGAAATTTTCATTTTGAAAATTTCAGTAATAAAAAATTGTTCAAAGAAAATTGTTGTCGAATAAAATGTTAAAAAATAAAACAAAAATTGGCTTTAAAACAAAAATTAATTTTAAATGAAAATCATACACCTTCGCACCAAAACTGGCGATCCTGCAATTGAACCGAATTAATATCAGCAATTTTCATTAAACTACAACAACGCTGAATCGAACGTCGAAGTGACTAGCGAAGACGATCCACGTAAAAAGAAGCAGTGCCACATCTGCATTCACAAACCATCCGTTTCACTGGCGTCTACCAACACACGCCCACGCACCGCAACATAATGTAACCAACGATCCTGCATCACTAATTAAGGCGCTCCTACGGTCGAACCGCTACCAACAATAATAACATCAGCAACAAACCGCCGCAAATACAACAGTGCTGACACACACTCACCAATGTTAACACAACAAATTGCACCCCAACATCAGCGCTACAACAAAATAGATAGTCAACAAATGCCATGCCAACAACTCGCTTAGCTCCCAGCAGCACGAAGAAAAGCGAAAATTATTACAAATCAAATTAAACAAAAGCAGCAACAAATGGCGATTCCACCTACGATCCTAAAAATTGGCAGTAACCATATCAGTAGCAGTAACCATATCAACAGCCAGCAATGCTCCAACAACAACCAAAATGCAGCAGACACGGTCACTGCGTACAACAACGGCAGCGACGTCAACGCCAACAGCGGCGCTAATAGCAGCAGCGACGTCAACAGCAGCAACACCAACAATTTTAAATTTATCAGTCAGAACCACCAGTGAAAATCTATCGGTCACTGCTAAGCAACAGCAGCGATAACAACAACATCAACAATAAGAACAACAATCATTGAGTTCAGACGTGCTTTTAATCGCTAAATGACTTTTACTTGTGAAAATTGTAAGACCGTAATTACGGCAAAGTTAAATAATTCATTTTACAAGTCTAGTGACTATATTCGATGTGCTTCTGGTTGTGGTCGCATTTTTCATACACATTGCACTGATTTGTCAGTAGACAATTTAAAACTTTTAATTGAATTGCCTAATTTATTGTGGCAGTGCAATTCGTGCGTTGGTTGTTCGGGCGACGTACATAATAAGCTTGTTAGCTTCTCCTCTCAAATTGACGAGATGTATAAAAAATTCGCGGAATACGACAAGAAGTTTGCCGATATCGCTAGTAAGCGCAACAGGTCAACGACTCGTTCTTGCGTGCCGAAGTTATGCAATGAATCGATTCCACCTTCAACAAACCCCTCGCCATCGGTTGAAGAGGCAGAGCAGTTCGAAGATGCGATTAACGAACTTGCTGTAACGAATGATGTGCCTAAATACGATTGGGTTATTAAAAGAAGTAAGCCAAAGACTAAGCAGCGCACAGACACTAACAACAACAACAGCATCAACAAAAATTTCAGCAACAGAAACAATTACAATAACAACAAGCACTTGGTAGGAATGGTAGGAAAATGTGATGATTTTCAAGTTGTACACAACTTTAAATATATTCATCTTTCTAAATTCAACGTCAACACAGAGCCAGGGGCTGTTCTTCAATATGCTTCTAGACATTTAAATGTGGCACCCGATGCCCTAACTTGCTATAAGCTTGTTAAGAAGAACACCGATCTATCCAAGCTACGTTTCGTCAATTTTAAGCTTGGTGTACCTGCACCTTTATTTAATAAAGCGTTCGACAAAACGATGTGGCCGCTTTCACTTAAAATAACACATTTCATTTCTCAGCCAAAGAACTTGGTTGTCGACGTATCATCGAGTCCTCCGCTAATTTAAGTACAACCACTGCTGTTAATTTTCGGCAAATTTCTTCACTGCAGCAAATAGCAACATCAACAATAACAAATCAGCCAGCACCGCTTTTTCCAAATTTTTCTAGTGGTTTTTTCTCTTCGCCGGCGACTCAAGCATTAACATCAATTCTTACAACAACAACAATTACAACAACATCAACAACAGCATTGCAGCCAGCCAAGCTCTTGTTTCAACACTCTTTTTCTTCTTCCTCTTCACCTGCTAGTTCAATGGTTATCATCAATAACTGCAACAACGACTGCAACAACGACAATAACATCAACTTCAGCATCAGTTGTGCCAGCAGTGTCTTCTGTTAGAATAACACACTCTCTTACGCCTCTGCCACCTGTGCTTGTAGCAGAGCTTGCACCGCGAGCCCTACAGTCAGTAGTTGCGAGCCATAGAAGCGATGTTAGGCAGCAGTCTGATTATTCTATTTATTACCAAAATGCAAGTGGCATTTGTTCCAAATCTTCGCAATTTTTAATGGCGATGTCACTTCAGGATTACGATATTGTGGTAATTACTGAGACATGGCTTCAGGATGATATTCATGATGCGGAATTTTTCGGCGATTTCTATAATGTCTTCCGTCTAGATCGCTGTCCTGTCATATCAGGTCGTGTGAAAGGTGGAGGCGTACTAATAGCTGTTAAAACAAACCTCATTAGTCATTATGTAGCATTACCTAATAACAGCAGGCTAATAGAGCAAATCTGTGTGAGAGTTGATTTCCAAAATAATAATTCTATTTCCTTTTTAAACTCTTATATCCCTCCAAATAGTTGTTATGAGTTATACAAAAATCCTTTAGACAATATTGATTTTATTTCCAATTTGTTGGATATTAAGCAAAATATATTTGTTTTAGGAGATTTTAACCTCGGTACTATATCTTGGATTTTTGAATGTAAAAATTTATTACCATATAATTTTAAAACAGACATTGAAACTTTCTTGATAAGCTTTTTTTTGTCTAATGGTTTCAATCAATTAAATTATATTATGAATGATATTGGTAGAATTTTAGATCTAATTATTGTTAAAAGTGATTTGAAAGCAAATTGTGAACTAAATTTGTCACCAATTTCTAATAATAGCATCCACCATAAAGCATTAACTATTAAATTTTAATTTTATAAGTTTAGTTCAGTTGAACCAGTATTTACTGACCAGCTTGACTTTTCGAAAGGAAACATTAATATGATTAATAACTTTTTAAGCTCTTGTGATTGGGATTATCTCGATTCTTTGAATGATCCTCTCAATATCTTTATATATTCCTAAAAAGAAACCAGTATTAAATAACAAACCACCATGGTTTAACGCACGGCTTTCGAAATTAAAAATGTTAAAAACAAAGCGTTTAAAAAATTCAAACAAACAAATTGTCATTCAGATCATTTACATTTTATTCAACTGAGAAATGAGTTTAATTTTTTACATAAGTTTTTATAAAACCAGTACATTTTACAGACTGAAACCCAGTTAAAAGCAAATCCAAAGTCTTTTTGGCTTTACATAAATGCGAAGCGTAAAACGAATGGTTTTCCGACAAATATGAGGTTCATGGACTGTAATTCAAATAGTACAGTGGAGTCATGCAATTTATTTGCAAAATTCTTTCAAGATGTTTACGAAAACTATAATACCCCAGCCATTACGGATTTTTTAAATTTTGAAACTCACAGCACTGATTTCGTTGATGTTTTTGTAGTTTCAGAAAACGATGTTTCCGAAGCTATTTTATCTTTAAAACCAAGCTTCAAACAAGAGAAAGGAGGGTTTTCTCAAATGTTTTTTAAAAAGTGTTTAGTAAATATAATTAAACCCATTACATATTTATTTAACTTATGCTTTAGTTCGGGTAGATTTTTAGATTGTTGGAAAACTTGTCTAATTGTTCCCATATATAAATCTGGTGACCGCAGTGATATATGTAATTATAGAGCAGTTGTTAAGCAATTAACTTTTGCTAAAATTTTTGATCAGATTATCAAAAATAAGTTATATGAGCAAGTTCATGCGTCTCTTAGTAATGTACAACATGGTTTCCTACCCGGTAGATCCACTTGCACGAATTTGACATTAATCTCTAAAAACATAGTTGATGCTATGGTTGATCGCTGTCAACTTGATGTGGTCTACACGGATTTTACAAAGGCTTTCGACAAAGTTGACCATTCTATTTTACTGTTTAAATTAAAAAAATATGGGCTTTCAGACATACTTTTGAAATTTTTCAAAAGTTTTCTATCTAATCGTAAACTCCTAGTTAAAATTGATTCAACGGTTTCTGAAATTGAAATTACAGCTTCTTCGGGTATTCCGCAAGGAACACACTGTGGTCCATTATTGTTTTTAATTTTTATAAACGATCTGCCGAGTTTGTTCCAGGTTTCTCAATGTTTGTTGTTTGCCGATGACGTCAAACTATTTAAAAAGATTTCTACTACTTCTGATTGTGTGCTGTTGCAGAGTGACTCAAATATTTTTAGTGAATGGTGCTCAAAAAATAATTTGAACTTGAACGTTAATAAATGCTGTGTAGTTTCTTACACGAAGTGTATTGAGACAATTGCTTTTGACTATTCAATTCATAATTGTGATCTTGTCCGTAAACATGAAAATAAAGATTTAAGGTTTCATAAAAAGAAATTCGCAGAGTTTTAAAGATCTAATGACCATTAAAGCTCTGTATGTATCTTTAGTTCGTAGTACACTTGATTACTGTGCAATTATTTGGGATCCATATTACGCGGAACATTCTAATCGTATTGAAAAAATTCAGAAACATTTTACAAAATATGCACTTAATAAAATGCATTGGCCTGATGGTCTCCCATCTTATGAGGCTAGACGTAAATTTCTTGGGTTGCAGTCTTTAAATGATAGACGTTCATATTTTGCATTACTATTTGTTCATAATGATTTATCTGGTAAAATTAATTGTCAAAGTATTTGTAGTCTATTCGTTTTCCATCTTCCAACAACAACTTTAAGAAATCATCGGTTATTTGATGATAGAGTTCATAGAACTAACTATGCTTTAAACGAACCTATTGCCAGATGCATACGTTTATGTAATAATTTTTCACCATTTCTCAATTTTCATCTTAGTCTTAATGAATTTCGTTTAAAATTATTTATACTATTTAATTAAGTTTAATTTTATTAATGAATTGATTAATTTAGTACGTAGTCTGTATTAGTCTGTAAGATTCTAAATCTGTAGACCCTATAATAAATAAATAAATAAACAACAACAGCAACATTTGCAACAGCAACAATAATAACGTCGGCAGCAACAACAATTTTTTTTTACATGAAATTTTATATTTTGTAAAAATCTATATTTATTTTTGTTGACATTTATAAAATATTTTTTTCAGGCTGCGTATAACTTTTGATCACCACGAGGCACACAACGTAGCTTCTAAAACGAACTTTAGACGATAGGGTCGTAAGAAACCTATCGTCTCACTTTCGTAGGCACTACACTACACTAGGAACATAGGTACACTAAAAAAAAGGGAAGACTTAGAATTTTCAAACTTAAAAAAAAAAATTAGAAGCAAATCTAGAGGGAAGAATGCTACGAACACCCCCACACACACCCCTTACTCCACTCCCACCCCTTACTCTACACACCGGAGAGCGAGATAACACACCATTCATAGACTTTGAGACTAACCCTCTCACACCACCAACACAAATACACACGGTTGCGGTAAAATTACCTACATTCTGGACGAGTTGCCCAGACGCTTGGTTCGCACATGCGGAAATACAATTGCAAGAGAAAGGAATCACAGTTGATAAGACTAAATACGAATACTTGGTAACCTCGTTACCACAAGAAGTCATAGTCACTGTGCTAGACTTTATCCAAAAACCGCCAACACAAAACACATACGAAGGGCTTAAAAAGACATTGCTCGATAGATTTTCACTGAGCGAAAACAAGCGATTAAATAAAATCCTTTCGGATTCTGAGATGGGTGACCAAAGGCCATCTCAGTTCTATCGGTCACTTCTTCTACTAGCTGGATCAACAGTTAGTGGCGATTTAATTTACAAATTATGGCTACGCAAGTTGCCAAAAAGTTTAAATATCGCCTTGACCGGGTCCAGACACAGAGAACTAGAGGTCCTCTTAAAACTAGCAGATGATTTATGGGAAGTCATGACTGGTAGTGAAATTTCTACCATGTCTAAAAAACCAGCTTCCGGCTCAGAAGAAGTAATGGCGATTACCCAACGTTTCGCGGAGACCACATCCAAAATTTTACAAAACTTTAATAAGTTGACACTGGAGGTACAAGAACTGAGAAGTGAAAGTTCTCGATCACAAAGCTCAAACTTCCAAAGGTACTCCAGACGTCGTTCATCTAGAAGAGAAGTGTCACAACAAAGACCAGCCAACTGGGTTTGTAGGTACCACTACAAATTTGGCAGAGCGGCCAGACGATGCGAACAACCATGCGCGTATGTTCAAACGGCATCCACACCAAACCACAATACACCAAACACATTAAACTAAGAAACACCATCATTGCAACGGCTAATGATGGGAGTTCTATAACACTAACACGCCGTTTATTCATATTTGACAAGGACAATAACTTAAATTTCTTAATCGACAGTGGCGCTGAAGTTTCCGTATTGCCATTCTCCAAATTCAAAATTTATAAAAAATCTGATTTGAAACTCCAAGCTGCTAACGGCACAGCAATATCGACTTACGGAAAAAAATTGTTAAACGTAAATTTAAAACTCAGACGAGAATTCCCTTTCACTTTCATATTAGCAGATATTACAAGACCTATCATTGGCGCAGACTTTCTTACCAAATATGGACTCCTTATAGATCTAAAACACAGAAAACTCATTGACGCCCTTACAAAATTATCCGTCAACGCAATTTCGAGGTATTCTGAAACACAATTACCAAAACTATTTACACTCGACGATAAATACACACAGTTACTCAAACAATTCCCTTCAATCTTCACAGAACCAGATTACACTGCACCAATCAAACACAAAACAGTACACCACATAGTTACAGAAGGACAATTACCATTCACACGACCACGACGTTTAGACCTATCAAAATTAAAAATCGCAAAACAAGAATTCGACTTTTTAGTCAAGTCAGGAATTTGTAGACCGTTCGACTCGAAAACCTCTTCTCCACTACACCTTGTAGCCAAACGCGAACCAAATGGCTGGAGACCATGTGGCGATTACAGACGACTGAACGCTATTACTGTACCTGACCGTTACCCTTTACCACATATACACGACTTTTCCATCAACTTACACAACACAAACTTTTATTCAAAAATTGACCTGGTCAGAGCCTATCACCGGATACCGATGGCTCCTAGTGACATCCACAAAACAGCCATAACAACACCTTTCGGAATGTTCGAATTTCTCCGAATGCCTTTCGGCTTGAGAAATTCAGCACAGACATTCCAAAGATTTATACACGAAGTTTGACAGGGACTAGATTTAATTTTTGTTTATTTAGACGACGTACTCATAGCTAGCGAGACCGAGATAAAACACATAAAACACTTAACACAAGTTTTCCAAAGACTTTCAGAATACGGCTTAAACATTAAACCTAACAAATGCACTTTGGGAGCATCAGACATAAACTTCCTCAGTTATAACATTTCCAAACAAGGTATCCGACCTTCAGAAGAACGTACACAGTGCATACGAGACTACCCACAACCCACCACAGTCAAACAAATGCAAAAAACAAACAGTTACACTGGACAGAGAACACACTACAGGCATTTACAACAATTAAAGATAGTTTTGCAAAAGAAACACTACTCAATCACATCAGTAGTAATGCAAAATTATCGATTGCCGTAGACGCATCAAACACAGCCATTGGTGGCGTTTTACAACAACAGAATAACGGTACACTAGAACCATTAGCCTTTTTCTCACAAAAATTAACAAAGTCAGAAACGAAGTACAGTACATTCGACAGAGAATTACTAGCCATATACTTAAACATCAAACACTTCAGACACTACCTAGAAGGAAACAATTTTACGGTATACACAGATCACAAACCACTTATTAACGCTATACATTCACAAACAGAACGCAGTCCCAGACAAACAAGACACTTAGAATACATTGCACAATTCACACATGACATTAAACACATTAAAGGTTCAGAAAACACTGTAGCAGATGCACTTTCACGAGCCGAAATAGAAGCTTTTGCCTGCACAGACATCAACCTGAGAACACTACACAAAGAACAGAACACAGACACAGAATTGCAAGATATACTGAATAGCCACTGATACAAGCTCGAACAGATACTCATACCGGTACTCAACATTAAAATTTGGTGCGAACAGAAAAATTCTTTAACACGACCTTACATACCACAGACTTTACGAAAACAAGTATTCGAACAACTACACACTATAGCACATCCTGGTACACGAGCTTCACGGCGACTACTTACACAAAGATATTTCTGGCCGAATATGAATACACACGATAACAAATGGGCACAAGAATGCGTTAGATGTCAACGCTCAAAAATACACAAGCACACGAAGAAAACACCACACAAAATCAGCATACCACACGGCCGTTTCGAACATATCCACGTTGATATAGTCGGTCCTTTGCCAATTTCAAAAGGGTATAGATACCTACTTACCGTAGTCGACAGGAACACTCGTTGGCCAGAAGCATTTCCGCTGAAAGACACAAACACCGACACGATAGTCGACACTCTTCAAAGAGAGTTTATTTCACGTTTTGGAGTTCCATTGAAGGTTACCTCTGATCGAGGAGCACAATTCACTTCCGCGACCTTTAACACATTTCTCAAAAATCTCGGTTGCCAACATATAACTACTTCGGCTTACCACCCACAAGCCAACGGCATGGTAGAGCGTTTTCACCGCCAGTTAAAGGTTTCCCTTATCGCGACAAACAACCAGACAAATTGGTTCACAGAGTTGCCACTAGTTCTTCTGGGCCTTAGATCCTCAGTCAAAGAAGACATCAAAGCGTCGCCAGCTGAGATGGTCTTTGGACAGCCCCTCAGATTACCGAAACAAATAGTAATTCGCAACAATGAAACTTTAAACCCTTCAGAGATGCTTCCAAAAATAAAACAAGTAGTCGAAAACAAACAATCACACATTTCACACCATAACACAAAATTCCAACAACACGTTCCTAAGGAACTCAACACTTGTAAATTTGTCTTCGTTAGAAACGACACCATACACAGCAAGCTCAAGGAACCCTATGATGGGCCTTTCGAAGTAATCAACCGAAACCCAAAATACTTTACAATACTCAAAAATAACACACATACTACAGTTAGTTTAGACCGTTTAAAACCAGCATCAATTAATACAGACACAACAACTACAACACAATCCAAAAGAAAAGTAGTACATTTTAACTTACTCAGAAATACAACAAGATTCATTTGAGGAGGGGGAATAATGTGGTGCTCTGTCACATCACCACATAGAGTAAATCTCTACAGCCTATTTTACCTTTTCGTTACATTGAGACTTACCTTTTGTTACATTAATACTTACCTTTTTGTTACATTGATACTTACCTTTAGTTACATTAATACTTACCTCTCCTGTAGTTGATTTTTATCTTAACTTACATTTCACTTACCTTGATTTATCATTAATAACGTATTATACAATTTAGCAATTATTGAAAATACTTACACTTGTCTATAAAACACTTGTTATAAAAAAACATTTTGAATTGTATTCAGTTATTATATCTTCAGAAATTTTCATTTTGAAAATTTCAGTAATAAAAAATTGTTCAAAGAAAATTGTTGTCGAATAAAAAGTTATAAAATAAAATAAAAATTGGCTTTAAAATAAAAATTAATTTTAAATGAAAATCATACACCTTCGCACCAAATAGGTAAGGAACTTTCTTCGCTTTCTGCAAAATTTTATAAATACCAGTCTGTTTTAGACGATTTTAAATATATTGAAGAGTCAATTCCTTCACCCAAGTGAAAAAAAATACATGTCATTGCGTAGGAAGCAAAAAACGGATTCAACTCCAACTTTACATTCTTCTGAACATGACATTGCTGATGACATAGATATTTGCGGCGTAACAGCCCCTCCACCTATTTTAACTTCTACTTCGAATACAGCAAACATATCGATTTCTGCTCCTTTGCCAGTGCTGACACCTCCACTTTCATTGCCTTTTGTGACTTGGAGATCGTCTTACGATTCTTCATTTCTTACACCTGTTTCCAATAGTGATTGGATAAATGATTTCTTAGATAAGCTTTCTGATCTGTGTCTTCAACAAGTCAATGATATTTTAAATATAAACCACAGAACCCTAGACCTTGTATTTGTAGATAGATGCACTACTGTTAATCTCTATTGTTCGAATCCCGTACCTCTTCCAGAAGATGTACATCATCCATCTCTTGAAATAAAAGTTTTACTCCGCCAAGAAAAAGAAGATAAAGTAACTGCTGATGCGCGAAATAAAAAAGTTTATAATTTTAAAAAAACGGACTATGAAAAACTTAATTCCTTACTTTCGCGGACTGATTGGTCTCCAATTTTAACTAGCGGAACATCATATTCATATTTTGACGTCAAATCTTCGGTACAGTTTTTCAATAATACTCTGCAAAGGTGTTTTTTATTGTCCGTCCCAAAAAAAAAGGTTTTGCTCCAATCCTTTAAATCCACCCTGGCTAACAAATGATCTAAAGGCACTAAAAATTTTAAAAATCGTTTATTTAAAAAATATAAAATATCTGGTTCTAGTTTAGACTTTGCTTCCTATTCTTCTTGTCGTTATAGATATCAACTATTAAATAAACAATGCTATTCTGCTTATATAATAAACATAAAATCTCAATTTAAAGATAATCCAAAACTTTTCTTTAGATTTTTTTAACTCAAAACATAAAGCCTCCAGTTTTCCACCCCTTATGATAAGCAATCAGTAAGAATCATCTTGTGACAATGTAATTTCTAACATGTTTGCAAACTTCTTTAAATCAACTGACTCCGATATACCATTTAATACTAGCACGGTGTATCCTTTTCTCCCGCCAGTTAACTCTTTTGAAACTCCTGTAATAGACCCAAATATTGTTATGTGTTATCTTCGACAAGTAAAATCCTCTTTTACGACCGGCCCTGATGAAATTCCGAGATGTATTTTAAAGCAATGTGCTACAAACCTGTGTACTCCTCTAGCAAACATTTTTAATATTTCCTTGCATAGTGGTTATTTTCCTATTATATGGAAGGATTCTTATATTATACCCCTTCATAAATCTGGCTCCAAGATAGATGTGTCTTACTAGATCGATGTGTCGAGGTATTGCAAAATTAAGTGCAACCCCTAAGTTATTCGAGAAAATCATAACTGATCAATTAACACACTCAGTGCCTTCCACCATTTCTGTCTCTCAACATTATTTTCTGAAGGGTAGGTCCACTACTACAAACCTCTTAGAGTTTACTACGCGTGTTATAAATGGTTTTACTTTGGGACTGCAGACTGATGTTATTTATGCGAGCTTTATCAAAGCCTTCGACACGAAGCCTTCTGTTTTTCAAGTTGAGTCAGTGCAATTCAAATTACGCTCTTCATGAACCTTTACGATGTATGTGCACTGATTTCAATAGTAACTTCTACATGATTAATTTTTCTGATTCGGTAGACGCCTTAAAACGGAAAATTATATCACATTTAAATAATTAAATCAATTTAACTTCATCCTATTATACCTAACGCAGTTTTATAACAATGTAATATCGATAATTGAGACTGCTCTGTTTCTCCTTTTTGTCTCAATATTATGTTTTATAAAGTAAGCACAATTATTGTAAATATGAATCGTTTTTCAAATTTTGCTTTTTAATAAATCAATATTTTAATTTTAAATCGAATTGTGATTTACATGCTTACGTGACTTCCTGATTTGAAATTAGACTGAACTCACACTATCACCTGGATTGGTGTGCCAGAGTATATCTCTTTTCCACACAAGTTTATGCCTGCGTTGGACCAAATGCATATCCAACTAATTGGGATTTTGATTTGGCGAATATGAGATTTATCTCATTTCCACGTTGGTCCTTGGGTTGGACAATGGCCGCAAACCAGTTAAAATGAGTATAGTGTTTCGTATTGCTTTTGAACTCAGGATTGTTATTTCGAGTACCTTAAATTAATAACAACTATTATTTAAATTCAATGTTGCTTATTTATATAGAATCAAATATATTTAAATACGCGTTTTATATATATTAAATTTTTAAATTCCGCTGAAAAGCCAATTACTGTGCTTAGTGGAAAATCCTAATTGCCAATAGGGGGTATGTTTTAGTACGTAGGTGCATTCTGTCTGTCCCGGCTGATCCGGGCAGGATCTAGAATGAAATTGTGCATGCGTATAGGACGGGTATACGTATCATTGGAAGATTTCATACCTCCCGGCGAATAAAAAAAAAGATAAGGTCCCCCTATGATAATGGTCAACTTACTCTGTTGTGTTTGCCTGATTTCTCTAAAGCATTTGACACTGTAAGTCATAAACTATTATGTCATAAATTGAAATATCTCTTTGGGTTCTGCGACAACGCTACTCATCTCCTAAGTACACCCAAAAAAAATGTTGGAACATTAAAAAAATTTGTGCCTATTTAAAAAAATCTTTATTTTTGACTTAAAAAAGATAGCTTTTTAATGCAACAAGATAGGTGTTGTTAAACACAAAATTTTAATAGTATGGTCGCACAGCTTAGAAATTCGGTATTCGACCACAATTTAGACGTACCGTTTCAGTGGTGAAATTTTATGGGAGTTGTACAAGGGGGAGGGGCACCTCCCATACAACCCAAATTTGCGATATCGAATAGCTTTGAAGTTATAGGCCGCACAGCTTTGGAATCCAGTTTTTGACCTATATTTACAATGGAGTTTCAATGATTTCATTTTATGGGCGTTGGACGGGGGGGCGTGACATCTCCCTTACAACCCAAATTTGCGATATCGAATTGCTTTGAAGTTATAGGTTGACAGTGTAAGAATTCGTTATTCGACCTAAATTTATACATGCACTTTCATTGCTAACAACTTTGTGCTATCAAATAGCTTTGGAGCTATAGGTCGCACAACGCCGGAATTCAGTATTCGACCTCAATGTACACATGCATTTTCATTGATTACATTCTATGAGCATTGATCAAGGAGGAGTGGCACCTTCTACACAACGAAAATTTGTGATATCGAATAGCTTTGGAGTTCAAGGTCGCACAGCATCGGAATTCAGTATTCGACCAAAACTTACACATGCAGATTCACTAATAAAATTTTTAGAGTTTGTCGGGGGGGCGTGACACCTCCAACTTAACCCAAATTTGCGATATCGAAAAGCTTTGGAGTTATAGGTAACTCAGCCTCAGAATTCAGTATTCGACCTCAATTTACACATGCAGTTTCATTGGTAACATTTTATGAGCGTAGGGAAAAGGGGAGTGGTACCTCCCATAAAACCCAAATTTGTGCTATCGAATAGTTTTGGAGTTATATGTCGCACAGCTTTGGAATTCGGTATTCGGCCTCCATGCACAATATAAAAGTAAAAATGGCGTGGCGATCAAGAGGGCATGGCACTTACCATACAACCCAAATTTGTTATATCAAATAGCTTTGTGGATATAGATCGCTCGGTCTCGGAATTCAGTATTCGACCTCAATTTAGACATGCTGTTTAACTGATAACATTTTATGGGCGTTTGACAAGGGAGAGTGGCAGCAACGCGCCGGGTTTCAGCAGTGGACGTTTCTTATGTGTCCACTTAAGTTTGACGTATTTTCATAACTCTTTATATTCTTTGTGCACAAATTTAAATTCGCGTTGTCTTCGCTGCGATTCTGAAAAAACCTCCAAACCACACTTTTTGGAGGCATATAACTTTTTTGGTACAACCTATTGGATAAAACAATTGAATAACTGAAATGGTGGTCCAATGTACTAGAGATGTCAGTTTTCAAAAAACATCGATGCATCTATACCTGGACTATTTATACATCGAATGAATAATTTTTGATGCATCAAAGCAAAACGTCAAATATTTTCGATGCATATATGTTTTTCCGACATCCCTACTTTAAAGCAGTGATCCACTAGATACATGTTGTAACGCTGGGGCCACAAAGACGTTTATTCAGATGCAGATTTAAACAAAAAGCAAACTTTCCATACCGTTAACCTTGTACCTTTCAGTGAATAATGTATGGGTGCTTTACAACGATGTGCTAACACACTGAAAGAGACTTTGAAATTTCCTTAGACTTTATTTGTTTATTGTTTGATGTTTATTCTTATGTGAATTTGATTAATTTTGAAGTATGAATGCCAAGCCTTAGCGATTTGAGAGCTCCGATATAGCAGTTTGGTGGCTCGTCTTCAATAAAAGGGTAAAATTTTACTGTTGGAAGTGAAACTTATCGACGAATTGATGTTCAACGGCGATTCATTGGTGAAAGTGAGCTCTCGACGAGGACATTTACTCGACGCGGGTTCGAGAATCAGGGTGAATATTGAGAATCAGTGTCAATGCAACGACGTGGAATCAAAGAAGGTAATAGTTTATTTCAAAGTTAAAGCGCATTTAAAATAAAAAATTCAATTAAAAATTAAAATAAAAAAAAAATAATTAAATCTAAATCTACGTTAAGTTAAAATTGTGTACTTATCATTTCAAAGTGTTTAATACTTTAGTTTAAAGTGGAAACAACATTAAACTAGATATGTCTTTTTCGAAGTGAATATTTTCGTGTTTGGTGCCAAGTCGTTCCGAAAAATATTCGAATTGAAATAGTTACCTTTGATGTCACGTTGTCTTTTAGCTTAGTGTAGGCTCTACCGATTAATTGGCATCTGCTGATATCAGCAGAAAATTCAAGCATCGGCATCGGTTCAAAATTATATAATCGAAATCGGTTTTATACCGGCATCGGTTTTGTATCGGCATTGGTTAAAAAAAGAATCGGTACCGGTATCGGTATCGGTAAAGGTTAAAAATGCAAACTTCTTGCCTATACTATTCCGATTTTGTGTACGTTACATGAAAAAAATTACATTCTTCTTGTTCCCAACTGCAAAATTTTTACGGTTGCGATCAAATATCTTTCAGCTCCTCCGTCTAGTGTGCATTTTTCTAGTTCTACAACTTTTCAAGCACTTTGTACCATCCTTTAGTTTACACACATACTGGATATGGGCATTTCCACAGAAAGGTCCACCGCGGCCAAAAAAAAAGTTCTTGAAAATGATTTTTTTTCAACATGGTTACATTAAGAAATATTCAAATTGATCAAAATTGAAAAAATTTTGCATTTATCTAAATCAGATTTCGAAATATTCGCATGCTAAGTCGCGCCAACTCACCTGTTGTGTTTATGATGTTTTTAGGGCATGTTTTGTTTGGATAACAACTTCTAGAACAGATACATTATGCTTTGACTTTTGCTTTCTAAAATCACTTAGAGAAAGCAAAGAGTCGAAAGAGAACGCAAAAGGAAATATGCGATTACCAATAACGGTAAAATTATGATTTGCTGGTTTACTGCAATGTCCCGTGCGCGATCGAAAAACAACATTTCTTATCAGTACATCCAAATTACTTGCTCAAATTGCATTAAATTTTTTTTTGTAAACAGACTTTGTGTATGCCATCAATATATAAAAAAAAGTTGGAGATATAAAAAGATTTGTGTTTTTGGTGATTATTTTAAGTTTGTCCTGTGCGCGACCGTAAGTGCAACAAAATAATTTTAAGAACAATTTGTTTATTTTTTATTATATAAAATTTTCAATTATTTAAATGTAGATGAGCGAAAATAGTTGCCAAAAAAGAAGAGAAACTTGCAAACGGTGGAGAGAAAAGTTGAAGGAAGATCCAATAAAATGGGAAAACAATAAATTAAAAAACAAGATAAGAATGCGGAACACTAGGCTAAGATGGAAAGCGGCGACGGATGGTAATAATGAAGTAGTGGATAAAAGAAGGCAGCTTGAGCGCATACGTAAGAGACGATATCGACAAAAGCTCGCAGAGAAGAGAGATGCTACAAAAGAGCAAAGCTGTCCTTACAAATGCAAGCAAACCTTGGCGAAAGCTGTGAGAAAAGTTGAGATTGCTCTGCCAAGAGACTTAGAGAAAAAAGTTAAGGTACTTGAAATTTTATTAAACAAATTTCAAGACACCGTGCAAAAGAATATTAAGAAAACTAATTCCAAAAAGACACTGCCAGAAAGCTTAGATAATTCAATAAAAGAGTTTTATATAAACGAAAATATAAGTGTCCAAGCCTCAGGAAAAAAGGACACACTTTTGATAGCAGGCGATATAGTTGCTAAACGTTTTATGATGATGACAGTGTGTGAAGCATATGAGGTCTTCAAAAAACGAAATCCCGACGAAAAACTAAGTAAATCTTATTTTTTTAAGATGCGGCCACGTCATGTACAATTAATGAATAAAACGCCACACAATATGTGTGTTTGCATGTACCATGCTAACTTCGGTTATTTGCTGGAAAGCTGTGCAAAAATTATACCATCTTTTCCCAGCAATTTAGAAAGCTTTCTCAAAACTGTTTGCTGCAATATTCTTAGTGAAAATTGCATGACAAGCAATTGCAAGAAGTGCTTAACCGATTTGAGATAGCAACATATTCCTCTATCATATTTAAATAATATGAATGATGAAGTAAGTTAGCAGCATTGGCGCAAAATTGATAATACCATGGCCCTTTCCAGAACCGATGCAACTCTGTCTGATCTTATTGTTGATTTTGTAACGAACTTCCGTTTTCCGGATTTTTACAGCTGGGGTATACTCGCCGGTGTCCAGCGTTCGTTGCAGAAATTTGTAAATAAAGACCCTTTCGCTTTGTTCTCTTTAATATTTCCTTAGTTTATTCACAATTCAAAATTGGCGTTACTCTAATATCTTAATGGTATAGGACCTTACACACACACACCTATGCGCCAATGTTTTGACCTGAATCTTATTTTTGGTGTCTGATGCCCTTGAGAAGATGACGTGACGGAGCCTTATCCTTGTGACAATGTACGTAGTTCCGGAGAAAATGATGCGATGACGACGAGCGACGCTAGCGTGTTTCCTGGGGCTGTGGCATGGTTGAGATAGACGACGTTAGCGCGCTCCCTGGGGGCTTCCTGTGCGGTTGGAGTTGTCGACGTTACGTGGTACTTTTGAGATGATGTCCTAGTGGTACTTGTCGATGTTGAGTGGCAATTGGTCACATGTAGGGCGTTGGTTACGATCGGATGGTGGAACGTGTAGACTGGGATATGGTCCGCTGAGTGGTGTTTCCTGGGTGGTTATGATCTAATATGGTTTGCTACTCTTTCACCTTATTTACAAGAAGAAAGCTTAACTAACGTAATATGTCTACGGCTGTGTTTACGGCTATGTTTACGACGCTAAGAGTGAAGCAAAATATTAACGTTAGAAGGAGGCTTAACCAACGTAATATGTCTACGGCTCTGTTTACGGCGCTAAGAGTGAAGCAAAATATTAACGTTAGAAGGAGGCTTGACCAACGTAATATGTCTACAGCTATGTTTTCGGCGCTAAGAGTAAATCAAAATATTAACGTTAGAAGGAGGCTTGACCAACGTAATATGTTTACGGCTGTGTTCACGGTACTAAGTAAATCCAAATATTAACTCTAGGAGGAGGCTTGACCAATTTAATATGACTACGGCTATGTTTAGGATACTAAGGGTAAATCAAAATATTAACGTTAGAAAGAGGCTTGACCTCTAAGGGTAAATCAAAATATTAACGTTAGAAGGAGGCTTGACCAACGTAATATGTCTACGGCTATGTTTAGGGTACTAAGGGTAAATCAAAATATTAACGTTAGAAGGAGGCTTGACCAACGTAATATGTCTACTGTAAATCAAACAGACACTAATTCCACCAGGTAACACTCACCACTTCCCAGGCACGTTTGTTGAACGTGATCCGGTGTTACTGCTCGTGTATATCCAACCACTTTGACTGCACGCTGACTACTGCTATTTCTATAGGTCCAAACACTTCGACTGCACGATGACTACTGCTCGTACTGCACGTCCGATGCCTTCGCCTGCACGCTGAACAAGAGACTGAGTTAACGCCACGACTCGCCTTTTATTGCCTTGCTCGTAGTTTCTTGCCGCACTATGATGTTGAAACCAGTTCTCGCTCTCACTGTGTCGTATGGTTGTGTATGTATGTGGCGTGATACTAAAACTTGTTTGACTGTGACTAGTTTGTGTTGCTATGCCAGAATGATCTCGGTACCAGCTGCCTATGGCGTGATGACGCTAAAACTGGTTTTGTTTTGTCTTCTGTTGCTATGTGCGTATCGGCTTCGGTAGCGGTTGCATATGGCGTGATGTTAAAACTTTTTGTGTTGCTATGCCAGAGTGATCTCGGTTTCAGCTGCGTGTGGCGTGCGTGTGTGTGTGTGTGTGTGTTGGACTTAATCTTATTTGTATTTAATGTATATTTAATAATTAATGAATGTATTTAATAACTAGGCAAATAGATAAGTCACAATAAACTGAAAGGAATTAAAGTTATTTTCTAATTTCCATAAATGTTTATATGTATGGGTGTAATGTATTTATTTATTAATTAGACAAATGAAAACTAATTTACAATAATTCAAATAATGGTTTAAAGTTATTTATGGTTTTACAGGTGAGCATATGTGCAATTAAAGTAAATGAAAAATATTTCACAATAAAGTTAATGTTATTAATAAGTATAATGTTTATGTAAAAATTAAGTAAATGAATAATAAAATAATTCATGTAGTAAATTAAAGTTCATAGTTTCAAAAGTTAAGGGCAATAATTTTAGGATGTAATTAAATTGTCAGTGTAAAATTTAGTCATTACACTCCCCTCTTACTTCCTCGTGAAAGCATAAACACTGACTTGTCCGGCCCTAGTGATGCTCACCTGGTATTTGATTCCATCGATTGTTCGGGCAAACCGAACTCTGCCATTACTTCTTCTTGTTTGTAGGCTTTCTTTAATCTCCCTATTCAGTACTTCTGGAACATACTCCACCCTGTATTTATGTGGATTGACGGCTTGGTCGGTTGCCACCAATTCGCCGATGTTGAGGGGGCTGTCAGTATCGAAGGACAAATAATCGGTCCAGTCATCGACCTGCTGGGGTACCTCCATAGTCGGCGCCTCGGAATTGGCGTCATTGTCCAATTCCCAGGGAGAAAGCAGGACTCCTAAGTCCAGGCAGTCTTCAGTTTCGGACGCGGGAACAGTAGCACTTGTATCTGTAGCATCAGGGATTGCCTGGGGTCTATCCTGGCCAACATGTACGGTGTGGTTGACTAGGTCTGGCAGTTGTTGTGATTGTGTGCCACTGTCGCTGTGCACATAGAAGAGTTGTTGAGCGCCGCTGTCACTGTGGGCGGATAGGTGTGGTTGGGCGTCGTTGTCGCTGTGGACGGAGAAATGTTGAACGCCGCTGTCACTGTGGACGTAGGGGTGCTTTTGTTGGGCGTCGCTGTCGCTGTGGACGGAGAAATGTTGAACGCCGCTGTCGCTGTGGACGTAGAGGTGCTGTTGTTGGGCGTCGCTGTCGCTGTCGCTGTGGACGGAGAGATGTGGAACGCCGCTGTCACTGTGGACGTAGGGGTGCTGTTGTTGGGCGTCGTTGTCGCTGTGGACGGAGAGATGTTGGACGCCGCTGTCACTGTGGACGTAGAGGTGTTGTTGTTGGGCGTCGCTGTCGCTGTGGACGGAGAAATGTTGAACGCCGCTGTCACTGTGGACGTAGAGTTGGTGTTGTTGGGCGTCGCTGTCGCTGTGGACGGAGAAATGTTGAACGCCGCTGTCACTGTGAACGTTGGGGTGCTGTTGTTGGGCGTCGTTGTCGCTGTGGACGGAGATATGTTGGACGCCGCTGTCACTGTGGACGTAGGGGTGCTGTTGTTGTTTTGCCTGACATAGCGAATCGATTACCTTGGCAATCTCCTTTCGCTTATCCTTCGCTGCGGACAGAGGATATCACTGGCTATGATCCTCGGTAAAGTCTTGCCGTGGTTCTTGTAGAAACTTGTCGGCGCTGTGGAGGAGGAATACTCCACAATCGGTGGTATTGTCCTGCTGCGGCACCTTGACGCAGAGTGTAGGGCAGTTGTATTCGTCAAGAACAAGACGCGAGTGGAACAGCTCGCACCCGAGGTAACGGCGCAGCTGGTTGGCAGCATGCGTTTTATTTATACTATAATTATTTATTTATACTATAATTATTAAACTATAATTATTGGGCCAATTTCAGGGGCCCACTGCCGACGTCGTAAATTGTAAAATCTTGCCTGGTCCTGTGCTGCTCGCTCCATACGCCTTCGGACGATCTCATGGACTTCTTGATGCTTTTCCTCTCTGCCGGTGGGTGTCTGTGGCTCATCACCTGTTCCAAAAGTTAATTGATCGAAAAGGTTACCTGGTAGTCTCAATTCACGGCATTGAGTAAGAAATGCTGGGCTGTATCCCGTGGTATCTGATTTTGCCGAGTTGATTGCTAATGAAAGTTCAGGTAGGAGGTCGTCCCAAGTTTGATGGATGTCTCCGACGAATTGGGCTATCATGGTCTTCAGTGTACGATTCGATCTCTCTGTGGGGTTTTCCTGGGGTTTGTACGGGGCCGTGAATTGCTGCTTGGTACCAATGTCTTTGAGGAATCTTTTGAACTTGTGGCTAGTAAATTGGATACCGTTGTCGGTGGTCAAAATCTTCGGAGCGCCAAATCGAGCAAGTATGCGTTCTCGATACGCTTTGATGAGACTATCGCTAGTTGCCTTGCGTAGTGGGATAGCTTCGACCCATTTCGAAAATTTGTCCAACAGGACCAGAATCATGGTGTTGCCATGCTTGGAGCGCGGGAGTGGTCCAACAAAATCGGCGCTTACCAGTGACCATGGCTCTTCGGCTATTTGAGACAACATTCTGCCTGCGGGGGCTTGTTGAGAGTTTTTAAATCTCTGACAGGACTCACATCGACGTACGTAGTGGCAAGCATCGCGGGACATACCTGGCCAGTAGTAACGGCTTTCGATCCTAGCGATCGTCTTACGTATCCCAAAGTGACCCGAACTCGGGTGGTCATGGCATTCGTGGAGGACTTGGCTTCGCAAAAATGAGGGCACACATAGCTTCCAGGGTACGCATTCTTCGTCTCCTGCACGCTGTGGGATGAGTCGATAGAGCTGGCCGCCTTCCTCAGCATAGTCAGGAAACTTCTCGGGATTTTTAAGGATTTCGGCTCTTCGGATTTCTTCTCTAACCACCGGCATGTTTGTACTTCGGACGGGTTCAGCGTGGTTCTACATACCATCTCGAGGGGTTGACGAGAGAGAGCATCGGCAACTACGTTTTGCTTACCTTTCCGGTATTGGACGTCAAATTGGTGTTGTTGAAGTTCCAGGGCCCACCTTGCGATCCGGCCCGAGGGACTCTCAATTGAGTTTAGCCATTTTAGAGCAAGGTGATCTGTCAGGACCGTAAACTCGTAACCTTCGAGGTAGGGACGCATTTTCCGAATGCCCCAAACAATCGCCAAGCATTCTTTCTCCGTCGCCGAGTAGTTTCTTTCCGCATTATTAAGGCTCCGACTAGCGTAGGATATTACCTTTTCGGCACTATCCACCTCCTGGGTTAGAACGGCTCCCAACCCGTAATCGCTGGCGTCTGTCTGAAGAGTAAATCTTTTAGAGAAATCCGGGCAGGCTAATATTGGTGCTTTCGTAAGCCGGTTCTTAAGGGTATCGAAGGCTTCTTGCTGCTCGTGGTTCCATTTCCAGTGGCGTCCTTTCTTCAACAGACTTTTCAGTGGTTGCACGATGGATGAAAACTCTGGCACAATCGACGATACCAAGACGCGATTCCTAGGCAGCGTCGTAGCTCTCGGACATTGTTGGGTGGTAGTAAGGTCTCGATGGCTGCCACCTTATCCGGGTCGGTTTTAATCCCTTGGTCGCTGACGACATGACCTAAGTATTTGATTTCACTTTTGAAAAATTCACATTTAGCAGGGTTTATTTTTAAATTCGCTGCTCGAAGTCTTTCAAATACTTTCGATAGGTTGTCCAGGTGCTCCTTCTTGGTCTTACCCGTCACGACAATATCGTCAAGGTATGCGAAGGCAAATGGCTCCATCTCAGGTCCAATCACCTTATCCAGGGCTCGTTGAAAAGTGGCGGGCGCCGAGTGCAAGCCGAAAGGCATAACCTTCCACTGAAAGAGACCACGTCCTGGAACCATAAAGGCTGTGAATTCCTTGCTTTCCTCCGCCATTGGTATCTGCCAATACCCATTTTTAAGATCCAGGCTACTAATATAGTTGGCCTCTCTTAGACGATCGAGAATATGTTGTATCCGCGGCAAGGGGTAAATATGATGATGGAGTAAACTTTAGGTATCAGTCGTATTCATTACCTAAAGTTTACATTAATTGTTAAAGGTGGTTTTATGCAAAATTTGAAGTCATTATATTAATTTTTGTGGAATTGAAAGAGATTTTACGATTTTAATGAACTTTGTATGGGAGGTAGGCGTGGTTTTCATCCCATTTTCCCAAATTTCATACTCAAAGTTTATAAGATATATTAAAGACGATGTGCAAATGTTGAAGTCATTATATTAATTTTTGTGGATTTTAAAGAGATTTTACCGTTTTGGTTAAGTAACTGTGTATGGGAGGTAGGCGTAGTTTTCATCTGATTTTTACAAATACCTTACTCAGAGTTCATATTAAACATGTGCAAAATTTGAAGTCATTACACCCAAAATAGAATTAACTGTGATATTGATAACAATTTTTTGTTAATCTTTAACAAAGCAATATTTGTCAAACTTTTTGATTACACAGACAAATTTTGTTAGTTTGATAAGAATATGTTATTAGTTTGATAAAAAAATTTTAAATTTATTTTACGGTAACAAAAATTTTATCACATTGATAAAATTTTTTAGGATATTGACAAAAATTTATCAATTAAACAACAATTTTTATCATTTTGATAAAATCTACGATTGATTTCTTTTATCAATATGATAAAAATTTTATCGATTCAACAAACATTTTTTTTTTTTTTATATTGATTAATTTTTATCAATTTGTATATCAATTAACAAATCATTTATCATATTGAAAGCAATTCACACAAAGCAATTTTGTAGATTTGATAAAATTTTATCAATATGATAAATTTTACCCAATGACAGGAACAGACGCTTAACCGTTTGTCATTTCACCACTTCTTTTTGCGCTTTACAAGAAAACTTTGGCAGAGGAGCAAATAAGTTGAATATTATTATATAAATACTAAATGTTTAGGCCGCAACCCTAAAGTCTAATGTAATAGATTGTAAACTTACTGCGTTATCGACACGTTCCAGTGTCGAGGCTCGATGCACGAGCGACCCGCTCGATCGGCCTCTCCGACGAGGTCTTTTGGCGGTCATTTTTACTCACGTATTGAAAGTCATCCTTCTAAGTTAGAATTCAGCCATTTGTAAAATTAATACTGCTTCACCTATTGAAAATAAAATAAAAAACGTAAGTTTCAATAAATACTCATTTGCAATAATATAATATACTTATCTGTGTTCTTTTTATTCTGGTTGTTTTTTCTTCCATATCCAAGTGCATATATTTCGAGCACAAATTGCCTGAAATTTATATGCAGCCAGCTTGACGGTCAAATCTTTACAGCTCAAATAGCCAGCGCTCTGCTAGTGAAACAAATTCACGGAACAAATATATGCTTATTTGTTTATGGTCCTTTCGAAGCCGTTTTTAGAAACATTTGGAGTCAACCTAAATCCTAATAAATTTGGTGGAAAAAATCAGAGAAATCATCTTTAAAAGCACAGTATTAAATCACTACTTACCAGCGTCCAGCAGCAAAAAAGGTTAGTTGATTGATTCATTTTAGTCTCAAATATTTATGTGCAAGAGCTGAAAATAAAGTAAAGGTTTAAAATAAAAGATTAATTTAAAGAAAAAGTGTGATTGTGCGCGATTTATACGGCAAACAATATTTTAAAATTCAAGAATAATAGTTATAATTTGTAACAAAGTGCGCCATTTGCTTTCCTTTCGTCGCGAAGAAGCACGAAGCGCGAAATTTTAATTCGATTCAAAGTGATTTTAATGATTTCTTAACACCTTTGTTGGTAAAAATTTTGGTTGAATTTAAATTAAAGTAATATAAATAAAGGTGGCAAAAACTTTGTGGAAAAGTATAGTTGTTTTTTTTTGTCATAATTCGTTCGGTTTGCTGCAGTTTATAACAATCAAGAAACACACACACACACTTAAGAGACCAATTCGTTTCGCGAATTTTTGACAATTTTAAATAGTTTTTTGTTTGGGAAAAATATTGTGTCCGTCCGGCACTATTAACTTTTTACAACCAAATCAAAAACTCGCGACAGAGTGCACGATTTTTTATTGCCACTGGTTTGATTGAGTTTATAATTTAACGATTAAACCATAAATTTCGTAAACACAAAGAGACACATACACACACGCACACTAATTTATTTGGCCAGCTTTGTTGTGCTTGCCGTTTTTTTATTCGTCGCGTTTTTTATTGTTTGGATCACTTGATTGTTATTTTATATTATATTATTGGTATATTTTATACATTCATTTTTCAGACTTTAGTTAAGACAAGTTAAAACTAAAAGCAAACAAAATAAAGCGACTTGGTGGTGACAATTGTGACGAAGGAACGAGGTAGAATCGGAACGTTTTTAGTAAGACGAAAAAGTGTTGCCAGTTAAGCAAAAAATTTACCGTACATAGTACAATTTTAAATTTTGGTACTTTTTCCGGTTTTTTAACTATTTTCAGTTAAAGGCAGTATTTTTAACACCAAGTCGTCTTCGGAAAATAGTTTCAAGGATTTTTATCATTTTTTTTGAGAATTTTGATTTTTTTTGGGAGTTATTGTAAAATTTGTTTGTACTTAATTTTTAGGCAATAGTGTATAAAAGTAACACATTGTCATAATAAAAAAAAAAAGTTTCTACGTATTCGGAACTACGTACAAAATAAATTTTAATAAATTGTTAACTCCCAATTTCATACAATTTTTTAGGTTTCTACTAATTAGAGACCAATTCAAGGAAAAAAAGTATTTGATTGCATTTTTCACGCGGTTGTTTCTTTGCGGATTTTTGAAAATTTTATTATTTTGTATACAAAAATTTAACCTTTTATGTTTCTTTGTGAAGTTTCTACGTATTAGAAATGAGTAAAATGTATTTTTAACAATTTTTTATTCAAAAAAAAAAAAAATTTTCTTTGCTAGCGGAAGTTTCTACTTATAAGAAACAAAAGAAAAATATTTTAAGCATTTTTGAGCTTGAATTTTATTCACAAACGGAAGTTTCTACTTATTAGAAACAAATTAAAAATCGTTTGGAGCAGCTTCAGCTTTGATTTTCTTTTCTGGTTTTTTCGATTTGTTGCGTCTTCAGCAAGTTATAAAAAAAATAAAAAAAAAATACAAAAAAAAAACCAAGTTTTCCGTGCAAAGTTTTGTATTAATTTATTTATTAAACAAATTATAAAAGTTTTTTTTTCATTCGTTTTCGGGTTTTTCCAAAAAGTCTTTTTTTCCAACAAACAAATCATGGCTAAGATGAACTCGTTCATGAGGCACACCGACACTATTTTCGATTTGGAGAAAGATTTTGATGATATTCCTCAAAAAGAGCATACTCTTTTTGCTCTAAAAGTTCAAGAGGATGAGTTAAAATCTCAATGGGCAAAAGCAAAGGCGTCCTACGAATCCTGCCTTTAAAAATTAGCGTCAACGAGTAACGACGATGATGAAAATGTTTCCGTCGTGAAAGTTAGATATCGCTCATGCTATCAGGCATACGTTCGTTGTCTCGCTACAATGAACGAACTCACAGACAAGCTGTCCACAGCCAAGAAAAGTCATGAGGAACTGGATGTTACGAGGATGGAAATTCCGATGTCGGGCCATAACATAAACTTGCCGCCATGTGATACCGAGCTGTTTCACGGGGATTATTTGACATGGCCGTCCTTTAGGGACATGTTTTCCGCCATCTATATATCAAATAATCGGCTGACACCTGTGGAGAAATTGTTTCATCTCAATCAGAAGACCCGTGGAGAGGCAAAGGAGATTGTACAAAAATCTCCTCTGACATATGAAGGATTTGCAACAGCCTGGCAAAATTTAACTGATCGTTATGAAAACAAGCGAATTTTGGTGAACAGCCAGCTAAAGGTTTTATTTAATCTGCCAGCTGTAACTAACGAGTCTGGAAGTGCCATAAAAAAGCTACAGAGAGATATAAATAATTGTATATCAGCTCTTACGATGCACAAGGTAGATATAAGCAATTGGGATGCGATATTTACATATTTATGTTCAACGAGGTTGCCAGAAACTACGCTCTCCTTATGGGAGCAATCGATTGAGGACAAGGCGGAAATCCCCAAATGGGCCGAACTTGATAAGTTTCTAACTAGTCGATTTCAGACATTAGAAACGGTAAGTGACTTTAGAGGCGCGGTGCCAAAAGGGCAAAAACCAAGCGCACCTTCACCGAATGTGAAGAGAGTCAGCACATATCAAGCAAATGTGACGAACAATAATTGCAAGCTGTGTAAAAATCAGCAACATGCGTTAAAGTTCTGTCCAAAGTTTATGGCCATGAGCATAAATGACAGATCGTCAGCTGTGAGGCGTTTGCATTGCTGCCTCAATTGCCTGTCAACGGGCCACAATTCTAAGAATTGTAAAAGCGGGTACAACTGCTCGTCGTGTGGACAACGACATCACTCGTTGTTACACAAAGATTTCAAAGGTGCAAATAGTCATCAAAATGCGGGAGGTTCAAGCACGAGTGCAATACAGTCCACTCAACCATTGGCAGTGCAATCGCAACCAATTGCAAGCACTAGCCGTAACGTTCAATCGTGTTTTGCCTCAAGCAGCAAAAGTATTTTGCTGGGAACCGCGATGATAAATATTTGCCATCGAGGATCTATTTTTTCAGCCAGAGCACTTATTGATTCTGGCTCCGAAGGCTCGTTCATTTCTGAGAGGCTGCAGCGACTTATTCAGCTGCCTACTCAACGAACTTGCGCCCAAGTCTCAGGACTTAATAACGTGGTATCTGCTAGAGTGCAAAAGGCATGCACGATGGTAATAGGTTCACCTATTGATCCAACCGTTCAATTAACCACACGTGCGCTGATACTTCCCAAAATCACGGGCAATCTTCCTACTTGCTCAGTTGATCCCTTGTTGCAGCAAGCTTTTCCGGAGCTTGTACTAGCCGATAAGCGTTTTTATTGCAGCGATCAAGTCGATGTATTATTAGGTGGGGACTTATACCCACAAATCCTTCTTGATGGTATCCGTCGAAATGTTCTTGGGTCACTTATTGCTCAAGAGACCATCTTCGGCTGGATTTTAACCGGTTCTATCCCAACCACGTCCCAAAAACCTCCCTCTTCAGCGGTCGTTTCATATTTTAGTGAAGTTTCACTTGACCGACAGTTAGCGTCTTTTTGGGAGCTTGAAGAGGTACCGCAAAAGGCTGCATCCAATCTCACAGACAAATTTTGTGAGGACAATTATGTCAAAACGACCAGGCGTCTCTCGGATGGTCGATACGTGGTGACCTTGCCTTTCAAGGAAAACTTTCCAAAACATGTCCGCTTAGGTGATTCACGCTATATTGCGGTACGTCAATTCCTGCGCAATGAGGTGAGATTGGCCAAAAATATAGCCTCTAAGAACGAATACGATGGTGTTCTAAAAGAGTACCTTCTGCTGGGCCACATGAGCGAAATATCTTCTGGTCTCAATCAGCGACCATCTTCAGGATACTACCTGCCTCATCACGCCGTCTTGAAGCCTGACAGCACCAGTACAAGGGTTCGCGTGGTCTTTAACGCGTCTAGCTGTACATCCAATGGTGTAAGTCTTAACGATGTCCTACATGCAGGTCCAGTTCTGCAAAGTGATTTAACTTTGCTTATACTGAAGTGGCGGTTCTTCCAATTTGTGTTTAATGGCGACATTGAGAAGATGTACCGCCAAATACTCGTGAGCGAGGACCATCAGCGATTCCAGCGAATAATCTTTCACGATTCACCAGGGAATCAGCTGCAAGATTTCCAGCTTAAAACCGTCACTTTTGGTGTTAACTGTGCTCCGTTTCTAGCCATTAGAACCCTTTTGCAGCTTGCCGATGATGTGGAAGGCAGCTTGCCGCTAGCGTCAAAAATCTTGCGTCACCATATGTACGTAGATGACGCACTGGCGGGAGGTCATGACCTGAAGTCAGTGGTGCAAGCTCGTGAAGAGTTAGAAAAAGCGGCACAATCAGCAGGTTTTTCATTACGAAAATGGACAGCCAATTCAGATGACGTACTACGAGGAATTCCGAAGAGTCATCGCCTGCGTGAAGATTTTCTGGAGCTGGAAGATACGAGCAACGTTAAGACGCTAGGCATCAGGTGGAACGCCAGGTCCGACCATTTTTATTTCAATGCGCGTCCACTGGATCAAGAAGGAAGCTTTTCGAAAAGAGAAGTGCTGTCGGCCATAGCAAAACTTTTCGATCCCGCAGGATGGTTGGCCCCGGTAGTAGTCATCGCCAAAATATTGATGCAGCAGGTCTGGTTGGATGGCATCGGATGGGATGATCAATTGACCCCTTGTACTTTGCAACGTTGGCAAGCTTTTCTCGAAAATTATCCGCATATCAGCGACGTGCGAATTCCACGTTGGGTAGATTTCTCGCCAGAAAACGAGGTGCAGTTCCATGGGTTTTGCGATGCTTCTTCGTATAAGCGCTTGGCTTATATTCGTATTAAGCGCTTGGACAAGGTAAGCGTCCATCTCCTCGTAGCAAAAATGAGAGTGGCACCAGTCAAAACGGTGTCGTTGCCCAGGCTCGAGTTGTGCGGCGCGCTTCTGTTGGCAGAAATGGTTGAAGTATTCCTAAAAACGTTAAAGACTTTTAATCATCAGCTGTTCTTGTGGACAGATTCAACCATTGTGCTAGCGTGGCTGCGAAAACAACCGTGTACCTGGACTACTTTCGTTGCTAATCGAGTCACAAAAATCAGTGAGAAAGTGGGTACCAAGAATTGGAGTCATGTGGACTCAGCAGATAATCCCGCAGATCTGGCCAGCAGAGGACTGGAACCACAGCACCTAAGAGATAGTTCTTTGTGATGGCATGGGCCCTTATGGCTGCAGCAAGAGACCAGTTCGTGGCCAAAACAAAGTGACGAATGTGATACAGCGTTGGAAACAAAAACCATAAAAGCTCATGTGGCTTGTGCTCAGCATATAGGCGTTTTAGAGCGTTTTTCGTCATTGCCTCGAGCCTTGCGAGTTCTAGCGTATGCATTACGATTCTTTCACCGAACTCACCCGGCCCATAAAAGTAGTTTTTGTTCTAAGTCCGCTACGATATCACAGCAAGAAATGCGAGAAACGACAAGGAGACTTGTGATTGCTAGTCAAAAATTGGGGTATCCATCTGAACATGCCCACTTATCAAGAAAAATGTTGATTGACTCAAAGAGTTCTATTTTAAATCTAAACCCGTTTCTAGATAACGAAAATATACTTAGAGTCGGTGGCCGGTTAGCAGGGTCCGAGCACATAGCTTATAATGAGCGACATCCTGTTATTTTACCGTATGACTGCCAATTCTCTAAGTTACTTGTGAAATTCACCCATGAAATTTCAATTCATGGTGGGAACCAGCTTGTATTACGACTTATTCGGATGCAATATTGGATTCCCAGAGTAAAGAACATGATAAAATCTATCATCCATAATTGTAAAGTCTACGTTATCGACCGCAAGCGGTTACAGACTCAACTGATGACTTCATTACCTCCAGAGCGAACCAAATTATCTCGCCCATTTGCAACTACTGGGGTCGATTTTACAGGTCCATATGAAATTAAGAATTACACTGGTCGCGCCTGTTTCATTACTAAAGGGTATATTTGTGTGTTTGTCTGTTTTGCTACGAAAGCTATTCACTTAGAGGCTACCAGTGATCTCAGTACTGCCACATTTTTGGCAGCATTCTCGAGATTTGTTTCACGTCGAGGATGTCCAGAGAAAATGTATTCCGACAATGGAACCAATTTTGTGGGTGCCTCCCGTGTTTTTAAAGAGGATTTTAAAGCCTTTCTAAGTGATTCAAGAGAGAAGGTGGTGTCAAAGTTTGCGCACCAAAACTTAACGTGGCACTTTATTCCGGCAGGCGCTCCTCATATGGGAGGTTTGTGGGAGGCGGGTGTTAAAAGTTTTAAGTTGCACTTTCGCAAGGTAGCGTCGGATATGAAATACACGTTTGAGGAACTCTCCACCTTGCTATCGCGTATCGAAGCATGTTTGAATTCACGCCCTCTGAGCCCTATGTCATCAGATCCTAATGATCTAGCGCCGCTAACTCCAGCGCATTTTCTCGTAGGGGGTCCTTTGCTTGCTCCGATTGAACCGGACATTGTTGAAAGTCCAATATCGATTATCAATCCGTGGCAAAAACTCAAGGCATTGAACCAGAAGTTCGGCCAAGTGTTGAAAAACGACTATTTAAAAGAACTTCACAAGAGACATAAGTGGAAATTCCCCCGCGAAGACGTAAAAATTGACGACTTGGTGGTCATCAAAGAGGATAACCTTGCGGCCTGTGAGTGGCGCTTAGGTAGAGTCATGAAGACTTATGTAGGCTCCGACAATCGTGTCCGTGTCGCCGACCTGCGAACTGAACGTGGAATTATTACCCGACCGGTTGTAAAATTGATTCGTCTGCCGCCCATCTCGTAGTTAGATGTAATCGTCCGTGTTCGTAATTTTGTGCGTGTTGTCCTCCGTTCCGTTCCGAGGAAATTAACGTATTTAATTTCTTTTGTTTCTCTTAGCCACCGAAAAATGTCGAGCGTCGGAACCGTATCCGCTGGAGTAATACTGAAGTGTCGCGTCTGCCTAGCTCGTCATCCACTACGTTTTTGCAAGACGTTCGTAACCGGCAACGTCGCCGATCGGTTGCGGCTGGTGCTCTTGTTTAAATACTGCTCGCGGTGTCTCTCCCCAAACCACTGCACCGACGAATGCGCCAGTGATGGGCGTTGCGGTAAATGCGATGGGTCGCATCACACCATGCTGCATCTGGGCCAGGCTAAGGACGACGCAAAGTTGGCACCGACCAAGCCGCACGACGTAGTCAGGTCTGATTTTCTACAGTCTTCTCGTCAGTGCGGGACGAACGCCGAGGGGAGTTTTGCTGCGCGGCCTAATTTGCTGCAGGTTGAATCGAGCGTTGAGGGGGACCGGAGGTCTGAAAAAGACGATGACGAAGCAAGAATGGCGCGTTGTATCCGCAACGCAGAAGAATCGCGCGCGCTTCGACCCTCCTTGCCCTCCTTGAAAGACGCGGCGCGCAGGTAGAAGATTGCGCTCAAGAAGAGACGGGCATCACAATCGGGGTCAAGGACGGACCCGGCCTAATCACCGCCGCTCCAATAGTGGCGCTCAGCGCCTGCCCTCGCCATCACCGTTGCCATGTCTGCAACAGGTGACTTCGCTCCTCCCCATGGCGCTCGTCAAGGTGATTGATAAAGGTCGCATGCATCGGATTCGTGCTTTGATTGACGCTTGTTCGGAGAGCTCCATAATTTCCCAGCGTCTCGTTCGCCAACTTGGGCTGCCATCGATGCTGGTTGGCTCGCAAGAGGTTTGCTCCCTAACCCTCCGAGCGAACTATGAGTCGAATCAGTCGGTGACCGCCCAAGCGAAGGTGTTGCGTCATTTTTCGCGAGTCACGCCGCGGCAAAATCTGGACACGGCGATCAAGGCACAGTTTTCGAATCTGATGCTTGCTGACCCCGACTTTTTCGTTGCGTCACCGGTCGACATGGTGTTAGGGGTAGATGTTTACCCGAAAATCCTGCAACCAGGGATTACCCCGAGTGGTTTTGGAGGGGTCATAGCTCAAAATTCAATTTTTGGTTTTGTCATATCGGGCACGTTGACCCACTAATATAATTTCTTTTTTTTCATAACCACCTTTATATATTATAATTAATTTCCTTTTGCATATAATTAATAAATATTATAACGAGACTAACATTGAATTAATCAACTCTTTTTTTTGTTATACCTTTAAGATATATTTAAGTAATTATCATATCTTACAGTAATACTGCAAGGGGGGCGGCATGTTTAGGCCGCAACCCTAAAGTCTAATGTAATAGATTGTAAACTTACTGCGTTATCGACACGTTCCAGTGTCGAGGCTCGATGCACGAGCGACCCGCTCGATCGGCCTCTCCGACGAGGTCTTTTGGCGGTCATTTTTACTCACGTATTGAAAGTCATCCTTCTAAGTTAGAATTCAGCCATTTGTAAAATTAATACTGCTTCACCTATTGAAAATAAAATAAAAAACGTAAGTTTCAATAAATACTCATTTGCAATAATATAATATACTTATCTGTGTTCTTTTTATTCTGGTTGTTTTTTCTTCCATATCCAAGTGCATATATTTCGAGCACAAATTGCCTGAAATTTATATGCAGCCAGCTTGACGGTCAAATCTTTACAGCTCAAATAGCCAGCGCTCTGCTAGTGAAACAAATTCAGGGAACAAATATATGCTAATTTGTTTACTAAATATACTTTTGAAGTTATTTAAAATAATTTAAATTAAAAATTTTAAAAAGCAATGAACGATTTGGAGTCATTAATAGTCGAGCTTCACTTGGACTTAAAAAAATAAAAAAAAATATACAACTTTTGGAATATTTAATAGGAGGTAAGTTGGAAGAAAAATTTGATTATTAACATAAAAACATACATTTTATTTATTTAGAGAGTGAAATAGACCGAAGTGTTTTTTGATAATAATCGAGTTCCACAAATCCTCTTTGAACAACTGCTTAAAGTGTGGCAGAAACTCAATTAAAGTATTTTTTTACATAAGTACCAACATATAAAAAGGGGTTTTTCAGTGAGATGTGAAAGTGTACAGTAAAAATTTTTTTATTAATTATTATAATCATGTATGCATCTGAAATACGTTATTCTTCGAATAATCAGTAATTTAAAAGATTTTGAACCAAAATATAGAATTTTGGTTCCAAATAGTTTAGTTTTTATTGCACCTTAGGATGGTTTTAATGTATCAACAGAGTTAAAGTGAGTTTTCATTTTAGAACACAAACTTGAAAACTTCAAATCTTTAGTTTATTGTTTAATTTTTAGAATTAATTCTGGTGTAGTACACATTTTATTTGTAACCCTTTCAATGGCTTGGCTAAACTAAGAACAAAATAACTTTATTGTGGTAATATTCCTATCATTTAGGTCCTAAAAAGATGATAAAAACATACCATAGATTTTTACCTGCGCTACTTACGTTTTGCAAGAAAAAATTGTTGTGCTCCTTCGGCACAAAACTTTTTTTTAACGTTTGTTAATTCCTTGAACGTTTTTCAACACTTAAGATTTTTGTTTTTTAAACCAACTTAATATTATTATCATTAAAAAATAAAAAGATAAAAAAACTTAATAGGGGAAAAAAAGGAAAAAAAATGTTTTGTTTTTCTTCGGCACAAAATCGAAAATCCAACTGACTCTAATGTCAAATATCTCTCTAAATTTATTTTTGTAATGTTGGTTAATCCTCTTTACATATAACCAAACGATTTGACTTAAAAAAAAACCATTGCAAAATAAATATAAAAATTGCTTTCTGACGTGTCCAATATAGTGGGTAAATCCACTGAAAGGGTTAAAGATTCATATTTTTATTGACACTCACATAAATACACTTACACCTTTGTTAATTTAAATAAAATTAGTAAAAATTTGATGCAATTTTTCAGGCTGAAACCTAAATATGTCTTAAAAGCAAAATTAAAATATTTTTTATAATACTTAAATCGATGTTAAGTATTGTTGCTTTAATTTAAGTCATCTCTTTTTGTGATTTTATTGCATTAGTAAAATCATGATTTGTTTTTTATGTAAAACAGAAAATTTTTCATATCAATCTTTAGTGGTCCACTTAAAAATATTTCATTCTCTTCGATCTAGCAGCACATTTGAATGTTGCGAAAGCAGTTGTAATCTAGCTTTTGAAAATTTAGATTCATTCAGAAAGCACCTAAAAAGAAGGCACGCTTCATCAAACAATCAGAATACGCCAAATATTCCTGCTAAAAATAAAGATATACTTAACCTAGAAGACTCACTTGCAGGTGGTTCCAACATTGCAAGCGATAATGCAGATTCCTTACCACCAATTGGTTTCCTTACATACCCACCAAATCTTAAGAACCTTAATGATATCGTTTCCAAATCCGCTTTAGAGTTTACATTAAATCTCCATAACAAAAACAATTTAAATAGAAAAGATGTAGAAACAATTCAAAAATTGGTTGTAGAAAAAATTACAGAGCCAATTGCAAAATTTCTAAAAAATAATGTCGAATATTCATTAGACATCTAACCCATTTAAATTATGTTATTCGGAATATCATTTAAGTAAATGGCTATTGGAAAATGATTATTCAAAAGAAATACTACAGCTTTCTATAAGTAATGAAATTGGAGTAGTTCAACGTAACGGAGAAGCAATTTATGACGAAAAGTGTACAATGGCTCACTATTACCTTTAGGGTATCAGATGAGAAAGCTATTTGAAGATAAAAACTTATTGAATCATTATTTAAAAAAATATGGATTTGATAAAAGCAGAAAAAATAATAATAATATCGAAATTAATGGATGCTGATCTGTGGAAAAAGAAAACATGTTCTTACTCGAATGAAATTTGTGTTCCATATTTCATTTATATTGATGATTTTGAGATTAATAATCCTCTTGGTTCTCATCCCAGTCAATTTCCGGCATTTATTTTAATTTTCCATGGATTGAAAACAGTTCAAATTTAGATCACATTTTTGTAGCAGGCTTTATAAAATCATTAGATTTGAAAAATTTTGGAAATGACCAATGCCTTAAACACTTTGTTGATGAAATAAATGAATTATAAATAAACGGTTTATTTATAAAATCTGATCAAGGCCCTCGAAAAGTTAATTTTATTTTGGGGGATAATCTTGGTTTAAATTCAGTTTCCGATTTCAGCAAATCATTTTCGAATAAATATTTTTGTTTATTTAGACAAAGCGACAACTCAAATGCTTTGCGAAGAAAATCCAGAATATTTAAGAAATATCGAAAACTATGAAATTGACCTTTTAAATAATTGTTTTGAGGTCTCAGGAATTGCTAAAAATTCAATTTTAAACCAAATTAAAACTTTTCATGTGGTGGAAAATTTCTCTGTTGATATGATGCATGATCTCTTCGAAGGCATTTGCCATTACGATCTCTGCCATATATTTTCTTATTACATTAATGACTTGAAATTGTTTTCTTAAGACACATTAAATGCTCGCAAAGAATATTTTAATTATGGTAATATAGAGATTGGCAATATATCGGATCCTATTAAAACAAATCATTTAAAAAAGTTTTGACTGAAAATGTCGGCAAGCGAAATGAGGTGTTTCGTACACTTCTTGCCTCTGATGATAGGAGGCCTTGTACCAGAGAATGATGAGGTTTGGGATTTTTTACTATGTTTGCTTCAAATTATTGATATATTGCTTTCCGATAACTTTATGCTTAATAGTATTTTTGCCCTCAAGCAAAATGCCCAATCTACGAATTCAAGAAAAAATATAACTCTTACTTTAGCAAAAAAGTGCCAACTGAAGTTTTCTCACTATTTGTTTTCGGCCGATACTGATTCACTTCAAGTAAATGAAAAATTTAAGACAGCAGTTACAACAGATATTGACTTATTTTAACTTAAGCTAGAACCCGACAGTAGACCTTCGTCGTATTGCAAAATTACCTTTAAGGGAAGATGCTATAAAAGAGGATATTTTTTAACGAAGTTCATACAGCAAAAAATATGCTTATTTAGGATTGCTCTGGTTTTGATTATTGAGGAGAGTGATCGCATACTATTTGTGTTTGACGAGATTTTTATTAAGGGTTTTAGCTCTCATTATTGCTCATACGAAGTTGATTTGAATGAAACTATAATAAGAAAAAAATTTATTTTACGATATAAAAGAGTTCAGTGAGCCACCAATTAATGCTCATAAAATTTTTAGTGGACAGCTTATGATACGCATAAAAGAATATTTCTGATTTATTTTTTCTATCACATATTTTTATGTTTAAAGTAGCAGCATATTTGGATTCAAATTTTGGTCAATATATCATTTAGATTGATTTATTATTACTTAGTAATAAGTTCAATACTAAATTAAATAAGTTAAAATACCAAATAAGAAAAAAATATAAATGATTTATCGGAATACGTATTCTTTACTAATTCTCCACAACACTCCACAATAACACAACAAATGGAGAGCGCGGAGCAAATTCAGCAATGTTCAAATACATTACAGTTCAAATCTCACCAAATCAGACTGTTCCCAGAATTGATTAGCCGGAGCTTTTAAGCCTTCTTGCGAACTGGGGCGATGTTGTTACACTTATTTTTTTACATTTAAGAGGAAGAAGTAGATTTGGATATTCTAAAAAATATGACATCGCGACATGCAGAATTGTTAACTAAAGATTTTAAACTTGGAGTTTTGGTCAAATTTGAGAGCAATTTAAAAAAATGGCAGATGAATGTCAACACTACAGTCTCTTCCAGTTTATCAGAGCATGCAGCAACTGAGTTGTCTCCTAATATTGATAAAACATATACTTCGTCGCAAAGTTCCTTAGAATTTGTTAAAAACAAGGAACAGTTTATTAAACTAGAGGATTTACGGCAACAAAGCAGCCAGGGGAAATGTTTAATAGAGAAATATAAAAAGGGTATTGATCTAAACGATGGATGCAGAACTATTTTATTGGATATCATAATGAATTATTTAGTTCAAAAGGAAATCAAAATGGGCACTCTGTTGGCTGAGAAAATTGCAGACGAAACTATTTCGGTTTTTCCCAAAGAGATAAAAGTATTTTCTTGACTAAAATAATGTAAAAATACCTCTTAAATATGCTTTCTTAATTTTAGACAGTTTATTTCTTCAAAGAAACCGGTAAAGCTCCAAAAGGATTTACTTGAAGTATTTCAATGCTTTACGACCTTTAAAGATCTGTGGTCTCTTAGGGAAAAAAAGCATACGTTGACGCAGAAGCAGGAACTTCCAGAAATTTTCAGCGTGAGGGCTCTATCTCTCTTGGTAAATAAATTCCATACATGAAAAGTAAATGTTTTTAAATTTGTGTCTATAGATCCAGAATATGACATAGAAGAACATTTAGAGGCGATTAAAATGGATAACTGCAGCTGGCCTGAAATCGAGAAGCACTATTCAGCCACTTCAAAGCATCGCCTCTTAAATATTTCGGAGTCATCGTCCACCGAGGAAATTTTAAGCAATTGGAATCATTACAAAAGCCCTCTTGGATTCAAATTAGTAAGTAAACTTCATTGCTTTTTATACTTATAAAAAAAAACAAAATTAAATTTATTACAATTGAGGAGCTCGTTTTCAAAACGTGCTTTGTAAAACAAACGTAGTATATTTATTTTTATGTGCCTACATAGATTCATTAAGATTTCGACACTCTGCATCCAAATTCAAAAAGCTTTGTTCAAAACTTTCCAAATCACTCCACTGAACTTTTTAAAATTATTGAACAAAGAACAAAGGATCACAGCAGTCTGTCTTTGATGAGAGAGTGGGAAAGGATTAAAACTCCATCAGAAAGTAAGTTTCACAATTTATAATTACTCCTTTTGTGTCTACTCATAGAAATATTCGAAAATAAATTCACTAATAAAAAAGTGACAGAAGTTAAGCCCTCTTCACTAACATTTGTAACAAATGGTGTAGGGTATTTCGTCGTCGGTTTATACCGAATTTAACGTCCCTATGCCGTCATTATGCTAACCAAACATGTTTGCCGAACATTTTTTGTTGTTATTGTTTCACGTATAAAATGAAAAAGTAATTTTTTTCTCATATTCATTCTATCTGTGCACCATAGATGGGCATAATGCAATAAATTAAAAGTGCATTAACAAATATCATTAGCACTATGCGCTTAGTGGTAATGCAAATCAAATTTGCATTACCATTAACATGAAAAAAATTGCATTACCATTAATATGTAAAGGTAATGAAAAAAATTGCATTACCATTAGTATGTAATATTAATGGAAAAAATTGGATTATCATTAGTATGTAATGATTATGAAAAAAAATTGCATTTCCACTAAAAATTATTGGTAATGAAAAATTAATGGTAATGAAAAATGCCAACCAAACCGCCAAATAACCACCAAACATTTCAGCGAAGAGAATAAATTAACGAAAATGAAAACCAAACATGTTTGGCTAGCATAACCACGGCATTACTGGTTTTAAAATCAATGTTTGTTAAGAAACAAGAGTAGTAAAAGTAGAAGTGGTGAAAATAGTTAAATGATCAGCCGCAATGATAAAAATTTGAAATAATTGCTATATATTAGTATTCGCGTTTGCATTAACATATTTATATGTTTTTGATTTCAGATGGGCGCTATGTAACAATCCTGTAGTTGATTCATGCGTTTCTGATACCCACTTCAAAAGTAGTGAAAATCGAAAATGGGAAGAAAATTTATATTAAGTATTCGATTAAGGATTCCCAGAACTCTTTTACAATTATCGGAAAAACATTGGAAGAAGCAGAAGCAGCATTGCATCGAAAATTGGCAAAGAGAGAGGCAATTCAACCTTTGATTATGCTTACTGGAAGCGTCATGCATCCGGAAAATATAATCCTTTATTTTCATTGGATAAAATTCAAATTTTTTTCAATATTAGAAGCGACTGATATTTGATTTAAAATATTTATCATTTTTAATTTAGAACATCCACTTGCTTCTAAATTATCATGGATATTCATTTAAAAATTTTTTTATGCATTAGACATCACATCTGAAAAAGTTCATCCAAATGTAAGCCTTTTGTGTTCTCATCTTGAACAACTGAGTTGATTTAATTTTTAACTACAGATAATTTAAGTTGTACTGAATTTAATTTGTAATTTCATGTATCAAAAATTAACAATATAATTAATGACTTTGATTGTAATAAATTTTTATGTTCGACTAAATAAAAATCTTTACATGTTTTCATATCACAGTATATGTTATCAAATTCACTAAATTATTGATATACATGAGGGAATAATTGTTCATTTAATAAGAAGTTGTTTGATTCAGCAACCAAATAATTTGGTTTGATTGAACAAATCTTCTTTATTGAAAATCGGAGGCGAAAACGATTTATTATTAAATAAAGAAAAGACATATATATTTATATAAAATATTTTCAACTCCAAATTTAAAACAATAACATTTTTTTTAATTAAGCTGATTTATTAATGTCGCTATATGAAAAATTCTTTATTATGAGAAATAATTATCTCCGTGGAATAACAAAACAATTTTTGAATTTAATATATAGGGTAAATCCACAAAATTTTTTGTTAAATCAACAAAATATTTTGTAAAATCAATGTTAAATAAACAAAATATTTTGTTAAATACACATAATATTTTGTTAAATCAACATAATGTTTCGTTTAATCAACAAATATTTTTCAAACCTATGGTATTTTTTATCAATTTTACAGAAATTTTTATCAATTTCACAAAAAATTTTATCATTTTGACAAAAATTTTATCAATTTGACAAAAATTTCATAAATGTGATAAATTTTGATCAAATCAACAATATCTAAGATTCTTGTTGGTGCTCCGAATTGTTTATATTGATAATTGCTTTATCAGTCTGAAAAATTTTTTTAATATATGGATTTTAAAGAGATTTCACCGTTTTGGTTAAGTCACTTTGTATGGGAGGTAGGCGTGGTTTTCATCCGATTTTTACAAATTTCTTACTCAAAGTTAACATTAAATATTAAAGACACTGTGCAAAATTGGAAGTTATTAAATTAGTTTTTGTGGACTTTAAAGAGATTTTACCGTTTAGGGTAAGTCACTTTGTATGGGAGGTATGCGTGGTTCTCATCCGATTTTTACAAACTTTTTACTTAAAGTTAACATTAAATATTAAAGATACTGTGCAAAATTTTAAGTCGTTATATTAATTTTTGTGGATTTTAAAGAGATTTTACCGTTTTGGTTTAGTCACTTTGTATGGGAGGTAGGCGTGGTTTTCATCCGATTTTTTACATTATTAAAGTTACTACATTACTAAGAATATTTGTTAAGAAAAATTTTTTTTGAAATAGCATGAAAAATAAATTAAATTTGAAAATTTTTCGGGCATGATACGAGAAAGATTTTTACCCCATCTTTGAAATGTATATAATTTTCTTATGTGTACAATCGTGTGTGAACCGGCGTATTATAATAACAAAATTAGTGCCAAAAATCTCAGGAAATATAATTATATATCATAGATTACATTTTCTTCATGTGCATTCTAGACTCCTTTATGCCATTGGACACCCCCTAGAACAAATCCTGCGGACGCCCTTGGTAGAACGCAATACACGGCATCGCAATGCTTAGAACATGCATAGAACAATCCGGCGCAAATGGTCTTGCATCATAGCAGTTGCAAAATTATAGAGTATATTTTTACTCTAGACTAACAAAATAAAAAGGAATGCATTTACTATGCTATTGCAAATATGAAAAAGCCATAAGGGCTAACGGAAATATACCGTTCACACCTGATAGACATTTTTTACAATTTTCGCATTCCACGGTAATGAGGAACGGACGAGTCAAAATTTTTTCCAATAATAGAATTAATTTATAGCTTAATATTATCTTAACAGCTCATATTCCAGTAATTTTTAATTATCAACACAACAGTTTTTGTTTTAAATACTGATAACGTAGAAAACACGATCTACTGATCGTAGAAAACATGATGTGATTGAATTGTTCTCTAAAGTTGGTACGCTTTTGTCTTAATTTTGTTTTACAACTGTAACTTATATTTTTTGAGAACGTATTAAGATAACATTGTTTACTATTATACATAACAAATATTTTAAAAAGGTAAGTTAATTTAAAATTTATCGTCCTCTGAAGCGCCGGTGTTTCTTGTACCGACCAACACAACAAAATATAAATTAGTTTTTCCTAATCTACAAATTTGCAGGTGAATAAAAGCAAATCTTTGATTTGAGTCTTGAAACAGGGGCCCCTCTTCCATTTCGTAACCCCAAACGTACTGACTGGGCCAAATTTGCCAAAGTGGCTCGCCCAAAAATCCGTTCTTTAGCCTACAAGCAAATCTCAACTGCGGAGGAGTTAGACTCTTCCGTGGAGGCCCTAGAGCAAACCATGCAGGTTGCCTTTAGAGTCTCATGTCCCATTAGCAGGGGCAAGAAGAAATCTCTTCCTTCGTGGTGGAGCAAAGATTTATCCAACCTTAGGAAAAGGGTTAGGAAAACTTTCAACTCGTGTCACAGACAGTGTCTTTGGCAACCATACAGAGACATCCTCAAAACCTACAAGAAAGCAATTTGAGACGCGAAAAAGCATTCTTGGCAGGAATACACCCAATCGATCGACAATATAAAAGAATCGGCAAGACTAAGCAAAATTCTGTCCAAAGAAAGCACCAGTCCATCTTTCATTCGGAAAGACGATGGTACGTGGACAGAATCTACCAATGAATCACTGGAACACTTACTCAACACACACTTTCCCGGCTGCAGGAGCAACTGCAATGAGAACTTAGGTTTAGAATCACCTGAGGCAACTGCGGCGGTTCCGACTGGCTCCTTTATCTCAATGGATAGGGTTATCTGGGCCTTAAGCAACTTCTCTCCATACAAATCCCCAGGTCCCGATGGCATACTTCCAATAATGTTGCAGAAACTACAAGATGTAGTTGCACCTATTCTACTCTCTATCTTCACTAAGTGTCTTTGTCTTAACTACACTCCAAGGAGCTGGAGAAGAGTTAAGGTAATATTTATACCCAAAGCTGGGAGGAGAGGTCACGAATCAGCCAAGGATTTTAGACCAATAAGCCTCACATCATTCGCACTGAAAACCCTAGAGCGTGTACTGGATATTCATCGCAGGGACGTTCTAAAGGGAGCTAACATATCCAACGCCCAACACGCATACCTCAAGGGCAGATCCACAGATACCGCCCTACACGAGGTTATTACCACTATTGAAAGATCAATATACTTTAAACAATACACTCTTGCGGCCTGCTTAGACATAGAAGGGGCTTTTAACAATATTCATACTAGGGCCATTTTTGATTCTCTTACCAACCTTGGCGTACAAGCACCGGTGAGAAACTGGATAGTCTCAATGCTCAGAAACAGAATAATCCAGGCAGACCTGGGTGGCTGCCAACTCACAAGATTTGTCAGTAGGGGTACTCCGCAAGGAGGAGTAATCTCCCCCCTACTCTGGCTCATCGCGATGAATGAATTTCTTAATACACTAAATTGCAATGGGGTCAAAGTGGTGGCTTATGCGGATGACGTGGTTGTTATGGTGTCAGGACTGTTCCCCTCTACGCTCAGTGAGCTAATGGAGGTTGCTTTGGGAAAACTCAGTGTCTGGGCTGCCAGGTGCGGCCTAGGAGTTAACCCTAGCAAGACGGAACTGATGTTATTCACCACAAAAACCAAAGCGCCACAATTTGTCCTTCCAAAGCTCAATAACCAACCTCTTACACTATCCAGTAGCGCAAAATACCTAGGTGTCATTCTGGATCCTAAGCTAAGCTGGAAAACTAACATCGAACAAAGGGTCAAGAAGGCCTGTATAGCCTTCTACGCCTGCAAAAAAACCTTTGGTAGAAAATGGGGTCTTCAACCAAAAATGCTCTTATGGCTATACACAGCAGTAGTGCGACCCATCTTGGCGTATGGTGCACTAGTATGGTGGCCTGCACTGAATAAAGCATACAACACAACTAAACTAGCTCGGATCCAGCGATCCGCATGCATAGGTATCACAGGGGGTATCCGCTCATGCCCCACTGATGCACTTAATGTCCTGACACATTTACTCCCCATAGATTTACACATTAAGCTTACCGCAACAAACAGTGCAGTCAGACTCAGAGAGTCGTACAACTGGCGAAATAGACCATATGGACACAGCAACATTCTTAATCCGCTACCTCGGGAACTGATTCCTGGAAAAACGGACTACGACACCCCCAAACTCGACTTCACGAAATCCTTTACAACCAAGTTTCCCACCAGGGTGGAATGGCGCAATGGGGGAATTGATCTAGCCTTCGATGTGTCCTTTTACACGGATGGCTCCAAGATGGAGTGCGGAGTGGGAGCGGGCATATACTCTGAGAAACTGGGGGTGGCGGACTCGTTTCGTCTACCAAACTCAGCCAGCGTCTTTCAGGCCGAGCTTTTTGCGATAAGAGAAGCTTGTCGCACCTTAAGGAGAGCTAATACCAACCACCTTAACGCAGCTATTCTGACGGATAGCCAAGCTGCCGTTAAATCTTTAGCTGCGATCAGTACCAACTCCAAACTGGTAAGGCAGTGTAAGGATGAACTGGCCCGGCTAAGTCACCAACTTAGCATTACCATAATCTGGGTTCCCGGCCATAGGAACATTTATGGTAATGAAAAGGCGGATGAATTGGCCAGGCGGGGTTCTTCCCTTGACGTTTCCAGAGCGGAACCAGTCGAAGTTCCACTGAACACAGTCAAGGGAGGAATTCGTTCTTACTACTTAACCTTAGCCGGTCGTAGATGGAGAGAACTACCAACCTGCAGCACATCAAGAAAAATATGGCCCCTCTACAATATAGGCAGAACTCAACAGTTGCTATCAAAGCCCCAGAGCGACATAGCCAGATTAACGGCTATTATTACGGGTCACTGGTGCATCGGAGTTCATGCCGAGAGAATCGGACTACCTTTCAACACCCACTGTCGCAGCTGCGATGACCCAAATGAAAAAGAAACACTATCACACTTTCTGTGCACCTGCCCGGCCCTGGCCAGGTCCAGACTAGCAACGCTTGGCAGGCCCTTCCTCAGCAAACTAGAGGAACTCTCAACAACAAAAATCAACAATCTCCTAACGTTCATCAATCGCACCGGATGGTTATAACCTAGCAGTGCGCTGCCCAGTCAACCAACAGAAACACGAGGTTATGGTATCAAAACGGCTCACTAGAGCTACTTGGATCCTACTTGCATGTAGAATCACCATCTAAACCAAAAGCAAATCAGCAAAACTTTGCTCAATCATAGTGTGATTTTAGAAAAAGATTGCTTAATTAAAATAACTACTCATGTATTTAGGAAAAATTCAAGTAAAATTTTGCTGAGTTATTATAAGCTCAAAAAACAAATTTTTACGTGGCCGAGGTTCAAATCTCCAGATGGTGGTAATTTTTCAATTTAATTTAATGTTGTTAATTATTTAACTTCAAAAATATGATAGATTTCAGCAAAAACTAATAAAATTTGCTATTCCAATTTATAATAACTTAGCAAAATTTGATTAAATCTATCATAATTGAAACATAATTGAAATCTAACATAACTGAAATCTAACATAACTGAAATCTAACATAATTTTGAAGTGACTGAGAATCAAGCGCAAATTTTGCATAACTACAATACAAATTTAGTAAACTGTTTTCTCCTTGTAAGCAAAAAACCATTGCAAAGTAAGAGGGAACTAACCCTGCCAGCATTTTGAAGTGCCATTCATCGCCAATCGCAAAAAAGTGACGCCTAAGGTATATCTTTTAAGAGCATTTGGCGATAGTCAATATTTTACAAAAACAAAAAAAGAAAAAAGAGTTATCGTAGCTTTATCTTCTCAACATGCACTCAGTTCGAATTTTTTCATCGCCACTTTGAAGGCAATTCTGGACGATCGCTTTTGTGTCTTCTTTAAAACATCAAAAAGAGACTTCTTCAAGTGTCTATTACAAGACGCCGGCGGGTTTCTCCCAACAGAAGTAACTTTTTCTATAAAAAACAGTAGCTCAAGCGTTTTTTTATAAGACAATTTAATGAGTTTGGGGTAGAATTTCCGTAGAAACTTATGCATTTTATAAGCAAGACAATTAAATTACATTATCAGATTAAAGAACAACAGTGATCTTCACAGGAACATTTTTACAAATTTCTTTTTTACGCAAAACATTGTATTTTTTTAAGTATCGGCATGGCAATAAAAATTTAAGAAAATGTATATACACTTGTACTACAAATAAAAAACTTGTTAATACAACAAATTATATTTTTAACAGAAGCTTGAAAACAGTATAATTTTAAAAAAGTAAAAAACTTGTCAAGTATAAAAGATAAAGTATATTTAAATAACTTTTTTTATTCCGCAAACATAAATGATTTAAGCTAACATTTTTATTTAATAGTAAAATATATTATTATTATTTAAGAAATTATTTAAAATTATATATGCACAAATCGTATATCTCCTGTCAGGCGTGTACCTAAAAAAAATTTCGGGGGGTTTTAATTTTTTTTTTTTGCTTAGACTTATTCTAATTTTTCTTTTAATATATAACATATAATAATAATATATTCTGTTTTTTTTGGGCTAGTGCATTTAAAATTTTTTCCTTAGTCACTTCCACATCCCTGTGAACATTCAGAAGAGCTAACCTATTGAGGCTTTCTTCTCCAGTTTTACTTCTCATGCATGTTTTGAGTCTTCGAAGCGACGAAAACCAGGGTTCGCTTGAAGCGACTGAAACCTGCAACGTTGCATTAATCTTCCGGAATCGGCTTGTTGATGGATATATAATGCATAGATACTTAAAAGTTACAGGTCGATTTGTCTGATTCAAGCAGTGCCTACAAATATGGGGTACAAAATATTAGTCAAAATCAATATATAAACACTGAAAAAATCATCACGTTGTTAAATTCAACACAATGCCTTTAACATCAATGCATTACATTTCAAACAAAATTTAAAAGAATGTTTCAAGCAGTTTTTTAACCATTTTTTAACAATATGTAATAAAAAATTTGCATTAAACATATTTCGTCAACGTAAGAAAAAATTGTTTTCAATATGTCGCCCATTTCACATTGAAGTGTAATATCAGTGGCACTGACCATCTCCGATCTGGCTCAAATTTTGTGCTTAGATTAGTTTATTGCTTAGAAATCCAACTCCGGAGTGAGGTTTTGGAATTTTTTCGCGGACCCATAGATATGTGAATGCCAAAATAAGATCTATTTTGAGACAACGTAACTCAGTCAATTTAAATGCGATCTTTGTAAATAGGGTATCATTGAAAATTCTATTTTGTGGGAAAAATATTAAACTTTAGAAAAAATTGCAGTTACATGACCCATTATAGTTTCAAAGTTTAATACCATGCCAGCAACAGGTGCTATAATTTTTTTTCATTTTCATTATTTCCAAAATTATGAAATGAAAGTGTGTTCTTTAAGGGTTCAGAAGTTCGCACAAACGTTTTGAACAAATTCAACTAGCGTTGATATTTATTGTGAAAAGATCACAATACAAAGAAACTTAAACATTTTTTTAAGTAAATAATATAAATTTTTTTTCAAAATATAGTTTTTTAAAGTACAAGTAGTTCTTTTTTGTCGGTGTCAAGATATTTTTGTCCCAATTTATCTTAAAAAAAATCAAAGTGCATATTAATAAGATTACGACAACCTAACTGTTATTATAAGGTTTGGTCACAATTTTTCCCCCGCTACGGGGATTTCCCTTATTAAAATGCACTTTGATTTTTTTGTTTCCGATAAATTGGGACCAAAATATCTTGAAACCGACTGAAAAAGACAGCTTTTTTAAGCCACCTTTCAAAAAGAATATGCATTTAAAAATAAACAAAAAGATTTATTTTGGAATATGTTTTTATCTTATTTAAACTGAGTATAAAAACATACTTTAAAATTAAACAAAAAATTTTAAAATAGAAATTTAACGCTTTTGCGTTTCTACAAAACAAAATTTAAAATAAGCGTATTAAATTTTTGACTAAAAACTCATTTATTTTTTGTACAATTTTCTCTTACTCTCTTTACAATAATGAAAAATACGTCGCTATCTGAGTTTGAATTGAAAAATTATGTGAAGTAGAATCTTTGACAATAATTGTCAGATAATTGAGACCAAGCTGAGAAAAACCCCGATTTTATATTTTTAATTTTTAGAGTGATTTTACTAAAAATTAACATTAACTTAAATAAAAACTAATTTATTACTTTAATGTTTAAAACATTTAAATATTTTAAGTCGCAGTAAAATGCAAACTTCATCGAATAGAGTTAAAATCTGGTATTCGAGGAGTTCCGGGAGTCGCTAATTACGAATATGACGTCGAAAACTCAAAAAAATTAAAAAATGGAATCGAAAACATGGCGGTTTAATTTCATTGTTTTTAATTAAAGAACAATATTTTAAAATTATATTTTAAAATATTTGTTTTCAATACTAAGGTTTATTAAAACTATTTTTAAACAAATGTTTTTAAACTGTTTTAAACTGCATGTTTACTGTAAAAGTATATTCAAAAACATTGTTTTCGAAAAAAACTTTTGTTTTTAATTGAACTGTACAAGCACTTGAGTTTTAGTTAAATGAAATTTTTTCAAGGTCTATTTAAAAAAAAAGTTAATTTAATATGAACGCAATTCCATTAAATTTTAAAACATATTCCCTAAGTGTACTTAAAAACTTAAAAAAATTTTAAGTCTATATACTATAGTATTGTCACAAGAAATGTTTTAAATTGAGTCTTTTTATTTTTTTTCCAATGTGAAATGGCATCTAGAGATCTTTGTCGTGACCATAAACACACAACGGCTGCACGGTGGGACATCATAAACTTCAGTTGAAAAACACAACAGAGAATAAATTAATATATTTTGCTATTCGTGCTACGTTGTACCTGATTCATATATAATATATAATTCAAATATTACATTACATAATTTAAAAACTTGCTTTTTAGATGACAATGACTGCAGAAAAGTTGATTGTCGTGGTAATTAAGAAAAATCACGAGATTTATAACGAAAGTAACCTTTCAGTACTTCCAGTTAACTAACTGTGGAGCAACCCACGCCAAGCTACTACACGGAAAAAAATGGATTGCTAAATTTGTAATGTGGTTAAGCAAAACTTGCGCTTGATTCTCAGTCACTTCAAAATTATTCTAGATTTCAGCAAAATCTAATCAAAATTTGCTATTCCAGTTAATAATAACTAAGAAAATTTTTGATGAAATTCAAGCTACATTTTGCTAAGTTATTATAAACAGCAAAAGCTAAATTCTACTTATTCAAGCAAATATTTGCTGTTATTTTAAATTGGAATAGAAAATTTTGATTAGTTTTTGCTGAAATCTAGCTTATTTTTAAAGTGAAATAACTATTAACATTTAATTAAATTGAAAAATTACCACCATATGGAGATTTGAACCTCGGCCGAGTGAGTGATAGTACATGGACTTATACATTTGACCATCGCAGTTGTTAACTAATCGTCGCCTAATTTTCTTCATTAAGAATAAACGCTTGCTCGTCTGTTTAGAATAAATTCTCTTGAATTGAGTAAAAATTTGCTATTTGAGTTTATAATAACTCATAAAATATTTGCATGAGCTTAGTAAAAATTTGCTATTTGAGCTTATAAGAACTAAGCACAAATTTGCTTGAATTAAGAATTTGGCTTGCTTTTGAATTTATAATAACTTAGCATAATTTTGCTTCAATTTAATGAAAATTTAGCTTTTTCCTAAATAAGGGTATTTTTTATAGAGTCATACAAGTTTAAATCATAATAAAACATAATAATATATTTTTAATATCAATGAAACGGGCTTTATTGGATAGAAAAATTTATGACATTAATTCTTAAATATGATTTCGGTCATGTGGCCGCCATGGCTGGCGCTTACAAGGCGCAATCTGGAACACCAATTTTCACAAATTTCGCAGCATTTGCGGCCGTATCTCGCCGATAACTCTTCGAATATTGATTTCCAGGTGTTCAATTGTTTGTGGTTTATCGACGTAGACAAGTGACTTTACATAAACCCAAAGAAAATAATCCAATGGGGTTAAATCACACGATATTGGGGGCCAATTAATTGGGCAATTTCGTGAAATTATCTTTTCGCCAAAAGTTTCCTTGAGTAAATCAATAGTAGCGACCGCTGTGTGGCATGTAGCTCCGTCCTGTTGGAACCACATATCAGCAAGATTAATGCCAGCTAATTGAGGTACGAAAAAACTTCGAATCATGTTCCTATACCGTTCACCATTGACAGTAACATTCTGACCATCATCGTTTTTGAAGACATATGGGCCAATGACTCCGCCAGCCCATAAAGCGCACCAAACAGTAGTTTTCTGTGGATGTAATGGTGTTTCGACAAAAGTTTGTGGATTCTCCTCACTCCAAATACGACAATTCTGTGTATTTACGTACCCATTCAACCAAAAATGGGCTTCATCGGAAAATAAAATTTTCCATGGAAATTCAAAATCAATATCAATTTGTGCTTAAAGGTTTTAAGCCAAGATCTTTTCGTAAAATCTTCCATAAAGTGGAAGGACACAACCCCAGTTGCTGAGAACGGCGACGAATTCATTGATTAGGATCATCTTCAATGCTTTCATGTAAAGCGGATACAGATTTTCAGTGCGCACTGTTCGGCATCTCACGGGATGCATATTATCAGTAACAGTAAATGTGGTCCGAAAACGCTCTATTGTTCTTTGAATTAGCAGCTCTGAAGGACGATTATATACGCCATAAAATGGACGAAGTGCACGATAAGTTTGACGAACAGAACCATTATTTTGATTAAAAGTTTCCACAATTTTTTTCAGAGCACGCGTTGCTCTGGTGTAAGTCGATCCATAATAAAATGTGAAAGCAAACTAAACAAAAAGCAACTATCAGCTGTTAGCTTGGTGGTCAAATAAAGCAGTGATGCCAACTCAAACTTGTATCACTCTATAAAAAACACCCTACATGAGGAGTGATTACAATTTAGCAATCAATTTCTAAAATCACACCATAATTGAGCAAAGTTTTGCTGATTTGCTTTTAAGCAAAACATTTGCTTGATTCAAGCAAGATAATTATCTCAGTGAAGTCGACGCTTACAATGGCTGCATTCTATCCCAAAAAGCGCTCAGTAGCATAAAATATTTTCGTTATATAAAATTGCGACCGCTCCGGGAACATGTTCTATGAGCGCATACTATTCAGCTCCAAAGTTGTGCAACAGTTCCTTCCGCTGAATGCAGCCAATAATAGGGCCTGTTCGGAAATGCGTCATGATGCGCAAACTGCTTTTGCTGCACAAGCAAAATGTTCGAAAAAGGACATTTTCGCAGCACTGCAAACATCAAACATTCTAAACTATAATAATAAAATGTTTTTAAATTCTAAATTTTTCTAAAAGAATATCTCTCTCTCATAGGAGACGCACTTTAGCGACCAATATTGTACATTTACGTATATGTATGGGTCTGTTCGGATACTGTATACTTTTTTGAATAAAAATTTAAGTTACTTTAAGCACTTATTTTTACGGTTTTCGTGCATGTCCCGACCATGAAATTCATGTAAAAAAGTATAGCAGTGAGGGGACTGCCGACCGAAGCGAAAACCTATATATAAAATATTAGTATTCCCTGGAAGACGTTGTCCTGCCACGACCGCCTTACTGCTATATAAGAATTTTCAAGCTAATATAGGGTCGGATGGACATGTAGGAATGTGCGAAAGCTCATACTGCAGCTCATACTACATGTAGGATGAAAATCAAAAAGTTCTAATAGTTCCGCCATGATCTTGTTCTACTCTGTGCGTCCTTGTTTGTAGATTTCCTTGGTAATTGTTGTTGGCGCACTTAGCTGGAAATTTTTTGTAGACGTTGTGAATTCTAATCGTGTAGCTACAGTTGCCATATGAAATCAGAATTATTTTTGTTAAGAACTTATAGCAATTTATTAAATTTTTTATATATTACTTAAACTATTTCTTTTAAGCAAAAGTATTACCATATCAAAAATTACATATAATTTAAGTAATTTATTTAAATTATTTCATTATTATAATTGAAATGCCTCCACAAATGACTCTTTTAATGCCTCCACTTTAGATTTTGCTTGCAGGCAAACAGGAAAAATAGAAAGCAAAGTGCTATTTATTTTTCGCCACCAATTCGGTTCATCCCCTCTAACGCTGCGCAATCGTTGTGATCATGTCATTCTCTCTGCGTTTTTGTTGTAGATTTGCTTGGTAATTGTTGTTGTGCAGTTAGCTTTAATTTTTTTGTATATGTTATTTGGTAGCTTCAGTCGGCATATGACAATCGAAGTATTTTATATCGCTTTATATATATGTACATAAAAACACACAAAAAACCTGCAAAATAAATTTATATTTACAGTTGTAATTTAATTACTACAGTCTGCTTATCATAAGCGTTCTATTTCTTACCGCCTAGTGTTGTAAATCGAAAACGCAAACAAATGACAAGTAAGACACGAGAAGCAACACCTTTTTTTATACAAAATTCTATTGCTTCTCGTGACTTGCTTGTCGTTGGTTTGCGTTTTCAATTTACAACTCTAGGCGGTTAAACTGTCTACGTACATTTATTATATTAAATTATATATAATTTATATACTATATCTATTTCTTATATATTCTTATTTAAATACACAACACAAACTATATATATAGCGTGCATGTATATTGTGTTATTAAATAAAAAGATAGAAAAAAAAGATTTAAATTTTTAAATTAATTCAATAATGAAATAATTTAAAAAAATGATATGAATTATATGTATATAGTTTTGATATGGTAGTATATTTAGTTAAAAGAAATATTTTCAGCCATTTATACAAAATTTCAAAAATTTATTTAAACTCTTATCTAAAATAAATCAGTTATCATATGCCGACTGTAGCTAAAAAAGTCTAAAAAAAATTCCAGCTTACTGTGCAACAACAATTACATTTCAAATCTACATCAACAACGCAGTGAGAATGGAAATGTTCACAGCGGTTGCGCAACGTTAGAGGGGATGAACGAATCGGCGTCAGAAAATAAACCGCATTTTGCTTGCTATGCTTTGTTTGCCTGGTATCAAAATCTCAAGTGGTAGAATGGCAAAATTAGACAAGGTACTGTTAAAGCGGAAAGCCGGTGACCGAAACTGTCAAAATGAAGTTGACATTTCATACAAAATATGCAACCAATGAGAATGCAATATGAAAGCAAAAATTTAACCAAAATACCAAAATGACTGAATTTGACAGTTATGGTCACTAATAAAGAGAACACATTCAGCCCTAACACTTCCTTTTCTAGTTGTACTATGAGTGGTGGCATCAAAAGGGACTTCAGGGCCAGTCAAACAAAAACCAAATACATATCAAAAATTTTAAATTTATTTTATTTTAACCTACAGCAGCTCTAAATATACATGGAAAAAGCTATATCATTCAATGTTTCGCAGCGGAGCAAAGGGAGGGAAAAAAACGATGTGTCAGCAGAGGAACTTATTGATGGTTGCTTGCTACATTTGCTGAGCGCCTTGTAGTTAAGATCCAAGAGCGTCATTTAAAACCTACTCGCTGTCTGTATTGATGACGAGAGTTGCTCTCAAAATGACGATGAGGATGACGCAAACCAAAGATTTACCCTCTACCAAAATTGTTCAACGATCCTAAATAAGTTTTTACTTCAAAAAAATAACGAAAGTGCTTGAGTTTGTGTGTACGTGGACCAACGATATCCCGGTGCATCACCAAGTGCAGCAAAGTTAAATTTGCTTTCTTTGCTGGTGAACGTCCTCCAAGTGCCACCAGCAGCAGCACAAGCAAGTGCAGCTCAAATTTCTTGCTAGTCAACATGTGCCAACAAGTGCCACCAGCAACAGCACAAGCAAATGAAGCGCAAATTCTCCGCTTTCAATTTATTTAATTCACGCCGGAGTATAATGGCAGAAATTTGCCTCTGCGCTTGAGACATGCTGAAATGGTGCTTCTGAAATACTGGAGAGTTGATCAGTCAATTGAATTGTGCTGCACTTGTTTGTGCTTCTTGTGAAGGCACTTGGAGGAAAATTTTGCCAGCAAAAAAACCCAATATAACTTTGTTGCACTTGCTGATGCACCGGGAGATCGTTGGCCCACACACACAAACTCAAGCACTTTCGCTATTTTTTTATTATTTTGTTATTTTTTAAGTTTTTCAAGCTTACAATATTACAAGTTTACGAAATAAGTTGCAAGTACAAGCACTCAAATGAAATATGTCGAATAAAATGCAAATTAAATAAAATATTTGCGCCAAGACACGATCGAAATGTGAAACGACAAAATTTGCAATTGTCAAAATTTGATCGTCCATTTGACACAGCAAAAAAGACAAATTTATTTCAACACACAAATTTTATTCAACCTGATATTTTCTATCCTACCACGACTGAAAAGTTTCCTTTTGACACTTACCCTTTACACGGAGGTTATACGAGACAGTACTGTTAAGACAGTAGCAACACATTCACAAATTTTTACCCACACATACTAACTTTTGCTACTGTCTGCTCTACTGTCTTAAGTTTTTTGTAGACAGTTGGCGGGACAGTAGCTAGGAGAGTAGAATGATATTTAGCATATCAAGTGACAGAATATGTGAAAATTTAATAGAATTAATGGAAAATTTGCAATACTTTGGCGTACTCGTAGTTTTAACAAAAATTTTCTTCATAAAATAGAAATTTTTTACTATTGTCTACTGTCTTGCCAACTGTCTTACCAACTTTCTGTACTTTTTTTTCGCAGACACAATGTTTGACAATTAAAACGTATTTTTCACTGTCTTAACAGTACTGTCTCGTGTAATCCCGGTGTTGTAAAAAAATTTATTAACAAAACAATGATAGTTGACAACTCTGAAAATAAAATGGCGCAGTGATGAAAATAAAAAGCCACTGACAAATACAACAAGTGTGAAAATTGTCAAACTTTGTTTGATGATATATAATAAAATAAGAGCATGCATGTAATTATTTGAATGTTCAACATATTCCTTTATCACAACTTAAAGATTAAAATGTTAAAACACTCAATCCATACATTATTTTTTCTTGTTTGCAAATGAAGTTCCAGCAGAAAAAAGCAGAAAAAAAAGAAGATCGTCCCATTTTTAAATCTCACCATGCATAGCAGCTGTTTAAGTAAAAGAAAATTTTTAAAAATGTTAACAAATACAACAACTGAAGAAATTGCCAAACTTTAAAAGCATATATAGGCCAATATAAAGCGAATTAATAATAAGTTTTGGTTGCAAACATCTTATTGCAACCTAACTTAAGTATTTATATACTAACAAACAGATTATATGCATTAATTTCAGGAGTTGCCAAGTGATTTCTTTGTGAGCTTGCGGCCGATTAAGAACAAGAGACGATAATTGTTGATATTTTTATGCGCAAATACATGCAAACATTTTTTGAGGTTACGTTTTCTAATTTTCCTATCTTGTTATCTTTGCTGTCTGTATTGAAGGCGAGAGTTCCTCGGAAAAATACGATCACGCAAACCAAAGATTTATCCTGTACCAAAATCGTTCAACGCGCCTAAAGAAGTTTTCACTTAAAAATATGGCAATTCTTTACGAGTTTCTTCTTCCAATAAACTATTGCACCAATTCCTAGGTCTTTCATACCAAAAAAATTAAGTTTGAGACCTATGGTTTGACTGAATTTCAATGTTTTATCTTCTTACGAAGGGTAAGTAAGTTTGTGCGGGTCCCGACCATCACTCTGATGTGGAACTGAATTTAACACAGCCGAGACTAAAACTGAAATGTTTTGGCTGCCATGTTTAAAAACGTTTAATTTGACATAAAATTGCCCATCACATTTCTGATAATTGTTGCTAGTAACCAAATGTACAGCGAAAGAGTACTCAAAAATTACTAAAAATGTCCTGACCGTTGCCGTAGAATGGCCGAATTGAACAAATTTGCAAAATACACAAGAATGTGAATTGCTCTACAACATAAGCAAGAGCATTAGGGGTCGTATTTTTGTTAGATTGTTGTTGTGATTTTTAGGAAAAACAATGAAATAATCGTGTAAACAATTGATCAATAGCATAAAATCTGTGGTCACAAGGAATAACGGCTAAACTGAAAATATCTTAAAAAAGCTATGTGGCATTTTATTTATTGCCAATCTTTGGAAGGATACATACAAATACTTTTTAAACAGAAAAGATTACCACTTATGTAATGTCTGCACACATTTTGTTTGTAACAGTTTATATTTTCAGGAAAAAGGTCGAAGTTAGTGCAATAAATATATCGTTTTTTGCAGAAATATAAAAAAATAAACGCCATTTCAGCCCTTGGAAGGACTTTGACCTAGCTTCTTTTAATTAATTGGAGCACAGCCGCGAATAATGTTTTAAGCGACAAAAAGCAAATTGTTCGCAATACATAAAAAACGGCAATTTTTAGACACTTTTTTAAAATCATTTATTATCTATGTTTAAAATGAAAAAATGTTACATATCCAAAACCAATTCGTTGTTAAAACGTTATTCCACGTTGCAAAGCAGGGAGTGTGATGGCTTTTAAAAAGTTATTCACGCAATTAAAACATACCTTAATAAGAAGATTTGTTTAATTGAAGACTTTTCTTTGAATGAAATTTTCAATAACTTAAAAGAAAATATTTTAAAACCTTCAACAAAATATATCTGTTTAGTTTTGAACACAAGCTTCATACTTTTCTTAATTTAACTTCAGATTGATTTATAGAATATTTTGCACACTCTTTCTCTTTTACCATTCTTGATCAAAAAAAAAAATAATGCACAGTAGCGTTGCGATGAGAAATACCTTCTTGAGCTCTTTTTCTAAGGTATAGATAATGTTTTTCTCGAAATAAATTCATTGCCACAATTTCTCAATCTTTTATCAGTCCAGTATTGGACTTCTTTTTACTGCCTCTGTTGCACTTATCAATTACATTAGATAATTCGTATCTGTATTTTGTATGTAACTTGCAACGTTATTCCAATGACTAACATTTTCCAAATACTTTTTGATAGCGATAAAGTGCATATTTTTGGCTAATTTGGTGTTAAGGCAATGTAATAGAGTCATGTTAACGGTAATCTGCAATAAAACCGGTTCTGCAAAAAGTGGCTTTTACAGCGTTCTTCGCGGCTGTGCTTTAACTGTGTTGTGCGTGTTCATGATATAAAGAACTACAGATAAAGTATTGCGCATGTCCGCCATCTTTGCTGTGATATACAAGGTGCTCATTGTTTGCAACGTAGCCACAATTTAATCATAGGGTGTAAATATTTTAAAATGTCGAAATTTTCTTATGAAAACTTGTTTTACTAAATGAAATAAATATTGTTAAATAAAGCATATGTCCAAAATAATGTAAATATATTTTTTAGTACTGTTTGCGAAATAAAATTTTTGTAGGTGTGTTTTTTTCCCCTGTTTACCGCTTTACACAAATAGCGACTACGTTGCTTGATGTGCTTGACAGAATTTTGACTGTTTGTTCATTTATATTTTGCTATCTTCGTCTCTTTTTGACATTTTCTTTTGAATGTATTCATCAAGAGTCGCATTTGACGAGCACCAATGACGAGGTGCGCAGTAATTTTTGTTTGTTGTGCTGGGAATACATTATCTGTAGTTCTTTGTATCAAGGTGCGTGTTATTAAATGTTTGAACACAATTTGTCAAGAACTGGACCTACGAGTTTTATGCCGACTTCGAACGGCTTATGTTCTTAAGAAACTTTACAGAAAAGTCATTTGAATAATTCCACATTGCAAAAACATCGTTGAATTTTTGCCATTGGAGCTAATATCATATACACTGTGCAGTTTTGTTAATTTTTGGAAAAAACACTACCAAAATCTTTGAATTATACATAAAAATATTTGCTTTGAAGTTCTTGAAATACAAAATTTATACAGTCAAAAAATTATCCCTCATGCTCTTGTAACAATGGGTAATGTGAGTTGAAGTTCTCAAATAATTAATTAAGTAATAATTTTCTTCAAAATTTCACTTTGCAGAGATTTAAAATAAATGCACTATGCGAAATATTATGTTCCGTACAGTTTAAGATGCAAATTTTATTAACTGCTAAGCAAATAAAAAAATTGTATAAATAGTTTTATTAGTTTCTTAGTTATATACAAAATACAGAAGAAGACATTTTTGTTTTTTCGAAATAAGGACTTTTTAGCCAAAAACTTAAGCCTTTTACGCTACAATTTACCGTTAGTTAATATTAAAATGTTATATACCAAAATTCATGTTTTCAGAAATCAACGCGTCCCAGGAAATTTTTGAGAAACTCAAAAAGTGGGTAGGTCTGATCCAGAGACGCCCAAGTTCTATGCACTTGGTGCACATTTGTTTTTGTAAAAGCGCTAAGGTCACGCTATACCATCTGCATTTTTGCTAGTGTTACTAAAAAGAAGGCATAATAGTAGTGCTTTTATTGGCTTCAATATACCTTCCATGCTCTCTGAATTGATTACTGCTTCTGTAAGGCCTACTTTTAGAAGGTTTGGGGTCTTTTCATATTATTTTATACGAAGCAATTTTAAAAAAAAAAATTTAAAAAATTTGTAAATAATCAGATCAATTTTAAAAAAAAAATCTGAATTTTCAAAAAAAAAAAACAAAAACTTTGGAGTGAAGAGGACGTTGGTTAAACTCTGAAAACTGCAAATAGTTTTTTATTTCTAGTTGATATTTATACCTAATGCTTTTCTTTCTAACGTGCATTCTCAAAAGAGGCTTCTAGCAGGCCTCTTTAGAGTCGCGAGCAACGCCGTAGCTAGGTGTTTCATAAGGGAGGGATTTAGTTTAGGCTGTGACTTTTCAGAGATACACTTAATTTCCCTATTCAATTTTTAGTTGGGTTGCTGAAGCAAAAAATATAAAAAAATCGATTCAATCGCTTCATTTGGAGCAGGACGTCCAGTATTTATTTAAGTAATATAACGAAAACAGACATTTTAAAAAGAAAAATTTATATACATTAAGGTCTCAAAAAACATTGTTGCTGTTGTTTCTTTGGAAAAATTCGTTAGAAAAACTAATTGCTCTAACTGTGACCTAAAAGCTCAATAAACGATTTTTAACTATCAAACAACTAGAATTTGTATTTAAAATCAAGTATGATTTAAACTATCAAACTTTTAGAATTTGTATTTAAATCATATAAAATCAACATAATAAATAACAAGGTCATTTAGAAAAAACTTTAATCAAATGGTAGAGCACGACCAAACAGAAACAAACTGCAAATATTTCAGCAAAAATCTAAAAACAACTTCAGTAACCATGCTTTGTTAGTGGAAGACTTCAAGCAGAATGTTGGACTCCATAATAATAAAATAAGCATAAAGACTAAAGTGAAGCAAAAATACAACAACAAATGTGAAAATATGAAATTGGAGAAAAACTGACACTTCAAATCTCATCGCCTCTGTGGTGCAGTGCGCTAGTGCGCGCTTGCACGGGTATCACAAAGATTTCTGATGAAGTCTTGAAGTCTGAATGAAGCAGGGCCGAAATTGCAATAAAATCAGCTGGTGATTTTTTTCTTTTCATATTGAAAAAACGTTGTTGTTGTTTCTTTGGGAAGATTCGTTAGAAGAATAAATTGTTCTAACTTTGACCTAAAAGCTCAATAAACGATTTTTAACTATCAAACAACTAGAATTTGTATTTAACCCTTAATCAGCGATTTTCATAAAAAAATTACCTATTGTATGTCGTTATTCCAAAAACGAATGTGCTATTAATTTTTCAATCAAACTCTTAACTTCTGTGTTAACTGCATTAACCTGGTTGTGCTACATATGGCACACTATGCAGCATAGGTAATTCAAAGTTGTATATATATAATTTAAAGAAAGGTTAGAAAAATTTAGGAATTATTTAAAAAATATATTTAATTATTATGAAAATCATAACAACAATTAGTGATAGCGTTCAGGCATAGGTGTGTTCCGCATTTTAAGCAATATATAAATAATATTTTATCGCAAGATGGCAGTTTGCAGCGTTGACGCTTAGAATCGTACATGGGCCAATGACCGGTTTCTTTGATCTTTGGTGCAGTTCTGGCGGCTCTCGCGCATTTTTAAAATCTCCACAAAGTACCTCTGCAACCTCTCTTCGAAATTCGTTAAGCTTAAAATATTGTAGTGGGTCTTTCTTGTCTTATTTACTCGATTGTTGAAGACCCATGCATTTATCATTGCCATATCGAGAAGATGGTAAAATATTCGGCTAGTCCATTTGCGGCTCTTCCTCAAGAAGACGGCCCATGAACGAATCCTGCAAATCAACACCTCCCATATGCTTGTTGTGTTCCTTTACAATATTTAGACAAGGAATTTCAATTGTTGTTTTGTTTTTCTTGCAAAACCGTTTGGCTGTGGATTCATTTCTAACAACAGGTGCCCCCATAATGTTGTGAGAAGGCTGAATAACTTCGAATGCCTTTTCACCTACATAAGATGACAATAAATAGACTATTGTCTTTCCATGCCAGCAAGGAGATGTTAATTCCAAAGACGTTTGCTACAAACACGAAGCTGCGAGCACGATCATACTTCTTCAATTAATTTTCATTTGGTAGTTTTTTTCTCGTTTTAACGCTTTTTTCATTTCATTTTTATGATTTTCTTTGGAACCCAACTCGTCAGCGGCTGCATCTGTTTTATCCGCGAACTTCTGACTAATGGAGTAATTTCGTTTCTATTCTAGCAAAAATAACGGCACTTGCATTCCGACGCCTCAATACAAGCATAAAAGTATTTGTTTGACTTTTTACACATGCTTACACCGCTTCGTCATAGAAGTGCTGCGGGCATGCCTTTGCTATTTCTAGCCATCTCGTGGATAAGAGACACGGACATTTTTGACAAGTATGAAAGGGGTCAATACATTATTCAATTTTCTTCTCAGGACTTTGTCAGTTTACTCTCTTTGAGAAAAGACTAAGGATATCTTCATTTCGAATGACACCTCCATTTGCATGGCTGTAAGCATGAGTAAAATCATCCACAGCAGGCCTGTAAACAGGCCTGCCAGCAAGCAGGCATACATCAATTCGATACTGGGTATGTATTAATGAGCGCTTTAAAGCTCACACTGAAAACAAAGTTGTGCTAAAGCGCTTTTTGCAGAAATCTCACTAAGCATTATGGGATATTTTTTTCTCGGATTTGTATTGCGAAATTAAATAAATAAGTAGTGGACGGAATGTCAAAAGGAAACAGACCGAAGGACGGATAATGTGAAATACAGATAAGCAGACGGAAATGTAAAAAGGCAGGCTAATAGTAAAAAACAAATATGTTTTTTTTATTGTGCTTATGTTGCTAATTGTGATTTGCCAAGGCCAAACTGACAGCATAAGATGCTTTCATTATACGTACTTGGAACTGATCACTATATGATATGATATGTGGACATGCCGCTTTTAAATAATTAATTAATTTCTCCATCGCATGCCCCACAATTACCTTATAATAGCCATGCAAATTTTCGTAATGCCTTCTAATGCGTAATTTTTGTAATTTTACCTCTTTGATGCCACGCCATGCCGTTATTTTCCAAAAATACAAAATTTTTTCATACATACTTCCAAAAATTTTGCATACATAAAATTTTTTACAGTGTAATCTTACGTTATATCTGTGTCGATGAGCAATAACAGCTTAAGTCTATTTCAAAGTTTCCAGAAATCTTGCTTCAAAGCTTTCAATCGCCATATTAATTAATCGAAGGGTCTTTTGTTTTTGCGTCATATCTTTGGCTAAAGTCATGCTAGAAGTTCTAGATTTTGTGTGTTCATAATGATATATACGTGGAATACAACTATATAAATAACTGTCTTAAATCGACTTAAGCTATTATTGCTTATCGACACAGATATAATATAATATATTCAAGGAACACGCAAGCGCAGATCTTATCTGCTTGACATTCGCTTGAACACCGAAGCTTTGATCGTTCTGTAAGTGAGATGAATACATATTTTACTGCACCATCCAATCTCAAGTGTGCAAAGCTGCCCGACACTGATTTAAACTATCAAACATTTAGAATTTGTATTTAAATCATATTAAATTAACATAATAAATAACAAGGAGGTCATTTAGAAAAAACTTTAATTTTTAGAAATTTTTAGTACAACGACTTTTCATAAAACATCGTAACCAAAGAATTAGAAAAAAAAACAACATGAAAATCAATGTTTTGACTTTCGCTGCAAATATATCTGCCGTTTTTGAAGATATTGCATTCAAATATATTTTGTTCAAAAGTTTAATAAAAGCACTGAGTAAAAATATTTTGAACTGTACCGTTGGTTTAGTAAATATATTTTTTCCTTTTCCAAAGTTTAAAGAAAAACAAACAAACAAATTTGTGAAAGCGCAATTATACGTCAAAGAAACATCGCTTTTTATAGCTATGTCAAATAATAAAATTCCCTTTTAGGGAATAATCTTCTTAACCCATTAATGACGAACGCCAAAAATTCAACATGTAGTTGCACCGAATCATTCGAGTTTGCGGTTTTTTTTTGCTACAAAAAAGACGGGTTTCGCGTCCTTACATACATGTAACATTCGTCATTAATAGTCCAGTAGTCCAAGTCTGAAAGAAATCTTGAATGAATCATGCACGATTTTCTTCCTCTTTGTCGAAACATGCTAATTTGTTTATACATTTCATAGACAAAAATCTCATACAAAAGTTCCAAATTCGTGCACTGTTTTAAAGCTTTCTGCTTTCGATGAACGAAAACAATACAGATTTGTTATTATTTGAATTAGATTTGAACTATCGACAAAAGTAATTCACGCAGTTAGTTTCTTTAAGAAATCATCATGACATATTCGTGCACGATGCCATAGACTGCAGGGAGGTTAATATGAAAAGTGTGCAACAGTTTTTTCATAACAACATACTCTCACGGTTTCTGTACATCTACGCTCTTCATAACCCAGTAGGCATTGGCAGCGCTGCTAGCAGGCCTTCGTATGGATTTTAGAGTACTGCCGCACTCATATACAATTACACTTGCTTTTTTATATGAAATGGGAAAATTTGTCAGGCCTTCCGCTCCCCTTGCTCAAAAGAGACCTGCCAGAAGCACTCTTTCGAGAAGTCACGTTAGAAGGAAAAGCAATAAAAATATCAACTTAAAATAAAAAACAACTAAGAATTTTTGATTTGAACCATGGGTCTTCTCAGTCCGCGGTCCAACATCTTACCCACTCGTCTACCGTGGTTGTTAAGAATTACATGCTTATTTTGCATCAATACTAATGAAAGTAAGCTTTCGGGAGCCCGGGTTCGAGACAAAACTGGGAAAAAAAAATTTTTTTTTTGTTTATTTTAAATCTAAATTTTTTTACAAACTGTTCTGTGTATTTCAAATTTTTTATAAATTTTCTTTTATACAAAGACATAAGAAAAGACTGAGTTTTTCCACATAAATATTTTCATATAATATATAATGTGCATACATGGGCACACTGCAGTAAATATTTACTGCATTACTAGAAGCAGTAATCAGTAAACTTTTACTGATAATGAAATTCAATTTGCATTACCAGTAAATTTTTACTGATTACTGGAAAAAATTGCAGCAAAAATAAATTTTTACTGATTACTGGGAAAAAATTGCAGTACAAATAAATTTTTACTGATAATGAAATTCAATTTGCATTACCAGTAAATTTTTACTGATTACTGGAAAAAATTGCAGTAAAAATAAATTTTTAATGATAATGAAATTTAATTTGCATTACCAGTAAATTTTTACTGATTACTGAAAAAATTTGCAGTAAAAATAAATTTTTACTGATTACTGAAAAAAATTGCAGTAAAAATAAATTTTTACTGATTACTGAAAAAAATTGCAGTAAAAATAAATTTTTACTGATTACTGAAAAAAATTGCAGTAAAAATAAATTTTTACTGATTACTGAAAAAAATTGCAGTAAAAATTTAATCAGTAAAAATTTATTTTTACTGCAATTTTTTTTTAGTAATGCAGTTAAAATTAATTTTTACTGATTACTGAACAAAATTGCAAAAATAAATTTTTACTGCAATTTTTTCAGTAATCAGTAAAAATTTATTTTTACTGCAATTTTTTTCAGTAATCAGTAAAAATTTATTTTTACTGCAATTTTTTTCAGTAATCATTAAAAATTTATTTTTACTGCAATTTTTTTCAGTAATCAGTAAAAATTTATTTTTACTGCAATTTTTTCCAGTAATCAGTAAAAATTTACTGGTAATGCAAATTGAATTTCATTATCAGTAAAAATTTATTTGTACTGCAATTTTTTCCCAGTAATCAGTAAAAATTTATTTTTACTGCAATTTTTTTCAGTAATCAGTAAAATTTTAATGGTAATGCAAATTGAATTTCATTATCAGTAAAAATTTATTTTTACTGCAATTTTACTGGTACTGCAAAGTGCCCATCTATGATAATGTGTTTGTTTTCGGGAGCCCGGGTTCGAGACTCAACTCGGCCAAAAAAAAAATTTTTTACAAACTGTTCTGTGTATTTAAAAATTTTTTTGGAATTTTTTTGTAAATTTTTTCATATCAAATAATATGAAAAGAATAAGAACCTTCAAAAGGTAGGCCTTACAGAAGAACTCATTAATGCAGTGATCATGGAAGGTGTATTGACGCCAATAAAAGCAGTGCCAGCATGCCTTTTTTTCGGAGGACTCGCTAAAATGCCCACTGGGAAAGAGCGTTCTACAACATTAAAATAATTCAATATTCTTTTCCCGCTTTTCACTCGGCAATTCTCGAGCAATAGCACCACTACTAGCGCAGTTGTTATCAGCTAGAACATTGTCAATCAATCATGGTAAAATGCATTTGCAATGCATATCTAATTTAAAGCTATGAATATGACCGATAAAAAATTAATACGTGTTCAAGGATGTTTTATGGTTAGCTGATTGATCGAATGAGTAATCAATATTTTTTTTCGTATTTCAATCGATTGAGCTCAAAATTTGGCAGTAAGTGTATTTCGGGTATGACAACCTTTAGGTATAGTGAGATTTTTATCCTCGCTCATAGTTCAGGTTTAGGATTTTTAGGTCCAGTTGACAAGTAAACTTAAACACTGACACTTATTTTACTTGAGTATATTTTATAAGTGGAATAAAATCTAAACTTATAATTGAAGGGCTTATTGCAAGAACATGATATGCCACATAACAAATTTTTTTAAATAATCGACTCTAAAGTTTTGAAAAATTTTATTTTTGTATGAAAAATTGGAATTTAACACGGAAACTTTTTAAAGTAGGTTAGAAAATTAATAAAAATTGCCAAAATCTCTTCAGTGGTTGTTGGCAATGCATTGAGTTATGTATTATATCTAAGAACTTGATTTTTTAAATCATGTGGCTTATCACGTTATTGCAATAAGACCTTCAATTTAAAAACAAGTTTTCAATTTATTTAATCTCTAAGCTAATTAGGTAAATACATAAAATTAAAATAATCATGAATAAAAATTAGTTACTTTCCTTAAAACAATTGCATTCCTTACACCTCACAAAATCATTTTGAATAAAAAAATAAGTAGTAGAAATCGTTTTAGTCAAATGCGTCTTAAAAAAATCGATCATTCGCTGAGAAGATGTCAAAATTTCTGTATAACATTTTCATGTTTCATTTAGCACAGCAAAAAATGACAATTTAATTACAACAGATAGAAATTTTCTTCAACTCAACATTTTCTTTCCTATAGAACCAATAGTTTCCAAATGGCACACAGCCATAACCAAATAAATTTTTTTGACATAATCGCTAAAAACCCGCTTCCTGTAGCGAGTAGTAGAAGCAACATTTTTAGCTAGGCAATTTGAAACTCAGAATCGCATTTTAGAGATTTAGCTTTAGTTAGGCGATTTTCAGAATCCAGCCTCAGGTGGTGCATCAATTCATATTTTTTGTTGGAAAAATTCGTATTTTTGTTGTTGTGGTAGCACAAACAATGTAAAGTTATGCACTAAAAAGAGGTAAAATATCATAAAAATTATTAAAAACCCATTATTTGAGAATATAAGAGAAACATTTTAATTTAAATAATTTTAGCAATTTCTAAATAAATTCATTAACCATGATGATCAAATCGTCTGCACGGTTTCACAAACGTAGTTTTTCTTTTTCGTAAATGTTTCGTAAACATTTTTGTTTTATTATTTTGATTTTATATGATTTATATACAAATTCTAAATGTTTGATAGTTTAAATTATACTTGATTTTAAATACAAATTCTAGTTGTTTGATAGTTTAAAATCGTTTATTGAGCTTTAGGTCAAAGTTAGAACAATTACTTGTTCTAACGAATCTTTCCAAAGAAACAACAACAACGTTTTTAATATGAAAAAGGAAAATATCACTAGCTAGATTTTATTGCAATTTCGGCCCTGCTAATTTTTGTTTTAGTTAAAATGGACGGAAGGTAAAGATAATGAAAAAATAGTTGTAGCAAGGAAAGCACAATGTATTAAATTTGCTTTTTAAATACTAAATTACATAAAAACTTAACTCCCTAATTACTTAAGAATACAATTAGACTGCAAAGGAAATTTAAGTAACGTAAATAAAACGTTACCGTAAGGTAACTCCAGATCATAAAGCCAAATAAAAAGAAACCGGAGAATATTTTTAAATTTGATCACTTGGAAAATAGACTTATGTTATTTTAAGCTCTTCTAAAAAAGTTGTATACAAAAAATCTTGCCCAATTCAGAGAGTTTTGCAAATTTTGTAATTCAAGTCAAAAATCACTTCCGTTTCTTGAAACGTTAACCAGCACAGCACATATTTTATCTTATATCTTAGAATCCTTAGGGTCGATTGTGGTCATTGTTTTTACGTAATATAAAAAATACTTTAAATAATAAAACATTTTGATTCTTTTTTTTAATACTTCTTCGTACTTTCTTACTTACTTACTTAGTTGGCGCACCAACCGTTTGTCGGTCTTGGCCTCATCTAAGCCTCTCATTTGCGCCAGCCATTTCTGTCTTTCGCTTGCTGGCGCCAGTTGGAAACACCAAGCCTCGTCAGGTTGTCCTCTGCTTGGTCTTTCCAACGAAGATGCGGTCGTCTTCTTCTGCGTTGACCGCCGCTGGGTACCGAATCGAATGTTTTCTTCACTGGAGCATCGTCTTTCATGCGCTGAACATGACCAAGCCAGCGAAGCCGCTCGATTTTAATGCGCTTGACTATGTCGATGTCAGCGTATAGCTCATACAGTTCATCATTCCACTGTATTCGGTTCTCGCCATTGACGCAGATTGGTCCGTAGATCTTACGAAGAATCTTTCTCTCGACTGCTCCTAAAGTCTTTTCACCTAAACTGCTCAGCGTCCAGGTTTGTGATGCATAAAGTAGGACGGACATGCTGAGCGATTTATAGAGCGTGATTTTCGTTCGTCGAGAGAGGGCTCTGCTTCTCAATTTCCTACTGAGCCCAAAGTAACACCTGTTGGCAAGAGTTATTCTTCGTTTGATATCAATGCTGATGTCGTTGGTTGAGTTTATGCAGGATCCCAGATAGACGGAATCTCTTACAACCTCGAAGGAGATATTTTCAACTGTAACGTGGATTCAAAGACTGAGACTCTTTGTTTGTTGACACCAAGTATTTCGTCTAATCTGCATTCACTGCCAGACCCAATCGACTTGACTCTTTTTCTAATCTGGAAAATGCGGCACTGACTTCGCCAATGATATTATGGATATTATGATATTATGGCCAATGATATCGATGTCATCAGCATACGCAAGCAGCATAACACTCTTGTAGAATATTTTGCCACTACGTCTCAGATCAGCAGCTCGGATGATCTTTTCCATCATTAGGTTGAAAAATTCGCACGATAAGGAATCACCTTATCTGAAACCTCGTTTGGTAACAAATGGTGGGGAGAGGTCCTTCCCGATTTTAACTGCGCTGCTGGTGTTGCTCAGTGTCATCCTGCAAAGTCGTATTCGTTTTGCAGGAAAACCAAATTCAGACATGGTGGAGTACAGGTGCTTCCTTATTGGGCTGTCGAAGGCGGCTTTGTAGTCGGCAAAAAGATGGTGGGTATCGACTTGTTTTTCTTGAGTTTTCTCCAAGATTTGTCGTAGTGTGAAAATCTGGTTGATGGTGGACTTTCCAGGTCCAGGTAAGCCATCAGCTCCCGCGTCTTTGTTATTTTTAAGCCGAGCTATAGATGTCAGAACTTCATCATAGTCGGACAGCGGAACCTCGACGCTGTCATCCGAAATTGGGGTTTCCGGAACATCATCTCTATTGGCGGGATTGTTGTCAGCGTCGCCATTTAGAAGCTTAGAGAAGTGTTCCCTCCATAACGTCAGTATACTATGGACATCTGTCACTAGATTCCCGTTTTCATCCTTGCAGGAAGAGACCCTGGTTTTAAAACCATAGGCAAGGCGTATTATTTTTTCGAAAAATTTTCGGGCCTCATTCCTGTCACCATACATCTAAATCTTCTCCTGCTCGCGCTTTTCAGCCTCTCTTTTTTTCCGCCTGAAAAAACCTTTCTTTTCCCTCCTCTTTTCTTTGTATCGCTCCTTAGCAGCGCGCGTTACAACCGACGGCAGGGTGGCTTTGTAGGCGGCGTCTTTCTCTGCAGTGGCATCGCGACACTCCTGGTCGTACCACTGGTTTCGGCGAGGGCGGTGGTAGGCAACCACTTCTTCGTACTAATCGTCCATAATGACAGTTTGGAAATGCAATTAAAAATATTTTTCTTATATATTATTATCGGTACAAAAATAAATACTGTATAACATTTAACACAAAAAGAAAAACAATTAATTTTAAAATATATACAAAAGTAATTTATAAAAACCAATAAAGTATTAAATGAACATTAAATATTAATTATACCATAATCTTTTCCCAAAAGATAACGCACTAAAATTCAATTGTTGTAAATCAAAAAAAGCAAAAAATGCAAAAAATGCAAAAACCATATGCATTAATTTTAAAATGTACAAAAATTTGCGCAATAAATATGAAAAAACAGGATTTTTTGTAAAAAAAGCAAAGCCATGCATTTATTGCAAAATATAAAAAACATTTTTACTTACGATTAAATAATATTTTAAGGGAAATTTCGTGTTTCATAAAGATAACTTAACCATTTCCATTTTAAGATGCTAAGTAAAAACATGCATTTGCATGAGATTCCTAGCTCTACTCATTAACAATAACACAGTGTGACGAAAAAACAAAAAGTTAAAATTACAATAACCATTAGTAGAAATTCTTAAAGAGGGACATTTTGGGAGTCCATCGCACCTGGTCTGACATCTCAATGTCATCACATTTTTTTATTTTATTTTATTTTTATTCATATAAATTGTTCGAATTTTGTTTCGCTGACATTTATTCATGTTTAACATGCAATGGATACGAAATTTCTTTGAATATTTATTTTATATACCTTGAAATTTCTTCCTAAAAAGAAAAATAAATTTACAAATTTTTTTTATTGTTTTGACAATCTGGTCACTTTTTATATTTGAATGTTTTACACCATTTATAAAGGTTTATAATAGTTTCAATTGAATTCTCCAATGTTTGATCATAAAACAACCTGTTATAGTGATCCTCCTCTAGCCTTTTGCATAAACCAAATAAATAGTTCGAAAACATCTTCATATGTCCCAAAATAAACGAGGATCAAACCAAATAGTAAAGAAGCAGGTTTACTCATATAAATTATGAAATTTCTCGGCCATTTTGATCGACACTCCAAAGCGTATAGGCAACTTTTTTAAATCCCTGCTTAATACCGAGTCTTATTTCGGAATTCTTTTAAAGAAAGAAACCAAAATTTAAAGGACATCAGAAATCAAGGAAAACCCTAAAAATTGGTGTAGCTGGCTACGATCCCCTTACTTTATTAAGGTAAACTTTAATTTTAACCCATAAAAAAAATCAATTTTGCTAGAATTTGTTCTAACACATAATATCCTTTGTAGGGGATCAGGACCTCATTATTGGCTTATTTATTCTGTCAGCCACAGGGCAACAGAAAATCCTTATCTTTCATCGATTTGAACTGAACAGATTATTAAAGCTTCACTTGGGAAATATATTAGCAAGGAGTAGGAGGTTAATAGTTGTGCTGGGCTCCTGATCATCTTTTGTCAGTATATTCCAGTTGTGTATACTAATAGTGCAAATGGTGTATAAGTGACCAAATATAAGTAACCAAAAAAAAAATTTAGAGAAAATAAAATCAGATGCACAAAATAGTCCACGCGGAGAAATAATAATGAACGGAAGTGTTAAAATAAGCTCGTTAAAATAAAAAAAAAATAATAAATGTTTAGTCATATAGAAATTTGCTTGAGCTAAAGGTGATTAATTAAGTTCTGGTTAAACGGAAAACTCAGTAACCAAAAGAGTTTAGATCCGAAAATCTAATTTTTTATACTCAAAATAGTGACTAAAAAAAAGAAAAGAAAAAAAAAAACACAAAAAGAAATTAACCAAATGTAATAATCAAGCATTATCATTAAAGATAAAGTGTAATTTCAGAAAAATATATAGAAATAAAAAAAGAACAAACAAAATACCGAAAAGTCAAGCCGCTTTTGCGTAAGATTAAGCTAAATATATAATTTAATACATTATCTTTAGCCCCAAATCCAGCTCTTCACTCAGCATCGACTCAGGCCTGCAGCTCGTTTGTCTAAGTAAGTGTCTTTTCTTTTTGATATTTTATTTAAATTATATATGTAATTATAAAGTTAATTAGTATATTTAATTTAACAACTTAATCTATCATATCTAGTACAAATGGATATTAAAGGTTATTTTTAATCATAATGCTTCATTAATCGGCAAATAAAAAAATAAAAAAACGAAGAAGAAGAAAAATTGACGATATTTATATTTCATTGCATTAATGGTAGCTTATGATAAACAGGGAAGACAATTATATGCAAATGCATATAATATATGCTTTTGCATATTTGGACGTTTTGTAAATAATTTTGCATATTTATAACGATTGTGCTTATTTGTGCATATTTTTGCATATTTTTAACTTTTCGAACAGATTTTAGCTTGTAATCGGGCAAATTTTGATACTTCCTTCACATCTGGCAATATTGTAATTTCTTTGATATTATATATATTTATAAATAGATATTATATTATATATGTATAAAAAATATTTTGTTTAAAAACTCACAGACAATGGATCCATACGCCGAAAGTCTCCTTCCGAACGAAGTCCCTTATTTTAAATGGTGCCCAACTACATCCTGCGATGTCGAGCGGTCTTTCTCACAATACAAAACATTGTTGGCTGAAAATCGTAGAAAATTTCTTTTTGATAATATAAAAATGCATTTAATTGTTCAGTGTAATCGCTGAATGCAATACACTGTTTTTGCTATAAGCACCATATAAAATAATGGACTTCGTCCGGAAGGAGACTTTTGGCATTGACTTCGAGCTACCAAACAAAATATTCATTAAATGATTAAAATAGAATTAAATTTTTACTTTATAATTAAAATTATAATTTACTTAAACTGAAATATTTACTTTTACGCCTTGAAAGGGCTATTGTTTTGTTTTTTTTATGAACTATTGAATAAAATTTTGAATAATAAAACTCCGACTTCGACATTTTTCGTGCTTATTTGATGGCATATTTTGCCATTTTTTAGCATACTTATTTTAGATTTTTTCGTGCATATTTCTGTCTTCCCTGATGATAAAACACAGCAATAACAATAAAATACCAGCTAGCAGGAAATAAAAGCTTGCTGCTAATTTATTTACCTTTTCGGGGGAAAAAAAACGAAACGAATATATAAAGAAATATATGCATTAATATAGTTGTTTCACCCATTCTCAAGGAACTACTTAATAATGGTCTTTCATGTATTGCGCTCATATCGTATTAGTATAAAAAGTGTTCCGTTTTTACCGCATTCTAAACAATTACACTCAATACTTATGCTCAATTGTGTTTCAGTTACATCGCGTCCCCATAAAAACTCTTTTGTATTCGGAAAACAAAATAATACAAAACTAAGAAAAATTTCTATACCCCGTGTTTCATTTTCATTGTTCCTCTAACAATGAATTGATTGTTTGACTGATCACCTGTTACTAAATTGAGCAAAAGTGAAATAGATATATATAGCTTTGTTTTCATTATGACAAAAAAAAAAAAGAAAGACCATATAAACAGCACAAATTCTTCGTAAATTATCTTGATTTCAAATCTCATGTGTTCCTTTCATATGTAAAGCGGGCAAAGGTCGTTGAATTTTGTACTTCACTATACTCATGTTGTCCCTTCTGGTAGATTTTTTTTTCTAACACACTGTTTATTTACAATGAACTTGTAACAATTGTGTAAATTAAATAAAATGTAGAAATAATTTTTAAGCCCAACTATCATGTATTATAAATTCTTTATAAAAATAAATTCTTATTGAAATTTAGAAGAAAATATATTCTTAAATATAATTACTAAGGAAAAAAAACTATATTTTAAACTAAATTAAATTCTGCTTTAAAATTAATAATTCAAAATTAATGTGAATAAAACAATAATTTTGTATTTTAGTTATCAAAAAAAATAATGTTTTTTTATAGCATATTGATTTAGTTAGGTGTAGGAATGAATATGATGGTGTAAATTTATTTTACATGACCTAACGCCGGGCATCGTTATTATTAGTGGGGTTTTCAATAAAAAAAATTATGATTAACAGATTGAAAACCATGGCTGGGCGGGTAAACAAGGAATCATAACATCTGATTCCAAAACTGTTAAGATGGGAATTTTATATTTTGCTTTAGTTTCAGCTAGTTCCAGTTCATTTTATTTATTGTTTGTTTCCTTTACATTATATTTTTTTTCCAACTCTATGTATTTAGTAAAATTTCCGCTCGCACGTAGTTTTTTGTTTCAAGACTTCCATAGTAGGATAGAAAAAACTCACCCCCAACGACGATGAGTCATAGCCGTTGCCAGTACGTGCACCCGCTATGTCACTATGGATCGCGAAAAGAGTCTTGAATGGTTTTGTTGAATTTTGAGTCATGCTTGAGTCTAAAATACAGTCCGATGTCCTTTGCTTATAACCGCAAACCAACACCAATAAAAGTGAATACTGTTTCAAGCAGGAAACCAGTACAAACAGCCATTTGCCTTATAAGAATTGGAAAACCAAAACGTCTTATACTCAGTAGAATTTAACGTATATCATGATTGTGAAAACGATATTAAAAAAACTAAAGGGAGCGTGAAGCAAAGCCTATTCTTGTAATTTATGTAAATTTCTCAAAAAAAGTTGTTATTCTACCAATTTTATTTAAATAATGTGCCATGGACAACATTTTTTTTTGCACGAAACTAAATTGCACTTAAAAATACCTTACCATTGAACCCAAGAATATAGACATCAGTTGAGAATTCGCTTAATGGCGGCAATTTTTGTTTTTTTTTTCATCGTAAAAAACAGATTCCCATATAAATTTCTGCTACAATACATAATGCTCCCATTTCGTCAAACATAAGCCGATTTGCTCATCTATATCTCGTTAGAAAGGCAACACGATAACAAAAATGTTTCAGAACAGAATTTTGAAAAATCAAACCAACTATAGACCGATTTATTTTTAAGTACACAGTGGGACAGTATGTATATTTCAAATTAAGAATAGTGGCACAGTCGATATTCTTTTTTATGCAAGACCCGTGTCTATCCTTAATTCGGTGGTGAAAACAAACAAAGATCCGCAACAAATGATTGTAACTTTTGTTTTTGAAGCCATCTTCCATCTTTTTAACTGTGCAGTTCAATCACTCACCAATTCCGTTTTTTCTTACTTCTGCAGAGTTTAGTGTTTTATTTACTCAATGTAAATATATATTTTCACTTAATTCCGATTTTTGCTTTCATGTGAATATATTAATTTGTTTTGTTTAGTAGTATGTGGCAAATATACACTTCAAAGAAATCGCCGTAGTTTCACTGAATTAGTACAAAATGCATATAATATATGAAAAATGGCCCAATTATGCCTCTGTACCAAAATCCGCACCAAACAGTGACTCGTTTTGGGTGCAGCGGCTTTTCAATGTGTGCGTGCGGGTTTTCTGTGCCCCAAATGCGACAATTTTGCTTGTTTACATACCCGCCAAGATCAAAATGAGCTTCATCTGAAAAGATGATTTTTTTGGCAAAATCGGCATCTTCTGTAAGTCAATCGCCCACTTAGCGAAGCGAAAACACATTGAATGGTCAGTTGGCTTCAACTCCTGAACCAATTGGACTTTGTATGGCGTCATACCAAGGTCTTTATGCAAAATTCGTCTCAATGATGTTTCCGAAATGTTCAATTGTTGAGAACGACGGTAAATTGATGTTGGTGGCGCTTCACGCACACTTTCTGCCACAGCAGCAATATTCTCGGGTGTACGCACTGCTTTTGGCTTTTCACGCTTTGGTTTATCGATGAGGATGCCAGTTTCTTTCACTTTTTTCACAAGATAACGAACATACGGAGCTGACGGTGCTTCTCTTCTTCCAAAATCCGTACGTAATTTTCGCACACATTCTGCAACATTACCATGATTTTCAAAGTAATGTCGCAATATTTCCCAGCGTTGTTCAAGCGTATGCACAACCATATTCGTTCAGCGGAAGGATAAAACTAATTATCTGTCAAATCAGACATGAGCTAAGTGTTACCGTTCACGAAATAAGCACTAGTTGAAAAAAAAAGTTAGATGGCGGACCCTGTATATATGTTTTTAACACCGAATTAGAGATAGTCTTGCATAAAAAACAACATCGAGTGTGCCAGAATAATAGGTCTGTTTCCGTACTAACTTCAAGTAATTGTAATAGAATAGAGAGTGATATTTTCCATGTTATTCTTCTCTCTCGAGCTTCAAAAATTTGTAAAATAACGCTTTCGATCAACTTCAAGTTGCTTGAATCGAGTACGGAAACATACCTTATGTCAAACTTCAGAGTGTAAAAACTGTCACGTAAAAGCTTCTTGAGAATATAAGGCATTTGGAGTCGGCATAAAACTAGTTGATGCTGTTCTCGATCATTTGTGTTCAAACATTTAATAACACGCACAACACAATTGCTCAGCTACTAAAAGCTCGGTCAAGGTTTTTCTAGAGCTGATATGGCAAATTAATTTTTTTTTTATTTTTTCAATTTGATATCTCAAATCGTTTTTGTTTAATTAAAATTTATGTACTTTTCGTTCTTATTTCGTCACCCTACATTAAGTATACCATTATGGCGTCAAAACCAAACTAACGTTTATGTATCGATTTGATGTTTAATAGCAAAGGTTTGATATTGAAAACGTACTCTGACTTTTAAATTTATGAATAAATTTAGTTAAAACCATACCAATGCTCAATAATTAAAACACTTTTATAACTTAATTCAGAGTTAATTGTTTGGAGTTGATTTGTAAATTAACTTTATTTTCTTTATAAAACAACAAAATTTATTCTTTATATCTTGTTATTTTAAATTTTACTAGTTCTCTACGGTGGTTTTGTGATTTGAAGACCCCCTCAGATTTCTTAATGATGAATACTTTTTCGGAAGATGCCAATTATATATTATAAAATAAAAATTTTTAAAGGCTTAACTTGCTTTTCCTTAGCTTAATTGTTCGTAATGACGTTCTCATTGAGAAATTTGTCAAGTTTAAAAGTTGTTGTAAAATGGACAGATAACCGCTTAAGGGAGGTTTTAGGGAAACAATTTTTTGAAAATCGAATTTATTTTTTAAATTGATTATTATTTTTTAATTACAAATTCAATACTTGAATCGAATACGTAAACAGACCTATTGTCAAAAGCAACGTACATTTTCTGACCTTTTTTAACGCTTCATAATTTTTTTAATTTTTCCTATTTTCACTCCATTTTGGTAAAAGATTTGCCCTATAATCAGGGCCGGCCTTTCCCATCTAGGCGCCCCGGGCGAGTCATACTTTTGGCGCACTTTTATATTTAATTTTAATTAAAAAAAGTTATTTTCAGTAGTGTACCATATCAACCATTATTTTTGTGCTACCTTTGAATAGTAAAGACGTATGCGATGGACAATGTGGGTTGAGATAAAAAAAATTTTCATTCAAATTAATTTTTCTTGCGAGCGATGTTATAACTTCGACGAACATATAACAATGACGAAATCTGACAAACACTACCACTAACTATCAAATTTATAGTACTATGAGACAACAGATTAAATCGTTTTGATCTTCCTCAATCGATCTTAGTTGGTTGGTTGGTTTAGATGGTGATTCTACATGCAAGTAGGATCCAAGTAGCTCTAGTGAGCCGTTTTTATACCATAACCTCGTGTTTCTGCTGGTTGACTGGGTAGCGCACTGCTAGGTTATAACCATCCAGTGCGATTGATGAACGTAAGAAGATTGTTGATTTTTGTTGTTGAGAGTTCCTCTAGGATGCTGAGGAAGGGCCTGCCAAGCGTTGTTAGTCTGGACCTGGCCAGGGCCGGGCAGGTGCACAGAAAGTGTGTTAGTGTTTCTTTTTCATTTGGGTCATCGCAGCTGCGACAGTGGGTGTTGAAAGGTAGTCCAATTCTCTCGGCATGAACTCCGATGCACCAGTGACCCGTAGTAATAGCCGTTAATCTGGCTATGTCGTTCCGGGGCTTTGAGAGCATCTGTTGAGTTCTGCCTATGCTGTAAAGGGGCCATATTTTTCTTGATGTGTTGCAGGTTGGTAGTTCTCTCCATCTACGACCGGCTAAGGTTAAGTAGTAAGAACGAATTCCTCCCTTGACTGTGTTCAGTGGAACTTCGACTGGTTCCGCTCTGGAAACGTCAAGGGAAGAACCCCGCCTGGCCAATTCATCCGCCTTTTCATTACCATAAATGTTCCTATGGCCGGGAACCCAGATTATGGTAATGCTAAGTTGGTGACTTAGCCGGGCCAGTTCATCCTTACACTGCCCTACCAGTTTGGAGTTGGTACTGATCGCAGCTAAAGATTTAACGGCAGCTTAGCTATCCGTCAGAATAGCTGCGTTAAGGTGGTTGGTGTTAGCTCTCCTTAGGGTGCGACAAGCTTCTCTTATAGCAAAAAGCTCGGCCTGAAAGACGCTGGCTGAGTTTGGTAGACGAAAAGAGTCCGCCACCCCCAGTTTCTCAGAGTATATACCCGCTCCCACTCCGCACTCCATCTTGGAGCCATCCGTGTAAAAGGACACATCGAAGGCTAGATCAATTCCCCCATTGCGCCATTCCACCCTGGTGGGAAACTTGGTTGTAAAGTATTTCGTGAAGTCGAGTTTGGGAATGTCGTAGTCCGTTTTTCCAGGAATCAGTTCCCGAGGTAGCGGATTAAGAATGTTGCTGTGTCCATATGGTCTATTTCGCCAGTTGTACGACTCTCTGAGTCTGACTGCACTGTTTGTTGCAGTAAGCTTAATGTGTAAATCTATGGGGAGTAAATGTGTCAGGACATTAAGTGCATCAGTGGGGCATGATACCCCCTGTGATACCTATGCATGCGGATCGCTGGATCCGGGATAGTTTTGTTGTGTTGTATGCTTTATTCAGTGCAGGCCACCATACTAGTGCACCATACGCCAAGATAGGTCGCACTACCGCTGTGTATAGCCATAAGAGCATTTTTGATTGAAGACCCCATTTTCTACCAAAGGTTTTTTTGCAGGCGTAGAAGGCAATGCAGGCCTTCTTGACCCTTTGTTCGATGTTAGTTTTCCAGCTTAGCTTAGGATCCAGAATGACACCTAGATATTTTGCGCTACTGGATAGTGTAAGAGGTTGCTTGTTGAGCTTTGGAAGGACAAATTGTGGCGCTTTGGTTTTTGTGGTGAATAACATCAGTTCCGTCTTGCTAGGGTTAACTCCTAGGCCACACCTGGCAGCCCAGACACTGAGTTTTCCCAAAGCAACCTCCAATAGCTCACTAAGCGTAGAGGGGAACAGTTCTGATACCATAACAACCACGTCTTCCGCATAAGCCACCACTTTGACCCCATTGCAATTTAGTGTATTAAGAAATTCATTCATCGCGATGAACCAGAGTAGGGGGGAGATCACTCCTCCTTGCGGAGTACCCCTACTGACAAATCTCGTGAGTTGGCAGCCACCCAGGTCTGCCTGGATTATTCTGTTACTGAGCATTGAGACTATCCAGTTTCTCACCGGTGCTTGTACACTAAGATTGGTAAGAGAATCAAAAATGGCCCTAGTATGAATATTGTTAAAAGCTCCTTCTATGTCTAAGAAGGCCGCAAGAGTGTATTGTTTAAAGTAGATTGATCTATCAATAGTGATAATAACCTCGTGTAGGGCGGTATCTGTGGATCTGCCCTTGAGGTATGCGTGTTGGGCGCTGGATATGTTAGCACCCTTTAGAACGTCCCTGAGATGAATATCCAGTACACGCTCTAGGGTTTTCAGTGCGAATGATGTGAGGCTTATTGGTCTTAAATCCTTGGATGATTCATGACCTCTCCTCCCAGCTTTGGGTATAAATATTACCTTAACTCTTCTCCAGCTCCTTGGAGTGTAGTAAAGGCAGAGACACTTAGTGAAGATAGAGAGTAGGATAGGTGCAAATACATCTTGTAGTTTCTGCAACATTATTGGAAGTATGCCGTCGGGACCTGAAAATTTGTATGGAGAGAAGCTGCTTAAGGCCCAGATAACCCTTTCCATTGAGATAAAGGAGCCAGTCGGAACCGCCGCAGTTGCCTCAGGTGATTCTAAACCTAAGTTCTCATTGCAGTTGCTCCTGCAGCCGGGGAAGTGTGTGTTGAGTAAGTGTTCCAGTGATTCATTGGTAGATTCTGTCCACGTTCCATCGTCTTTCCAAATGAAAGATGGACTGGTGCTTTCTTTGGACAGAATTTTGCTTAGTCTTGCCGATTCTTTTATATTGTCGATCGATTGGGTGTATTCCTGCCAAGAATGCTTTTTCGCGTCTCGAATTGCTTTCTTGTAGGTTTTGAGGATGTTTCTGTATGGTTGCCAAAGACACTGTCTATGACACGAGTTGGAAATTTTCCTAACCCTTTTCCTAAGGTCAGATAGATCTTTGCTCCACCACGGAGGAAGAAATTTCTTCTTGCCCCTGCTAATGGGACATGAGACTCTACAGGCAACCTGCATGGTTTGCTCTAGGGCCTCCACGGAAGAGTCTAACTCCTCCGCAGTTAAGATTTGCTTGTAGGCTAAAGAACGGATTTTTGAGCGAGCTACTTTGGCAAATTTGGCCCAGTCAGTACGTTTGGGGTTACGAAATGGAAGAGGGGCCCCTGTTTCAAGATTGAAATCAAAGAGGATCAAGCTGTGATCCAAGAAGGAACTTTTGCTCGAAACTCTCCAATTGACTACTTTTAGAGACTCGTTTTCAGATAGAAGGGTAATATCCAAGACCTCACTCCAGCCTGTGAAGTTGTCAGTACTTGGAAAGGTGAAAGTAGGTGTATTTCCTTTAATGCATATGTTTAGATTAGAGTTAATTATAAAGTCGAATAAAAACTCACCTCTAGTGTTTATTTCAGAGCTGCCCCATAGTGTGTGTCTCGCATTGGCATCGCAGCCCAAAATTGTGGGTGTCCAGCATTGCCGTAGCCACTAATCGCTTCACCTCGTCTGGAGGAGCTTCCCTGTCGTGGCCCATATAGGCTGAGGCTATGTAAAGATTGTTGGCGTCCTCCAGTTTGACAACTGTCAGGTCTGAAGAGCTAAGGTTAGGGAGTAGAAATAAGTGTATGTGCTTTTTGGCTACAATGCAAGTTCTTGGTTTACCTGTTGTTCTCTTGTAGTAGATGTTGTAGTAGTTGTTCTGGAACCCTTTTACTACTGAGTCTCTGACAAAGGGCTCCTGTATAATGCCCAAGTCGATACCATCCTCCATCATGAGGATGGCCAGATTATCAGCAGCACATCTGGCGTGCTGCAGGTTAACTTGTATAACCGATAGTGGAATTACGTGGCTGGTGGTTGTTGTGGATGCTGCGTGGAAGGCACCGTTGGATCCTCAATTGTAAGGGAATCGAGGATATCATCGACGCTGACGCGTTCTTCCGCAGACGGGTGTTTGAAGATCTTTAGTTTGGCACGACGGATGCCAAACCTAAGGGTGTTGCCCGCTTTCTCCAGAGCACCCAGGCACTCGTCCGAGATAAGCAGTAGGAAGGTCATGCTGCTACACTGGGGGTCCTCAGTCTTGATGACAGCCCAGTAGTTCATGGGAATGTCTGGGTTGTGCAGTTGGAGGATTTCGATGAGCTTGTTTTTCTCAAGCTTCATCTTAGGCAACCAAATGCGAGCACGAGGTCTCCTCGGAATATCCTTAGCCGGGATTAGCTTAAGGCTTAAGCCGTCCCATGCGTCTCTGATCTTAGAGACGCACTCGCTTAGGAATTCTTTGGAGAACTGATCCTCGCATTTGGTCACCCGGAATCCTCACACTACATCCGCAGATTCGAAAGATGGAAGCGCACCACCCTTGTTGCCGAGAAGATGATCAATGACCATCTCGGACAACTTGGCTTCGATGTTGCCCCACTCTTCCGAAATCCGCTTGTGGCTGTTTGAGTTCGCGTCAATCAGCGCCACCTGTAGGTAATCCCTGGCCACCTCACTAAAGGCGCGCTGGCTGGTTGTCTTTTGCTCAGCCACGGTTGACTTGCCGCTGACCTTTGCCCTCTTCGCAACGTTGTCGATCGCATCTTGCGACCGATTTCGCTTAGAATTGGCTGCGTCAGCAGGCTGAGTAGCCTGGTACTTCAGGTACTCATCAATCGTAGCCTCGCATTTTTGTTTGTCTTTCACGTCGCGCTCCTGAACCGTACCCTGCTCCGCATTTTTGTGTATCTTGGCAAGAATGAACAGAGCCTTGGTATATTTCGCTTTCAGTAGCGCGCCGTGGGATTTCCTGCTCTTCGGACCACTATGGCTGGTGGTCACATTGGAGCAGGATGTAGATGGTTTTGTCGAGCCACTGTGGCTGGTGGTCTCGGGTATGGTATTAAGTGTTTGACTAGAAGGTCCAGGAGTACTATGGCTGGTACTCTCTGTGCCTTCAACGATTGTCTCCTGACTGGAGGCAAGCAGTTCATCTTCTGTGCTATCCCCTAGCACTGCGGGTTGGTTTTCGGTTTTTGAGTTAGTTGTATTCATCTGGTTCTTACGCCCCCTTTGCCACCGGAGCAGCGCGGGAGGCTATGAGGTTAAAAGGGGAAAGAAAAATTCCGCCATGGCGAGCCCCAATACCATGGTAGAGCCAGTGTTTCTCTCTGGTTCGGCCAGGTCAGAGAGGGGATACGCTAGAATACAGCACAGATTACCCTTGGCTGCAAACTTTAAACTCGGTGGGCACCATCCCTCCACCCCGGAGTTAAGGGTGGTATAAGTTTTAGTTCATTGCCTCACAACAGCCTGTACGACATGGGTGGCCCTATCAGGAACCAAGGCTCCCTGGAGCCGAGGTTCCCGTCGTCATAGCCCGCTGTGCTGCAATTTAAGCCCCTACATCACGACAAGGTAGTTATCCCAAATTAGTAGAGGCAATCGATCTTATAAAGGGTGTTTTTTGTAGAGTGATACAACTTTGAAATGACATCACTGCTTTATTTGACCACCCAGCTAATAGCTGATAGTTGCTTTTTATTTAGTTTGCGACATTTCATTATAAATTGACTTACACCAGAGCAACGCGTGCAAATTGTGGAAATTTTATCATGCAAACTTATCATGCACTTCGTCCATTTTATGGCGTACATAATCGTCCTTCAGAGCTGCTAATTCGAAGAACAATAGATCGTTTTCGGACCACATTTACTGTTACTGATAATGTGCATCCCGTGAGACGCCGAACAGAGCGCACTGAAGAATCTGTAGCCGCTGTACAGGAAAGCATTAAAGATGATCCTAATCAATCAATTCGTCGCCGTTCTCAGCAACTGGGGTTGTGTCCTTCCATTTTGAAGATTTTACGAAAAGATCTTGGCTTACAACCTTTCAAGATTCAACTTGTGCAGGAATTAAAGCCAAACCATCATCGTATGTGCCGCCTATTCGGCGAATGGGCTGAAGTACAAATTGATATTGATTTTGAATTTCCATGGAAAATTTTATTTTCCGATGAAGTCCATTTTTGGTTGAATGGGTACGTAAATACACAGAATTGTCGTATTTGGAGTGAGGAGAATCCACAAACTTTTGTCGAAACACCATTACATCCACAGAAAATTACTAATTGGTGCGCTTTATGGGCTGGCGGAGTCATTGACCCATATGTCTTCAAAAGCGATGATGGTTAGAATGTTACTGTCAATGGTGAACGGTATAGGAACATGATTCGAAGTTTTTTCGTACCTCAATTAGCTGGCATTAATCTTGCTGATATGTGGTTCCAACAGGACGGAGCTACATGCCACACAGCGGTCGCTACAATTGATTTACTCAAGGAAACTTTTGGGCGAAAAAATAATTTCACGAAATTGCCCAAATAATAGCCCCCAATATCGTGTGATTTAACCCCATTGGATTATTTTCTTTGGGGTTATGTAAAGTCACTTGTCTACGTCGATAAACCACAAACAATTGAACACCTGGAAATCAATATTCGAAGAGTTATCGGCGAGATACGGCCGCAAATTCTGCGAAAAGTTTGTGAAAATTGGTGTTCCAGATTGCGCCTTGTAAGCGCCAGCCATGGCGGCCACATGACCGAAATCATATTTAAGAATTAATGTCATAAATTTTTCTATCCAATAAAGCCCGTTTCATTGATATTAAAAATATATTATTATGTTTTATTATGATTTAAACTTGTATCACTCTATAAAAAACACCCTTTACGACAAGCCCACTAACTGTACGCTTTTCAGTAGAACGAGCGCAGATTGTACAATAAATTTGATAGTTATTGACTAGACTAAATCGGCTACTTTTTAAAAAGTTTTTTGCCTACGAACTTACGAGTAAAATAGAGCAAAGAGTGAGTCTCTCTTTCGGCTTGGATGAGTCAGTTAGGGATACGTCAAGACAAGCAACAAAATTTTAGGTCGTGGTAGATAAACACTAAAAAACTTATTCTTACTCCTACAAGATATGTTTGTAAAAGGTAATACGCTGAATTTAGTTTTTATTTATATCTATAGATATAGTTATTAAAATAATGTGGTTAAGTTAAAGGGTGCGCGCACAGCACCGTGTAGACCCCGGTGCCCTCCAGCCACTGGCGCCCCGCCAGTCTAATCTGAATCTGAAGTTCGTTTTTTATTTTAGTTTTTCGTTCATTTTTTACAGGTGAAAATGTCAACGGTTTTTTAGCACCATGCCTTTTGTTTAACATTTTTTTTTTACCTCAATTAAAAAAAAAAGTCTTACTCACTGAGATCTTTTTTCCCACTTCGATCTCACTTCGATTAATGTATTTTTTAATTCCCCGGAAATCGAGTTAAAAATTTCATATAAAAAATTCGTTGAATTCTTAAAAACATGATAGAATTTCAATTCAAATTGACGTAATTGTCAAACAGAGCATGCTAGCCCCAAGCGAGGAAAACTGAAATGTTGCTTGAAGATTCGTCTAGACTCTTTAGGACCTTTAGGACCTTTAGGGCCTGGACATTAGAGTGTTAAATAAAGGGTTTATTTTTTAATGCATTTTTGTTTTCTGTTTTCAGACGATCTGGAGCCGAGCTATTCGAGCTATTTGTGGCCCGATTTTCACCTCTATTTATGTAAACCAACTTCAGCACCATCTATTTATATGAAGTATTCCACTATACTTCTCCCAATTTTTTTAGCCATATTCTCCAATCTGGCAGCACGCATCAGTTATTTTAGAGTCAAATGGAAAAACCAACTAGTTGATTTCTAGCTCAATTCATACTTGCTATGAATTAGTAATGGATAGTTGTCTGTAGTGGGACCGGTTTTGTTTTTTCACCATAATTTTTTCACAATGAGACTATTTTCGAGTTCCAAATATATCATTGGATTGGTATTTTAAATGACTATCTTTTTGCTTAATAGAGTTTATAGTTTTTTCGGAAAATTTCATTGCATTTTTTCAAAAATCTGAAATGATTTTAAGCATTTTAAGCTGCTAATATTCGTGTCTTCTAGTGTGGGACTTTATCATACATTCAATAAAACACCACAATGCGTAAAGTCATTGAAGTGTAAGCCCCAAATTATGAATATTTATTTATTCAGTTGATCTTTGACATGAATAAAATTGACACTATTCTTCAGATTAATTTTATTCTACGTTTTAATCCTAGTCACAATTCTTCAAACGCAATTCATCAATACTTCATTTTCAACTTGCGAAATATCATAAAACTTGGCATTCACTTTTCTAGATACATGTAAAAACAGGTTTTCGGTATGTTGTATGCACGCGCAGTGGTTCCTACCAGAGAACTGCATGAGTTGCTTCACTAATGCATATAAGCACTCGTTAAAAATAAGAGTAGCAAGAGGGAATCGTATTCTCTATCAACGAATAAACAAAATGCGTACTCGAAAACTTCGCTCAGCTTGCTATTTGCGACTACAGGGCTTAAGAGACTGTAACCAGTGTTGCCATATTTTTGTGAGTAAAAACCGTCATTGGTCGATTCAAAATACATAAACATTTATTAATGCATAATAATAAAAAACCATGTATATTATATAAAAGTATTTCATAATAGTCAAAACAAAACAACAATAAGTTGATATAGGACCTGAATACGTTTAAATTATTATTTTTGACATATAATAACGTATTGGGGTTTACCTGCACCCTTTAATATTCATTGTACAAAAATAAAATGTATGCCAAAATATCAGTTATAAGGCGAATAAAACGAATATTTAACTTTGGATTTTACCATTTCTTCAAGAAAGTCACAAAATAGCAAGATATAAAAAAATAATAAAAAAATTGCTTCAGTAGCTGCTTATGTTGTTCTTGGTTTGGTCCGTGCTGAAATCATGAACGAAAATCGTGCTGATATAAATATGATAGTATATTCCATACGGAATTTCAACACAAAAAATTATTTGTTAAAATTTTTTTTCAATAATTGTTTTTAGTAGAGAAGTAAAAAGTATTTAAAAAATTTAAAAGTATTATAAGTATTAAAAAAAAATTTCTACATATTTGTATTAGTTGTTGTTTTTTCTTATCAAATTGGAGATTTAGTTTGTCTGAAATATTGAGGCGAACACGGTCTTTCTTATATGTAGACAAAATAAGTGAATATTTTTAATAATTATCCAATAAACATAATAAAAACTTTCAAATGTAAGTAATATTTTGGAATATAATTTCATTTTCCTGAAGCATAAGAATTTTTTGTGCAATATAATGATAATAATAATATAATAATAATATAATAATGATAATAATGATAATGATCATAAAGATGATAACATAGACGTCAGTATAAATCGTATAGAAAAATCTCGAACACCCCGAAGTTGAAGAAGATCTTCAGAATAACTGAAAATAATTAGAAGAGAATACGCACTCACTGTTTGAAAATAACAAAATTTTATTTCAAGTTTAAAAAAGCCAGACTATCCATCGAATACTGACAAGTCAGACTTAATAAAATATGTTGGCATATGAATTCTAATGTCAGTTATTCAAATAACCAATAATCGGCGTTATTGGACACCTATGAACTAAAATAAATAAATAAATAGAATAAATAAATAAATTGAAGGAAATACTTTAATACAGGAGACGATGCCAGTCAATCAATTTAAAAAAACATTATCTTTGCATTCGAATGACAGTGCTAATATGAAACCAAAGGATGATCCAAATTTTGACTGGCTTTTTAAAATTCGACCGCTAATTAACCATTTGTAGAAGAAATTCAGGTCATTTCATATGAAAATTGCCTTTCCGTTGACGAACAGTTACGCTCTACGAAATATAAGTTATTATACAACACTAGGATAATTATTATACAGCACTAACACTAATGATTGTACTAGAAAAAGAGATAATGCATTCATTGGGTACAATCCGTTATTGATGTCAAGCTACATATTGTGGTAAAAGTCCTGAGATCATAGCTGAAAGACTTGACAACAAATTTTGTAAGAACATATCAATTGAGTGTCCGAATATTTCGCAATACGACAAATTAATGGGAAAGTCTATTAGTTAGACTCATTTATTGGACGCTACAAGATAAAAATTTTCGTTTGCAAGTGGCAAAAAGACTTTGCCAAGTAGGAAAGCTATCCACAAAATGTGGAAGACCTTACGAACTAGCAAAAAACATTAAAAAAAGATGAAACATCAGAGAAGTTTCCCACAGCCTCAAACAGAAGTTCGGTTAGACCATTTCAATCACTGCCCACAACATGCCAACTACCAATTACACTAATGTTAACTGCCCAGAATGTAAGAATAGACTATGTTTTAATCAATTAAGATATTGCTTTAATCGATTTCATAATGAATAATGTTTTATGTATCTAATAAATTGAAATGCGCTTCAAATTTAAAAACAAAAATCCTTAAAGATCAGTGTAATATTTTATATATCTTTTTACTATCCTGGGGTGGTATCGGCTAAAGTGATAGTTGAAGATCAAAATCATCAATTTTGCTTCACGTTATTGAGTAATTATGAAATTGAGTATCGCTCTTAGCTATCAATTTTAAGCGACAGCTATTCAGATGTCGTTTTCATATATTTCTGACAGTTAATTGCAAACACGTTTTCGTGAACACAATACCATCAATATTTCAAAGCTGTTAAAATTTTTCAATGCACACAAGTGCACAACTGCTCAAGTTCTCAAGTTTAAGGCAATAGCAATAGAAAAGCACTTGTGCAGATTTTGGACGTAAGTGTTTTTTGTTCTTGTAAAGTGCACAAGTCCTTAACATGCACAAGCAAGTGCACTGAATCGTGAATACCTCTATTTTAAAGAGAAAAAGTGTGTTAAATAACTATGAGATATGGATAAAATAAAAATTATAAGAAAATTCGACTTTTATAAATACTAATCCATGTATTGATAATATTAAGTGATCGCTTTAAAACGACAATCAAAAACGACTATCAAAAAGCGGCAATTATCTTAGCCGATTCCAGCCCTGTGTATAAAATTGTCTTAGTTATAGATGAAGGTGCATTTTAATTCTTTATTTTTATTGAATATATAAAATATTTAAAATTATCTCTTAGTTTAAGTTATTAGAAGCTTGTAATTTCATATTAAACGTGTAAAATAAAATGTAATATTTAAATCATTATATAGTAATTTTAATTGCTTTTCTGCATGAAATTGCGTATATGCAATGTTGCGTAACTTTGTTTACTAATCCGATTACATATAATAACACAAACAGTTTTTATACGCAGGGAGAAAAAGTCATGTAATGCAGAGTTAAAAAGCCCTAAACGAACGCTGGCTTCGTTTAGTCTTGAGCTACAGGTCTTTCCTCTAACAAAAAAATTATTTTTTTTTTCTAAATGCAATTTGGCAGGTTGTTTTCAAAACAAATATGTGCGGCTAAGTTTAAAAATTACCAAAAACTCAATATTTTTGTTATTTTCAAAACTGTGAGAAAAATACATAATTTCAATAAAATGTCGAAAACTCCCTTATTAAGGGAGCCTTCGTCAGTCTTCAGGGAGGCTTAGACACAGAAGGGGAGGCTTCGTCTTGTGGTTTGTCTCACTAATATTTTTATATTTAAGTGCAAATTTTATTGGAAATTACCTTACTTTTGTCCTTATAAATTGTTTATGATAGAATGTGCAAGTCGAAGTCAAAATAAGTCGAAAGTCGACTTTTGCTTGATAATTTTCGACTCTTGGCAATCGACTTTCTGATATTGAAAAAAGTCGAAAATCGACTTTTACTTTCGACTTTTTTCATTTTATGCGAAACAAAAACCTAAACGCTTATCTGAGAAATGGTTTCTCTAAACTAATAAACGAAATAGCTGTTTAACAACAAATAAAGCTGAGTTGACAACTCTTGATTCGATAAATGTAAAGTAGTGGTCGGCAAAATTACAAAAAAAGAGACTGTAAGTGGAAGTGTGGCAAAGCAATTGCGTATCATCTGATTACGTTATACGCGTAACAAAATGTTTTAATGAAATTGTTACTATATAAAAAGCAGGTGACAATTTTTATTAAAATATATTATTTCTGAGCTTCAAATTTTGTTTTGAAAAAAAAAAAACAAAACAAACACATAAAAATATCAAGAATACTGGGTAACAATTGTAACTTTGCCAGAATAGGGCTTTTAATACAAATTTATATTCACAACATTCAAACTACGCTCAAATTGATTAATTTTTTATTTTAGAAGACAGGGGAATGTTCTGCTTTAAGTCAAATTGGCAAGAATTTAAAACGAGTGCATGCCATTGAAATCAAAAAAAAATTTAAAATATTGAATTGGTAAAACCATATGCTTCTTTACCACTTCAAGATTCTAGGTTCAAAAAGCAGACATTTCAAAATATCCGTGAGTGTTCTCAACCAATTTTTCACCTTGGTAAGCAGCAGTACATAAATAATTGCTGCAAAATTACCCCCCCCCCCCCCTTCCATTTAGGTGATCTTGTGAATGCCGAGATGAGATAAGCAAGAATTTCAAATGAAGAAGTTTTGATAGCGGCATCTTATAATCAAGATTCCGATAACAGTGATACATAAGGTTTTTGGATGTTTATGTACAAGAAGATATTTATCAATTGTTGCAGCTTCGGTGCCATCCGAAAGGTTATTTTATCATGCTGGTCTCATAGCGAACCAATTGCGAAACATGCTTTCGCTAGAACATCTTAACATGTTGGTTTTTCTACGTTCAGTTGGTGAAGAAACGTGGTTCCTTTAACTGTGCATTCACTTGTGCACAAATATATCAAGCCCTTACCGCCGAATTAACGTAAGCCACTTTTTCGAAATTAATTTATAAATCGCAAACGATAGTACGACAACAAAGTCGTCAACTCCAAAAATTCCACATCTTTACGTTAAACTGTTCTAAAGTTATATCTTACACAAAATTAATTACATGTACCGCTTATGCAAAAAAAAAATAGGAAAATGCTTCTCTTGTAAAATTTGGTTTATAACGCTTACGTTAATTCGGCGGTGAGGCCTTGATATTCAGCCCAATTATTAATAATTTTTCCTGGGGAATCGGAAAAGGGTGTTTTCATTTTTAAGATAGCAGATAGAGACATCACATTTTTATTTTTACTTTCATAAATATTGACGGTTGCTGAAGAAATTTGCATTAAAAATTTCCAAAATGTTCTTAAGCTTTATCTTGAAAATGAACTCTTCCTTTTCCGATTACCCGGGAAAAATTATTCATAAGAAGTCTGATTATTTATATAAGAACTAAAATTGCAATATTTTGTTTATTTGTATTTTATTTATCTACTGAAGTAACATGTTTTTGTTTATTTTTTAACAATAAAACACATTTTTCTTAATGAATCATTTGCTTCTTAACTAAGCGGTACAAAAATATTTTAAAAAAGTCGAAAAAAGTTTAAAAGTTGACTTCTAAAGGTTCAAAAAGTCTATTTGTCGACTTTTACATTTTCAACGGTTGAAAAAGTCGAAGTCTACTTTTGCTTGCAGTTGCACATCCCTAGTCTAAGAGCTGTGAATTATACTTAAGTATTATAAGTATTATATAGATAGACTACATATACATGAAAAAGTGAGGGGATAAGCGAAATTCTATTATTTTTCATAGTATGTTTATGTTTGTACAATCTTGAAGATGTATCTTAGACAAGTTCCAGAAGTTCCTGGTAGATAATAAGGAGATGATAGAATGCACACAATATCTTCTTTTAAAATCATTCATAGTATATAGTCAATAAGCGGTTCGTAGAAGATTCGTAGACTGTCACTTTTTCGTTGCAAGAACTTTAAGTCGCACGAACTGATATTTACTTCTTGTACTCCTCTGATAAACAAAAACGGCTGTTTGTCTTCTTTTTTCCACAGCTGGAAAGCTGTCCATCATCTGTTGCGACAATTCGTCTTCTTCTTGAACAAAGGCAGGGATTTGTAGGAGTCAGCAAAACTAAAGGTATCATCGTGTATTCATCGATGCACTATGTCAAAGCCTCCTTTTTTTCATTTGACGAATCCTCCCTCACCCACTTATTTCACAAATTACAAAATTTAACATTTTCTTTTTATTCATTTAACAAACTTAAAATGATATATGTATAAGCAGCAATAATGTGTTTAAGTAACTACACAAAAGAAACGAAAAGCTGAATATTATATTTTCTGAGTTTCACATCAAAGGAAAAAAGCAAATATTACATCAACACATTGCAGAAATACAAAATCACGTCTAATCACGCATATGCACCAAGCATCACTGACAAATCTTCATGACAACCGCGTTCGGTTGGGAGAAACATGTTTTTGATTGCGCGAATCATATAGTGTGAAAAGAAATGTCAAAAACTGTCACTTTCGGCAGCCTCCCCTTCTACCCTACGCAGCAATGTAGATAACTTTGATCATGAAAAGTAAACAGTGAGATATTTGTTTAAAAAAGCTAATTAAAAATCAACATGCAAAAGTAAGAATCCATTTGCAAATAGTTTTTAAATCTATTGCAACGAGTAAGTACAAACAGGTATGTAAGTTTCTTTTGCTTTTTTTTATAATACGATGAATAAATATTTTTTCTACTTTTTTACATTTTGGATATTTTTGTTTCCGTTTTGGTTGTAAAAAGAATTTGCTCCAGCAACACTGATCACGATTTGCAGTATGCGCATAACTGGCATTTTTTAAGCGTCCAAATTGATGCCTTTTTCATTAGGCAATAATTGCCTTCGTCGCAAGCAGTTTGTCGATTATTTGCAAGCATTCGAGCTGAAAGGGGACTTTCGTCAACCCTCTCATGCTTTGCAATAATTGCCTAATGAAAAGGACCTCATAGCAGCATGAATTTTTTTGAAGCGAGTTATGAGTGACGCTTAATAGAAAAATTACATTTTAGATTGTTTGACGTTTGCAGTGCAAAGACTACACTGTTGTTGTGTTTAACATCTTACAGTATTTTTCAAGCTTGAGTACAGACTTTCAAATGAGAGATCTTAACAGAGTGCCTACCAGTGTTGCCGCGACGATTAAAAAAAAAGTAACCATGAAAGGGTCAGAAAGTATCCAAAACTTTTCACGTATAAAAATTTTAAATATAATATGTTTATTAATTTTTTTTAATACAAAAATATAACTTTAATATTTTTAAATAATGAAACCCAACTTTTTTAAGCTTCCATAACAATTTTATTTATTTTATTTAAGGACTAACAAATATCTTTTTTAAAATGTAATAATAAGAAACAAAATATGTATAATAATATTAAAAATTAACATCAATCAGTACTACATTCTATTATATGTATTGCTTTTGCCCTTTAATAACATTATTTTATAAGTATAATATTTTACAAAACAATATGTAATTGCATAAAAAAGGAACATAAAATTAAATAACTTATTCAGTGTAATGTTAAATAATTTATATGCGTTGCTATTGCCCTTTAATGTACTACTAGCTGTCGCGGCAGTCTCAGACTCTGTCCAAAAACCATTTCGGTAGGAGATGCTTTGATATCTTCCTTAACCGTCGATCTTACCCCTAACAGAATTACGGGAATTTCTGAATACCAATTCTTCTGGTTGTTGCTTGCCATGAGTGATGCCTTTAATTGCCTGTGGAAGCGTTCTTTCCATTGGCTTATGGATGGTATGGGGAGGTCATTATATGATGGCTACCAATGCTTTTAATAAATTGTTTAAACGTGTTAGAAGTAAATTGAGGTCCGCGATCTGAAGTAATTTTGCGCTGAGCCCCGAAGCGTGAAATGAATTCTCTATTGAAAGTCTCTATAATTGTGGCAGTTTTTTATGGTCTTTTAATGGGTACAATTCAGGCACACGTGTATTTCTATCGATGGTAGTTAATAGATATTGAAATGGGTAGTGGACCAACTAAATCGATATGTATACGTTCAAATCGACCGTGTATTTTTTGAGGTTGTGTTTTGGTGTGTCTTTGTACCTTTGCTTTCTGACAGTTCATACATCCTTGTGACCATTTATTAATGTGTGTGTTTATACTGGGCCAAAAGTAACGTTGTATGATGAAACGTCTGGATGCTCTTGTTCCCGGATGTGAGATGTTGTTTCAAATATTTTTTACGTAATGTCTGTGGAATGTATGGTCGTGTATTGTCTATGGAAAGTTCGCACCAGATATAAATGTTAAGAAATGGAATGTCAATGAGCTATAGTTTGTATGTTTTGTTGTCTGTTATATTCTTAAATTCTGTATAATTTTGTTGTTCTTTGTGTAATTGTTTCGGGTATATATCGGATGTTTTTAATTCTTCGATTTTGCTTCTTGATAGTACATCAGCTACTCTGTTGTCTGTACATTTGATGTGTATTATTGTGTTGGTGAATTGTGCAATGTATTCAAGGTGTCTTGTTTGTCTAGGACTTCGTTCTGTTTTTGAGTGGAGTGCGTTCGTTAATGGTATGTGATCCGTGTAAGCTGTGAATGTATTGCCTTCTAAATGAGGTCTGAAATGTTTGATTGTTAGATAGATTGCTATCAATTCGCGATCGAATGTACTGTATTTTGTTGCTGTTTGTGTTCGTTTTTTAAAAAAATCTTTATATTCTAAAGGTTGAACTTTTCTATTTTGTTTTTGTTGTAAGACTCCGCCACCTGCTGTGTTCGATGCATCCTCTACAGCAACTGATAGTTATGCTTTACTATTAATATGATTAATGAGTGTTTGCTTAGCAAAACTATCTTTTATTGTTGCAAATGCATGTAATGCTGTGTCTGTCCATTGCAAATGCTTAACTTTAGTTTCTGATGCGCTTGTATACTAATTACTTAGTTGGCGCTACAACCGCATGTCGGTCTTGGCCTCATCTAAGAATTTGCGTCAGCTATTGCTGTCTTTCACTTGCTGGCGCCAGTTTTAAATTCCAAGCTTCGTCAGGTTGTCCTCTACTTGGTCTTTCCAACGAAGATGTGGTCGTCCTCTTCTGCGCTGACCGCCGCTGGGTACCGAATCGAATGTTTTCTTCACTGGAGCATCGTCTTTCATGCGCTGAACATGACCTAGCCAGCGAAGGCGCTTGATTTTAATGCGCTTGACTATGTCTATGTCAGCGTACAGCTCGTTCAGTTCATCATTCCACCGTATTCAGTACTCGCCATTGACGCAGATTGGTCCGTAGATCTTACGAAGAATCTTTCTCTCGAATGCTCCTTAAGTGTTTTCATCTGAACTGCTCAGCGTCCAGGTTTGTGATGCATAAAGTAGGACGGGCATGATGAGCGATTTATAGAGCGTGATTTTCGTTCGTCGAGAGAGGGCTCTGCTTCTCAATGACCTACTGAGCCCAAAGTAACACCTGTTGGCAAGAGTTATTCTTCGTTTGTTATCAATGATGATGTCGTTGGTTGAATTAATGCTGGATCCCAGATAAACGAATTCCTTCACAACCTCGAAGGAGGTATTGTCAACTGTAACGTGGGTTCCAAGACGCTGGGAATGTTTGTTTATTGACACCAAATATTTCGTCTTATCTGCATTCACTGCCGGACCCATTCGACTTGACTCTTTTTCTAATCTGGAAAATGCTGCACTGACTTCGCGCGTATTATGAATGATATCGATGTCATCAGCATACGCAAGCAGCATAACACTCTTGTAGAATTTTGTGTCACTGTGTCACAGAACAGCAGCTCGGCTAATTTTCTCCATCATTAGTTTGAAAAGTCGTACGATAAGGAAACACCTTGTCTGAAACCTCGTTTGGTAACAATTGGTGGAGAGAGGTCCTTCCCGATTTTAACTGCGCTGCTGGTGTTGCTCAGTGTCATCCTGCAAAGTCGTATTAGTTTTACAGGAATACCAAATTCAGACATGGTGGAGTTCAGGTGCTTCCTTATTGGGCTGTCGAAGGCGGCTTTATAGTCGACAAAAAGATGGTGGGTGTCGACTTGTTTTTCTTGAGTCTTCTCCAAGATTTGTCGTAGTGTAAAAATCTGGTCGATGGGGGACTTTCCAGGTCTGAAGCCACACTGATAAGGTCCAGTCAGTTCGTTTATAATGTGCTTCAATCTTTCACATAAAACTTTCGACAATACCTTATATGCGATATTAAGAAGGCTTATCAAACGGTAATTGGCACAGAGAGTGCGATAGTGGGCCTTTCTTGTGGATTGGGCAGAGCACACTGAGATTCCAATCATTCGGAATGCATTCTTCCGACCATATTCTGCATAGAAGCTCGTGAATGCGTTTAAGTAACAGCTCAGCAGGTAAGCCATCAGCTCCCGCGTCTTTGTTATTTTTAAGCTGAGATGGAGCTATCAGAATTTCATCATAGTTGGGCAGCGGAACCTCGACGCTGTCATCCATAATTGGGGTTTCCGGAATATCATCTCTATTGGCGGGATTGTTGTCAGCGTCGCCATTTAGAAGCTTAGAGAAGTGTTCCCTCCATAACGTCAGTGTACTATGGACATCTGTCACTAGATTCCCGTTTTCATCCTTTCAGGAAGAGACCCTGGTTTTAAAACCATCGGCAAAGCGTGTTATTTTTTCGAAAAATTTGCAGGCCTCATTCCTGTCACTATACATCTCAATCTTCTTCTGCTCGCGCTTTTTTGCCTCTCTTTTTTCCCGCCTGAAAATACGTCTCTTTTCCCTCCTCTTTTATTTGTATCGCTCCTTAGCAGCGCGCGTTACAACCGACTGCAGGGTGGCTTTGTAGGATGTGTCTTTCTCTGCAGTGGCGTCGCGACACTCCTGGTCGTACCACTGGTTTCAGCGAGGGCGGTGGTAGTCAATTACCTCTTCAGCAGCCGCACGCATGGAGTTGGCAATGTGTGCCCACTGCGCGCATATATCATCGATTGGAGGAGTGCTTTGAAGCAGGAGTGAGAGTCGAGTGGCGAATGTATCGGCTGTCTGTTTCGATTGCAGCTTGTCGACGTCTAGCTATCTCTGTGTAGGGTTGCGTGTCTTCTTAGCTGCGCACAGACGTTTATGGATCTTGGCTGCAACAAGATAGTGATCCGAGTCAATGTTTGCACCACGGATCGTGCGTACATCCAATACACTGGAAGAGTGCTTCCGTCGATCAAAACGTGATCAATTTGATTTTTGGTTTTTTGATCAGGGGACATCCAGGTGGCTTTATGAATATTGAGATGCTTGAATCTAGTGCTACTTACGACCGTGTTTCGTGCTGCGGCGAAGTCAATCAGCCTCATTCCGTTATCGGAGGTGTTGTCGTGGAGGCTGAACTTTCCGACTGTTGGACCAAAAATATTTTCCTTGCCCACCTTAGCGTTGAAGTCACCTAGCACGACTTTTACGTCGTGACGGGGGCAGCGCTCGTAAGCATTTTCAAGGTGCTCGTATAAAATTTCCTTGATCTCATCGTCCTTGTCTTCTGTCGGAGCGCGCGCACATATTAGGCTTATATTAAAAAATTTAACCTTGATGCGGATTATGGCAAGTCGTTCGTTCACAGGTGTGAATCGCTGGACGTGGGGCCGTAGTCTCTTGCCAACTACAAATCCGCATCCAAACTCGTGCTTCTCCGCATGGCCGCAGTAGTAGATATCACAGGGTGCATGTCGAATGCAACCCTGTCCCTTCCATCGCATTTCTTGGATAGCAGTGATATCAGCTTTGTATCTTTCCAAGACATCAGTCAGTTGGATAGAGGCACCTTCCCAATTAAGGGTTCGGACATTCCAGGTGCATAACCGTAAATCATTATCAGTTTTTCGTTTGCGGTACTCGTCATCAGATTTGGGGATCAGTTTTCTTCTATTCTTATTTGTTTTCATTGAAATGAGTTTTTACGGGTGGGCTTCAAACCCGACGCACAACCTGTTTTAAGTGTAGCGCGGCCCGCCGCTCAGATTATCCGCCAAACTAACGGTTGTCAGTTTTGACATTGCCCAGGAAACACCACGTGGAGGTTTGAGTCGACTTGAGGCGATTTCACAAAGATTATGCTGGCCTCGCCAGGTTGAGACAGTCAGACATGTTACATTGTAAAGGTTCGCCCCCCAGATTCCCATGTTCGGTTCGACCCCAGATGCGCTTGTCACCATGTCATAAATGGGACCTAAAATGTTTGCGAGTTTTGGAATGCACCGATGGTAATAATTAGTCATACTTATGAATTTTTGCATTTGTTTGACTCTTAATGGTTGTGAATAGTCTTGCATACATTGTGTTCGTTCTTCGGACGGTCAGATACCATGTTTAGAGATGTTGTAACTGAGGAAATCTAGGTTGTTTGTTCCAAATACGCACTTTTTTGGTTTAATATTTAAACCGTATTTGTCGACTCGTTGGAAAATTTGTGTTAGGTATTCAAAATGTTGTTCTTCTGTGTTACTAGCTACAAGAATATCATTTTAACAAACGAAAATGAAGTCTAACCCGCGTAGTACTTCATGTATGAACCTTTGGAATGTTTGCGCTGCGTTTCTCAAACCGAAAGGCATTCGGAAAAGCTCGAACATTCCAAAAGGTGCAGTGATTGATGTTTTGTGTATATCTTCATCTTCAGGAGCCATGGGAATTTGGTGATAAGCCCTGTCTTGATCTAGTTTTGAGTATATCTGTGTATTGTGTAAGTTGTTCGCGAAATCTTGTATATGTGGTAATGGGAAGCGGTCTGGTACTGTTATAGTGATCAGTCTTCTGTAGTCTCCGCATGGTCTCCAGTCATTTCGGTTCGCGTTTAGGCACTAGATGACGTGGAGAAGATGTTTTTGAATTCTACGGTCTACAAATACCAGACTAAACTAAAAAATCGAATTCATGTTTAGCAATTTTTAATTTGGGTAAGTCTAGACGCCGCCGTTTTGAGAATGGAAACTGTTCTTCGGTGAATATGTGATGTACTGTTTGGTGTTTGGCAGGTACAGTGTAATCGGATTCTGTTAATAGTGATGGAATTTTTTTTGGCAATTCTGTGTATTTGTTCTCGACTGAAAATAATTTTGTTAATGTAGTTTCTGTAAATGCTGAGATAGTGTTGACTGATAAGTTCGTTAATGGATCAATAAGTCGATTACGTTTTAAATATATTAGTAGTCCATATTTTGTTAAAAAATCTGCGCCTAAAATAGGTTTAGCAATGTCTGCAATAATGAATGTAAAGGGCAATTCAAGTCGTAATTTTAAGTCTAGTGTTAGTAATTTTTTCCGAAAGTTGAAATGGAAGTGCAATTAATCGCTGTTAAAGTGGGATCAGATTTTTGTTTTGAAATTTTGAATTTGGAGGAAGGAAGTACTGATACTTCTGCTCCACTGTCCAATAAAAATTTGTTTGTCAGGTCGTAAATAAAGGGACGACGTGTCAGTGACAGGTCCATTATCAGTCGTCGCGATAATGGAGTCATTTAGTTTTCTCTGTTGTATTGTGTTGGTTTGTGTTGTGTTGTGTTATCGTTTTGATGCACATGGTTGTTCACATCTGCTTGCATCTCTACCGAATTTGTAGTGGTATTGGAATAACCAGTTGGGACTACGTGTCCATGATGTTTGTCTTGAGCTTGACCTATGTCTTTCTGGCGACCGTGATTGGAAATTACTTTGTGACTTGAGGGCCTCAACTTCTATTGAGAATTTATTAAAAGCAGTTAATATATTTGTGGAAGATACCGTTAACTTTTGTACCATATTCGCAAGTTCATTGACATTGGAACTTTGGCTTGTTTGTAAAACTGAAATTTCATTTTCATTTATGACTTCCCATAGCTTGTCAGCCATTTTCAGAAGTTCTTCTTACTCTGTATGACCCGACCCGGTTAAAGCTATGTTTAGTGCTTTTGAAAGTTTCCTGAGCCATAGTTTCTGAAGAAAGTCTGGTTCTATCGCAGAACCAGCTAGTATCAATAGTGACCTATATTATTGGGAAGGTTTTCTATCTCCTATCTCTGTGTCGGTCAATATTTTGTCAAAATTTCGGCCTTTGTAGTCTAGTATAGAGAGTGCTAGATTATCAACCCAGAGGTCCTTTGTTCGAATCCGGGTTCGGGCATGGTTCTTTTCACTTTCTTTGTTTTTTCCTATATTTAACAATTATTGAAAATTAAAAATCCACAACTTAATTGCGGAAAAAATGGAATTAAAGGACAGGAACACAACTAAGGGTTGGAAATGATTGCCGAGGTTAAGGCATAACACTAGCTTTGGTTAAAAATTCAAATTGTCTTTTACAAAAAAATTCAAATTGTGACGTTCAATCAATATTTTATTCTGGTTCTCGTACTGATTGTTTGAAGAAGGTTTCTGTATAAAATCGAGTACGGTTATGATTATCTCTTATGGCAGAGCTGTAAACAGGTATTCGTATTTTTTTTTATCTACCGTAATGGATTTAGACTGAAATTGAATTTCGGCGTGTATATAAATCACGCTTCTGGATAATTTGTTCAAAACTGAGGTAGTTCTACCGATGTTGCGTGAATATCGGTACGCTCGGACTTTTCGAATGGATTGACCAGTTCGGACTCTTAATCTATCAACCTGTTGGTCGTGTGTCCATCTCCGTGTTGAGAGGGTTGAGTTGAAAGTGAGAGGGGGTGGCTGGGATGTGGGAGTAAATGCCTAATGTTCATTGTTGGTTATATTAATACAGGGTCCCTCATCTAACGTTTTTTTTTCAACTAGTGCTTATTTCGTGAATGGTAACACTTAGCTCATGTCTGATTTAACAGATAATTAGTTTTATCCTTCCGCTAAATGAATATGGTTGTGTATACGCTTGAACAACGCTGGGAAATATTGCGACATTACTTTGAAAATCATGATGCAGATTTTGCCAAAAAAATCATCTTTTCAGATGAAGCTCATTTTGATCTTGGTGGGTATGTAAACAAGCGAAATTGTCGCATTTGGGGCACAGAAAACACGCATGCATACATTGAAAAGCCGCTTCACCCAAAACAAGTCACTGTTTGGTGCGGATTTTGGTCCAGAGGCATAATTGGGCCATTTTTCTTTGAAAATGAGCAAGGAGTGGCCGTTACAGTCAATGGCGATCGTTATCGGGCCATGTTGAACGAATTTTTGTTCACAAAAGTTGAAGAGGAGGATATTGGCAACATTTGGTTTGAACAGGACGACGCTACGTGCCTCACAGCCGAAGCTACACTCGATGTTTTGCGCCCTGTTTTTGAAGATCGCATTATCAGCCGCAGAGCTGATGTCGTTTGGCCACCTCGGAGCTGCGGTTTGACACCGTTGGACTATTATTTATGGGGTGCCCTCAAAGATAAGTGCTACGCCGACAAGCCAGAGACAATTGGCGCTTTAAAAGACAATATTCGTGAAGCCATTGGTGAAATACAGCTGCACACAATCGATAATGTGCTTAAAAATTGGAGCGATCGTGTAGGCTACTGCATGGCCAGCCGAGGCAGCCATTTGAATGAAATTATTTTCCATTATTAACCGGAAGGATTGTTCTTTCAAATAAAAAAAGAAATTTGAGAAAATATCCAGTAGTTTTTTTATAGAATTTTCAAAAAAAAAAAAAGTTATTTGGCGGACCCTTTACAATAATCGTATACTAAAAATATAAATTTAGTGTTCCTATGTGTACCTTGTCGCAGCTGTTGTTATTGTTGATGTTGTTGCTGAAGAAATGTTTGTGGTTATTGCAACTTTGTTGTGACGGGCAGGCGCTGCCGTGGCTATTGTAGCGTCAACTGATAACGAGTTCTGTCTCGAGCTGTGTGGTTGTTGGTGTTATTCATTGGTGGCGGTTCGGCCGCAGGATTGCGAGTTATGGGAGTTTGGATGATGGTGTAAAAGAATACGCTGTTTTATTTTTTATGAATATTCTAAGAACTAAAACTTTTGCCAAGTTTTACCCTTACATGTTAAGCATCAAACCACCTTCTCTTTTTCTTGACTACAGATTTACCACAGGGTCGTCCACCACTCACAGGCCAACGTGTCGTTATAACGACCTAAGCGGGGGAGGGAAGCTGATACAACCAGCGAGGGGGGAAAGGCATGGAAGCCAGTGCTAGTTTAATTTTAGAATATTAAATTATCTTTTTTTATTTTCTTCTTTTAACTTTTTTTTATAAGTATTAGAATTAATATTATTCCTTAAGCTTTTGATTAATTAGAGTTTTAGTACAAAATAATTAACTTAATTATTGAATTTTAAATAAGGAAAACATGCTCATTATTCATAAAGAGATTAGGCCTTACCATAGGTGCCGTGATATAATCCCAAGTGGCACAATCCCAATTTTTACTTTTGGGATTATGTCACTCCTTATACAGTGACAGAAACCCAATTTTTTTACTTGATTTTATGTCACTATGGAAGGGATGATATAAATAAAAATAAGTCAAATTCCAAATTTTTTCAAGTTCCAAAAATACAGTTTTTCTAGTATTTTAGATTTTCTAGAATATAGTTTTCTATAAATCGCGCGATTTTTTATAAAAAATTGTAATGTTTTGATATATGAGGCTGGAAGTGCAAATTAAAGAAAAAAACTAAATTGGTTTAGTTTATTGAAAAAAGTTGGGACTTACATATGTAATAAAAGTGCACATTTTTACTTTTTTCAGTATCATTGATTTTAGAATATATATAATATAATTTCAATTACAATATAAAAATTTTTAATTTGTCGATATATTAGACTGGAAGTGCAAATTAAAGAAAACAACTAAACTGGTTCAGTTGATTGAAAAAAGTTGGGACTTACATATGTAATAAAAGTGTTCTATCTTGAAAAGTAATGCATGGATTTTAATGGTTAATAGCTAATTGAAAAGGTAATAGCATAAGTTTTCTTAAAATATTCTCGCTTAGTTTATAAAAGAATGCAATCGAGCCCATTTTTTTTTTATTTGGACCCCTATAACTTCTAAGCCCAGATAAGATTAATTTATACAGATTTGGAATTTTAAGTTCTTAATGCATACATATGTTCCACGAAAAGATAGTCAAGAAAATTCATTTTGGCTAAAAACGAAATATTTCGAAATGTCTATCCAAATTTTCTCATTTTTAGGCGCAAAAGTGACATTATCCCAATTGGGGTTATGGCACTTTACAAGCAGTGACATTGCCCCGAGTAAAAAATTTGGGTTTATGTCACTGTATAAGGAGTGACATAATCCCAAATTTAAAAATTGTGATTGTGCCACTTGGGGCTATGTCAGGGTACCTATTTTTTATTTCTTATATTTTAGTGCCAGGGTATCTGAATGGAGAAAAGTAGTTTCGTTTGGAATCAGCAAAAACTATTATCGCTTAACGTTAATTTTTAATCATAACCGAATCTTTAATTCGACTTCGGCCTCAACTGGGATTGAATAGTCGTTTCGACGCAACCAGTTCCCGCCATAACTTTACAAGTGTTAATTTATTTTGATATCGTCTAACCGAATCTTCAATTCGACTTCGGCCTGAACTGGGATTAAATAGTCGTTTCGACGCAACCAGTTCCTGCCACGACTTTCTCCCCTTATTTCACAATCCCACCCTATAATTTCACTGCCATTGTCTCCGTGCAGGAATAAGTCAACAAGGATATCCACTTAATCAAACCTATACTCATTCAGATAAACTGAGCAATTAAGAGTTAACCCATTATTATTAATCAATGATTTAAGTTAACCATTACTAACTTTAATATATTTTTGGATTCATAAGTTACCCATATAGTCTATGATTTGTATTTACTCGAAAATGTAGGTTAAGAGATCATTGAACAATAAAGCTATTGTAACGTGTAAGCGGATGTTTTGACTTGGTGCCATAATTAAATAATAAATTGTCAAGAACCCTGGTGTCCGCGAGCGACACCCCAGCATAGAAGGTTCCTTACAATATTTATTTTGTATTTTATAAGAAATTATTTTTTATTTTTTAAACTCAATTTTTTTTTGTAAAGTGATTTTGTTGTGTAACTGTTGTATGTGTATGTATGTCTTGTGTATGTGATATACAAACGCCACACATATATAAATATTATATAAAAGGCTTCTCATGTATTTACAACGACGCTTAACTTAAGAACTACTCAACAGATTTTAGTATTTCTTTCACTACTATTGCCAAAATGGTAACATCGTGAGTCACCCCTGTTTCATTTTGTGTTTAAGTCACTTTCAAATAATTTTTATGTTTACTAGTGAAATGAATTCAGTCAACATTTTATTTCATACATGAAAGTAAATTGTAATAATATCGAAGTTCATCCTTATTTTCAACATATTGAATTGCTTATGTGATTACCATATTTTCATTTATTATTAATATAAATCAAGTGAACTTTTAATTAGTATTTAATTAGCGATTTGAATATTTTTATAATAAGAATTGTATTATATAAAGTTAGCTCCGTATTAACTCTGCAGCCGCATCTGTGCTACCAACTGCCACCGCATCCGTATCTGCGTTATCAACTGTCGCAATAAAGAAACGAACAAGGAGATCACGAAAGCACCTAGATCAAGAATTTGGTAGTAGCAGTAGAAGTCCCCCATGAAATAATGCCATCAGCAACTGAAAATGAGCAGAAGAGCGACGAGAACGAGCCGTTGGCTGACAGCTGTCATCCTATAGCTGAGAGTGAAGTAGACGCTTCGACTTTGAAACGACGAGCCGTCGAAGCACGAATAGCAAAATAATTCTTAGATAACAAACTTTGGCAATTTGAAGGCATTCACGGGGTGACCAGCATTACGCAACATAAAATTGTGATAACCGATGATCGGGCTATTAAGCAGTGGTACTTCCCACTAAACCCAGCGATGCAGAGCATCATCGATGAAGATGTCAATAAGTGGGCAAGAGGTCAATTGTCAAAAGAATGCATCAAGCCGTCGCACAGTCCATAAAGCGCACCAATTGTGATTGTTCGCAAGAAGACTAGCGCCTGGCGACACTGCATTGACTACCGGCAGCTTAACAGCAAATCATTCGGCCTTCACTCCACACTAGCAACATTCGGGAGAGCCCTCGATAGAGTCATAGGTCCAGAGCTGAAACCCTTCGCGTTCGCCTTCCTAGATGACATCGTGGTTACGGGAGCGATGTTGGACGAGCACCTGCAGAATTTGCGAGAAGAGTTCCGACGCCTACGAAAAGTCAACCTAAAAATTAATGCTGAGAAATGTGAGTTCATGAAAATAAAGATCAAATATATGGGTCATGTGGTCAGCGGTGATGGTATTCATACTGATTCCGACAAGGTTGCAGCTATTAGAGACTTGGAACCCCCCAGAACGTGCGAGGAGTGCGACGATATCTAGGAATCACGTCATGGTGTCCAAGACTCATTCCAGACTAAGCAACCATAGCGCAGCCTTTGACAGCTTTACTCAAGAAGGGAAAGCACTGCAGGGGGCTGAAGCCCAACAGAAAGTGTTCGAGGATTTGACAACCTAGCTCACCGAGGCTCCGGTATTAGCATGCCCGGACTATATCCCACGAGGTGCAAGTGTTGACGATTGCGTGCCTTGGAAGCTGTGTGTTGCGTCACAACGAGAACGGGTTCTAAAAGAGAATCATGGCAGTCCATACACATCCGGAAGCGTAGCAAACCGATATTACTGGCCGGGTATGTTTCGGGACATAGGTCGCTACGTCCGAAGTTGTGACTCCTGTCAACGCTATAAGGCTAGCCTCCTGCTCCTCCTGGAGAGATGCTAACCAAGATACCTGACGAATCCCTGTCAACAGTGTGCGCAGATTTTGTAGGGCCATTGCCACGATCAAAACACGGTAGCACGATGTTATTAGTTTTCTTCGATTGGTTTTCAAAATGGAACGAACTAGTTCCGCGAAAAGCAATCATCAGCAGATATGGAGTGCCCAAGGTTCTTATTATGGATAATGGTACCCAGTTCACTAGCAGCATATTCAAACGCTATATAAAAGCCCTAGGAAATCAGCAGCAGTTCATCGCGCCGTACATGCCGCAAGAAAACCCAACTGAACGTGTAAGTCGAACAGTGAAGACCATGCTCACGCAACTCGCGGATTACCAACAGCGGGGCTGGGACGAGAGCAGTTTACCGGAGATTTCACCGGAGAAAGCGATAGGCATATTTGCCGCAAAGCCAGGACCAAAGTATGCTGGTCTTTATACCGTTCTTTGATTCACGTCACCAGTTATCGCGTGACTCAAACAAAAAATGACAAGCGTATCCGAACAGCACATTTGAGTGAAATCAAACCTTATTATGGCTCGTAACGCATGGACGAATCAATAGACGACCACCCAAATCAACACTTGCACCCGCAATATATGTTTATACCCACCGAAAGCCTTTGAACTTACGCAACATACGCTAATTTAAAAATAAACAATCCCTAATAACCGAACTTTATATTCAATAACGCTTTTCCGTCTTTTCAGTCATAAAATAATGACGAAGACACATCCATCAAGCGACTCCTGGTTGTAACTTACAGACGATATAAAAAATGAGTAAGCGAACGACCAACCGAAAGTTTGAGGGAACCAGCACCATCAGGCACTAGGACCTGGCCCAGAGCGATGACACACCTGGAACGTCACGACGAGACCACCTCGCGCCTGCGGAAGATTTTCGTGGGGTAAGCGAGCGTGATGCATCACCGATAGCGAACGATAGTTCTAACCAACACCGAGAGCGAAGAGACATCGCTATATGATTTCACGAGACCGACGACACCTGACGCCTCGCCAGATAACGACGAGCCTGAAGACCAAGAAGCCCCTCCCGATAGTAGTTCAGATCGGGAAGCTACAAACAGAGTCGACGAGGATCAGCTAGAGGACACCACGTCAGACTCTCACAGCGTATACTTGTATTCAAGACGAGGCCCAACAAGTGAGGAAAATGAGCAGCAGCTTGAAGCCAGGGTGCCAACACCACCCTCCCCTTGGTCACCGCTTAGCTCATCAATAGATTTGAGTGATGACGAAAGTATGCGGCCACTAAAGAAGAAGGACATATTCGGATGGTGCCGCTACAGCGATAACACTGAGACGATTCAAGGCTTGTGCCATAAAAAAATTACACAAAGCATTCGCCGACGCCGCAGCAGCATTTTCGTCATCAACTGCTGAAGCCGCAGTAGCATCTGCGCTATCAACTGCCGAAGCCGCAGCAGCATCTGTGCTATAAACTGCCGACGCCGCATAAGCATCTGCGCTATCAACTGCCGACGCCACAGCAGCATCTGCGTCACCAACTGCCGAAGATACAGCAGCCGTCGTCATAAGGGCGCCGCAGTAACCACTCAGCTCAGACAGCTCCAGCGGCAACTCAAACAATAGCTTCAGCGAGAGCTCCAGCTGCAGCTTAAGCAGCTTAAGATTCCGACAGGTCCCCAATCCAACCGCGGAAAAATCCCAAGCTCGACATACAGTAACGGGCATCACCACTAAGGTCCCCGACGCCACATCAGCCCCCTAGAGCTCCTTCACCTCCCCAATCGAGTTGTGCTGAAGAAGAACGACTCGAAAATATATGGGCAAGGTACGATGAAGACGTCGTGCAGGAACTACAGGATAAGAACCGTGCCGCGTTGACTAGGCGCAAGAAGTTGACGCAGATAAGTTCTGCACCACTGTACGATCTGCCACATTTCAAATCCTAATCGCCCGTTCCGGTTGGGTAAGCGTAAGCCAACGCCCTCCTCCCCCGAAGTAGGTGGGGTATGTGAAGACCAAAATGGTACGCTGCATTTTGGTCACACATTAGCAGCAATAGTACATCAACAACAGAGACAACAACACCACGAAGCAATACAGCATCATACATCGTGAGTCACCCCTGTTTCATTTTGTATTTAAGTCAGTTTCAAATAATTTTTATGTTTACTACTGTAATGAATTCAGTCAACAATATTTTATTTCATACGTAAGTAAATTGTAATACAGTATAAACTCCATAGTCCGGACCCCGCTAATCTAGATTATTCGGTAATCCGGACTGCGTTTTCCTACACATTGCATATTCTATAATCCGGATTGATTGCAACTCTATAATCCGGATTGAATGTTAGCACACTGTTTTGCAAAATATTTAATATTTTATAATACTAAATTACTTTAATAAAACAAGTAATATTTTGTTTTGCAAAAGATGAGTACCATGTGCGTTGTCAACTCAGTATTGCTGCATGATGCCTTAAGTAAAGGCAGCACAAAAAAAAAACAGTTAGAATTGTGCGCTGTAAGTTGTTTATGGTATCAGCATTGCTGCCATGTGCGTTGTCAACTCAGAATTGCTGCATGATGCCTTCAGTAAAGAAATCACACAAAACTTTATCTATATTAGATAAAGTTAAAATTGTTGAAGAAGTTAATAGAGGCGTGAGTGGCCGAGTATTAGCTCAAAAATATTCAGTAGGTACTTCAACTATATCATATATTAAAAAGAAAAGTGGAAAGTTAAAAAGGTGAGTACATTTTATTTAATATCATTTTTAATGAATTAAAACAATATTTAATAATCAGGTTTGCACAGACATCTAATCGAAAGCTATCACAAAAAGGTAAAACTCTAAAAGATGGTGAAAATGAAGAGTTCGAACCAGTTTTATATTCCTGGTTTGAGACACAACGGAGAAAACATCTACCCATTTCTAAAGAAATTGCTTGTGAAAAGGCAAAAACGTTGTTTAAGGAATTGTACGGAAATAAAAGAGGATTCTTCATGGCAAGCAATGGCTGGTTTCAAAACTTTAAAAAATGATTTTCTATCCGCGGCCTTAAAATTTGCGGTGAAAAGCTTTCCAGTCGTCTTGATCATAACAAAAGCACAAGCTGTAAAAGCCAAGGACGCTCTTCAAAGTTTGGATACATGGATACATGGACATTAATAATATGGGCCGAGGAAAATAATGTAGGTGTGGAAAAAGTCTTAGTTCTACACGAATTGCTGGATCTTGCTTTGGAAAAAAGCTTAACTTATTCGCGGCAAACAACCGTTTTTGATTACTTTATCAAAAGAAATTAGTGTTGATAAACGTTAAATTTAAAATTTATATTTTTATTTGATTAAACTGTGATTTGATTACTTTATCAAAAGAAATTAGTGTTGATATACGTTAAATTTAAATTTATTCAATTAAAAAAACACAGGTAAAAAACCTCGATAAACCGGAAATCTGGATAATCCGGATTGGAGTCTGAAATCAATTATCCGGATTATCGAGTTTATACTGTATTTAAGTTCATCATTATTTTCAACATATTGAATTGTTTATGTGATTACCATCTTTTCATTTATTATTAATGTAAATCAAGTGAATTATTAATTAGTACTTAATTAGCGATTTGAATATTTTTATAATAAGAATTTTAAGAAGTTTAAGAAAAAGTTTATTTTATGTTTTTTTTTTTGTTTGACGTTCGTCATCCACAGCTCATGAGAAAATAGGTTGTGTGCGTGGCTACCTGATAAATAGTTGTATCATGGGAAAGCTCTGCGACTGTTCTATATAAGGTGAGACAGTGTTAGATTTAAATGAGTTCTGTTCAAGCCACTGCCGGGGTAAGTTGTCTTGTAGTAATAGTAGAAGTAGAAGTAGTGCATCAGTAGGCCGACAGAAGTTTTACTTGAAGTTGGTAGCGTAGCTTAGTACAACTCAGGTAAGCCGACAGAAGTTTTACTTCAGATTGGTAGCGTAGCTCGGTAGGCTAGTGGAACCCAGGCACGCCGACAGAAGTTTTCTTTCAGGTTGGTAGCGTAACCTTATAAGACACAAGTAGATCGACAGAAATTTTACTTCATGTTGGTAGCGTAACTCGGTAGGCTAGTGGAACACAGGCACTGCGACAGAAGTTTTACTTCAGGTTGGTAGCGTAACTGGCAGGTATAGTAGGGCAACTCATGTAGGTCGACGGAGGGTTCAACTCGTGTTAAAAGGGCAGACCAACGAAAGGCGTTTCCTCAGCTGCACAGGTCTGATCGAGGAGAGTACTAAGGGAGTGTACCACGAAACGAGGCGAACGCGTAAGAGAGCCGCTAGAGTAGGGCAGAAACAGCGGCAGTTGAAGACTTTTGTGTAACTAATAAAGATAGTAAAAAGAGGTAACAGCTGTCTTATTATTTAAACGTAAATTCACCACGCAGTCCAGTAAAACTTAATTTTTGGCAACGAGCCCTGGAGCCGGCGAGATATACCTCGGCTAGGGAAGAAACAGGTTTGATACAATAAAAAGCTACATATTTAACTTAAAATCTTGCATCGCTCATTTTTTTAAAAACACTCTTCAAAAGTATTAAAATTTAAGTCATAAAGCTAACTTATAAAGCCAAAAAAACATAATACAAATATCATTGCTTCATTAAAGTGCTAGAAGACACACAAGCAGCCTAAAGCTTTTTCCCTATTTTCCTCTGCAACAGTTTTTCTCATTGTTTCTATTGCGGTGTCGGCCAGCTTTTCATGTTTATTCTCTCTCATCTTAAGTATGTATTTATGAGCGCTTTAACTCTTTGAAGTACTATGGGACAAAATTTGAACCACTGAAAAATAAACCTTTGTGGTATGTTGAGACAAAATAAATCACCTTATTTTTAAAAAATAGGATAAGTTATGTTATGAATTTTGTTAATAATTATAACATTAGCTATAATAAAAATAAATAATAATAAAAAGAAAAATATTTTTGACTTTTTTTTTCTTGTACCTCAAGGGTATTTCTTATAATGAAATTTCAGTACCTCAAAGAGTTAACCAGCTTTTTGCAGAAATCTTATAAAACTTAAGATGATTTTTTTTGTGCTTTGGCTTATATTGCAAAATTAAATAAATATGTAGTGGACGCAACGCCGTGGATAGGTGTTTCATAAGGGGGGGGGGGGGGAATAGGTTAAGTTAAAGTGGCTGTCACTTTTCAGAGACACACTTAAGCCAATGAGGCCCATTGTGATACCATAGGTTAATTTCACTACTCAATTTCTATTTCAACTAATGTGAGCTGTTTACAAAGCTGTGGATTCTGATGGGTGATGGGGGGACGAGGGGTTGCTGCAGCAAAAATATAAAAACTATTCAATCGCTTCATTTGGAGCAGGACGACAAGTATTTATTTAAGTAATATAACGAAAACAGATATTTTAAAAAGAAAAACTTGTACATACATAAAGGCGCCTCACGAAAAAAAATTGTTTGGAGCAGTTCCTAAAAATAATCCTTGGCTTATGTTATGATGATTCCCCAAATATTTCGACTCTAGCGATAGCCATCCTTGAGCTGCAATGGTTTCAATTAACCTCTAAAAATCGAGATTTTTGTAAAAATATTGGCTGGTGTGTTAGTTAGAAAAAGTAATATGATCTGAAATTATATTTTTGAAAAAGTCCTCCCAATCTGCATCAAAAACTTTTAAATTTTTGCATTCGAATTAAAAATAATGATGTTTTTCCTGCACTTTATAACTTTTCTTTAAAGTTATTTTCACTAAAGTTAAAAAAACTTACTTATTTCTAATGATATCCTCACTGGTCAGAATTGCTAGCCAGAATTGCTTAAACTGAAACAAATTAAAACTAAAATATTAATTATAAAATAAACACCTACTGAAAAGATATAGTAAGAAATTAATTAAAAAGTTTTACTTTTTTAAAGTAAAACTAAAGTAAAACTAAATTTTTAAAGTTTTTGTTTGGAAATAAAATAAAAAATATCCAAAAGTTTTTGATGCAGATTGGAAGAGATTTGTCCGACCTATAATTTCTCATAGTTTGTTTTTAAAACTATTACGCCAACCAATATTTTTACACAAAAATCGATTTTTAGAGGTTATTTAACACCATTCCAGCTCACGTGTGGTTATCTGTAGAGTCAAAATATTTTGGAAATCATCATAACATAAGCCCAGGTTTATTTTGAGGGAAAGACTCTATCAACTTTTTTCTTTTCTATGGAGCATAAAGCGCCTTAATATACATAGTTGTAGATACTTACATAGTAAGTTCATTAATTTTTTTGGAACGCGAAGCCAATTTATCGATGACAGTTTCCTCGTTCATAGAAATATCCTTATGAATATTTAATAGCGCTAAACCATAACATCATTCTATTAGATCTTTATCGATTACAACAGTATAGTCAAAGCTGACGTAAATTGATATATTTTATGTATTAAATAAATTGTAAGAAAAAATTCTGGACTCGTAACGGCATACATTAATTGGTGTGGTTGAGACGAAGTGTTACCGCTAGAATTTTAGGAGAACATTTTTTTAAAACCACTTTGCGATACTTACACACAGCTATAAAAACCGTGAAACTGACAAATGTACAAATTAAATTCACTTTAACTTTCATTTAATAACACTGTAGGGAAGTCAAAGTGTGTCTTTTTGATTTTGAAGATGCCGAGAACGTAAACTTATTTTTTGATTGAAGAATTTAGTGGCATACTCAGTTTTTCCCAATCAGATCAAAATCTAGAGATATTTGCAATTGAAATTTAGTCACTTTTAGACTCATTTTTAGTTTTATTTTCCTTACTTTTGCAGAACAAAAATTTTGACTTCATCCGGTTTTGCTTAAACTTTCAGAATTTAGTCTAATAAAGGGTGTTTTTTATAGAGTGATACAACTTTGAGTTGGCCTCACTGCTTTGTTTGACCACCCATTTAACAGCTGATAGTTGCTTTTTATTTAGTTTGCTTTCACATTTTATTATGGATCGACTTACACCAGAGCAACGCGTGCTCTGAAAAAAATTGTGGAAACTTTTAATCAAAATAATGGTTCTGTTCGTCAAACTTATCGTGCACTTCGTCCATTTTATGGCGTACATAATCGTCCTTCAGAGCTGCTAATTCGAAGAACAATAGATCGTTTTCGGACCACATTTACTGTTACTGATAATGTGCATCCCGTGTGATGCCGAACAGTGCGCACTGAAGAATCTGTAGCCGCTGTACAGGAAAGCATTGAAGATGATCCTAATCAATGAATTCGTCGCCGTTCTCAGCAACTGGGGTTGTGTCCTTCCATTTTATGGAAGATTTTACGAAAAGATCTTGGCTTAAAACCTTTCAAGATGCAACTTGTGCAGGAATTAAAGCTAAACGACCATGGTATGCACCGCCAATTCGGCGAAGCACAAATTGATATTGATTTTGAACTTCCATGGAAAATTTTCTGAGATGATGGTCAGAATGTTACTGTCAATGGTGAACGGTATAGGAACATGATCGTACCTTAATTAGCTGCCATTAATCTTGCTGATACATGGTTCCAACAGGACGGAGCCACATGCCACACAGCTGGCGCTACAATTGATTTACTCAAGGAAACTTTTGACGAAAAAATAATTTTCGTTTCACTGATAACATTTTATGGGAGTTGATAAAAGGGGCGTGGCACCTCCCATACAACCCAAGTTTGCGATATCGAATAGATTTTGAGTTATTAGACGCACAGCCTCGGAATTCAGTATTCGAACTCAATTTACAAATGCATTTTTACTGATAGTTTTGTATGGTGTTGGACAAGGGGGCGTAGCATCTCCCATTCAACCTAAATTTTAGAAATCCAGCAGCTTTTTAGTTATAGGTCGCACAGACATGGAATTCAGTTTTCGACCACAGTTTACATACATATACAGTTCCACTGATAACATTTTATTCGGGTTTGGAAACGGGGCCGCGGCAGCAACGCGCCGGGTTTAAGCTAGTCTACTTGTAAAAATACTAATTTGAGTAAAAATATTTTAAGATTTTTTTAAAGATTTTACGATTAATATTCAAACTTGGTCATAATGGAGAGAAATGCAAAATTGCTTAACCTTTGAAAAATCATAGATTACACAAGGCTAACTTGATTTTAACGCTGGAGGTATTTTCAAAAATACAATAAGAGTATTTGTTAAATACTATACAAAAATTTTTAAATGAAGGTCAAATAACAAAATTCTGAATATCTCAATAATTTGATATGACTTGGAAAAACTAAATATGCCAATAAAATCTACGACCGAAAATTAAGTTTACGTGTCTCAGCGTTTTTTTGTGTCTTTTCAAAAGTGGAAAATTTACCTACAGTGTAATTTAACGAACAATGAAGCATTGCTTATCATAATTTGAATTTTACAGACTGGCTTAGAAAAGTTTTGTTCAATTTATATGCATACGTTCTGTAAACGCTAGTACGTAACCAACAATACATAGAAAAACAATTAAGAAAACCATTTATATTGTATTATATATAACTTAATGCCTACTAAACAAACAAAGCATGTACATTGAACAATTTTCAATTTATCTTTATGTTATGGTGATTAAATAATTTGGAATATCTGTGCTTTTATTTAATATATAAAAAAATATTTAATTGCTAAAGGGGGTTTGAACCCCCTTAAACCCCCCATGTCTACGGTGTTTAGTGGATGGACTGTAAAAAGCAAAAAGGCCGACAGACGGATAATGTGGAATATAGGTAAACAGACGGACATGTAAAAATGCAGACGAGTAGTTAAAAAAAAAATAAACAGTTTTAAGCTGGAACAAAAACTGACACGAATTAACAGTAAGGTAGAGCACAAATTATTTGTTTTTTGCAAATTTTATTTTGCCCGGCCACGGTTAAGTTGAGAATGAATGATTTATCTTATATATATATATTAGGGCGGGTCAATTTGTATGGACGAATTTTTTGGAGGTCTGGCTCAGCGAAATTCGTAAAATACATGTAATTTCAAGACTTTTTCTCCACTACAGCATATACAAATTCTGAAAAAAAGCTGTGCGGACTTTCGTAAATAGATTTTGTTCTCAATTATAAAATATGAATGTATGAATGTATGTGTATGAATCTATTTACGAAAATCCGCACAGCTTTTTTTCAGAATTTGTATATGCTGTAGTGGAGAAAAAGTCTTGAAATTACATGTATTTTACGAATTTCGCTGAGCCAGAATTTGACCCGCCCTAATATATATATATTAGGGTGGGTCAATTTAAAAATCGCCCATTGCTCACTGAAAATCGTATTCAAGAGATCAAAGTAAGAAACTTTGCCCGAGGAACTACTATACCTCTAAAACAAATTCTAATGCCCCAACTTTTGACTTTTGTCCCGTTAGGTCAAATTTTGAAAAATCCCTCTTTGACCCATTTAGAGTGCCCCAATCGAGTCCAAATGTATGACCGACCCCCACTAACTTTGGAGGGCCGATCCACCCATGCCAGTGGCACACCCCCTGGAACCCCCCTGGGGTTCCCAATACAAATATTTAAAAAAATCACCATTTTTGGCACTTTACATGAAAAAATCAGCGAAATGAGGTCACCACTGGCATGGGTGGATCGGCCCTCCAAAGTTAGTGGGGGTCGGTCATACATTTGGACTAAAAAAGGAGTCGTTTTCAGCCAGGGTCAAGATATTTTGGTCCCAATTTATCGGAAAAATAAAAATCAAAGTGCATATTCATAATGGTATTTGTCGCTACAACCCATACTAGAATTATTAAGTTTTGTTTCAATTTGCAATCGCTACGGGGATCTTAAGGGTTAAATATTACAGATTTTCTTAAAAAGTCGCACTTACTTTTTACTATTGGGCCAAACTCGCAATAAATGTCTTTAATTGTCTTTTTAATTTTTTTATTTCAACGTGCAATGCCATCTTAAATTTACAGGTTTATGTATATTATTTTGTATGCATTTGAACAGCAAAAAAATATATTTTCTACCATTTCCAAAGAAAATCTATTAGTATTATCGGTTCTCGTTAGTTTTAAATCAGAAAAAATACGATCAGCAGCAGCTGAGCCATAAGGCAGACTTTTAATATATGTTAATGCATGTTTTGATAAGGAAATATTGTCCAAAAATGTCACATTATCAACATTTGTCTTAACGTTTTTGTCGAATTTAAAGGACTGCCTACTTTTAATATTTTGCAAACAAAAACATATATTCATATTTATAAAGATATTTTTTTAAAAAGTATCCCAACTTACACTGATGCTTAAAAAAAGGTATACATCAATTTTTGTAGGAAAAAAGTATCCAAATGGATCCTACATGATTTGCGGATCGTTTACATTCGCTCTAAAGCTGATTTTCTGCAGACTCCTTAATGTCTGTTAAAAACCCACAAAGTATTTCTGCTGTTCCCCATTTATTTGCTATCTTTTCCCACAGCTGCAGTTATTCGTTCTGTTTACTCAAACAAAAAGAAAAGCTGAAGGGACAAAGATGATGGAACAAAAGGAAAATAATATAAGCTTATAGATAATACTTTAAGGGAGGTTTTAGGCAAAAAATTTTTTGATAATTGAATTTGTTTTAAATTGATTATTGTAATACAATTATTCAAGAAAATTAAAATCAATCCCGCTTATAATTCAGGTTTAATAGTGCTAAAACCCCTTTGCGCCAGAGTAACTTTAACTAACCAGAGTATCTTTAAACGCGTTTTTATCGAAACATACTTTTTCAAAACGGGCCACACTCCTAATAGGACCACTGACAAACTAATCGACTGATTTTAATATTTTATTTTTTAATTATTTATAATGAAATTTACCAAAGTTAGCGTCTTTGGAAAATTTTTGTAGTTTTTATACGCAACAATTTGGTCGAAAATAATGTAAACTTTTTGATTTTCTCTTTCACGCTTCATAATTTTCTTAATTTTCCATATTTCCATTGCATTTTGGTAAATGATGTGTATTCAAGGGACTACTTTTGAAAGCATTTTTTTCAGACGATCTGAAGCCGAGCTATGGATGTGGCCCGATTTTCACTTCTTTTAAGGATACCAACTTTAGCACCATTTTTATATATAAAAACTATATTACAAAGAAAAAAATATTATTTAAACTGATGTAAAATTAACATGCAAATGCAATTCTTTGTCTATATATTGAAATATATTATATTTCTTTAAAAAAATCTTCTAAAATATGTTTTAATTTCAATTGTTTTTGCCTTAAACCCTTAAAACGTTTAATTCCATAAATGTATACATTGTTTGTCTTGCATAATTGTAAACTTGTAACAATAATCAAGCAAGCGCATAGTCTGCTGCTTATACGCTAACATATATAAGTTCTTGGTTTACACCAAGAACAACACAATATATGCGAGGCAATTTCATTTCAAATGTACTTCTGATTTGAGTACTGTTACGTTAATATTTGAGCCCGAACAGAACCAAAGCGGATGTCTGTTGTCGGATTTTCCGTGCAACAAAATACATGAAAATACATGCAGCCGCCAAAAATGAAATCGCCGTAGAAATGCGCGGCTGGAAAACGCCAGAAAAGAATCATAGCAGAATTACCCAGGTAGTGTTGACAGTTTTTTTTTAGACTGAACCAACGCTCAGGAGATGCCCCCTATAAATGCGTAAGCATTGTGTTGATTCGGAAGATGGGTGATAGTTAGTTGGAGGGTGGATAGATTGAGTAGTGTCGGTGAAGATTTGTTTTAAATTTGCACAGCTCAAAACTGCCGGAAAGCACACTCGCAGGGAGACTATTCCACAACTTAACCGTGCAACCAAAGAACGAATTATCACGGTAATGCGAGGTTCTATTAGGCATCGATGCAATGGTAAAGGGGTGGGCTTGGACAGCTGCCCGAGTGGTCCTGGGAAACACACGAGCTGGTGGCGTCAGGCCATGTATCTGCCTTGATCACTTCCCATGGTAATACCTATACAGAAGGCTTAAGCAACCAACATTGCGTCGATGCCCAAAAGAGTTGAGAGAGGATGAAATACTTTCATCCCCTGTCAAATATATCGCACGACGTTGAATTCGATCCAGAAGCTCCAAATAAGATCTTGAAGCCCCTGCCCAAATGTGCGAATTGTACTACATTTTCGGCATAATATATGAGGTGTAAATCATGCAAAGATCAGCTGAAGTGAAATATTTTTTGCACCGTTTTAGAAAACCTAGGTACTTACCCGCTTCTTTCGACACATCAAAAATATGATAATTCCAACGAAGATCAGATTTGATCGATATGCCCAGAACGTCAAGAGCGGTTGATCCCACAAGATCCACACCATTGATAATGAGAGGAGCTAAGGGGTAATTCACACGATTGTGGGTTAACAGACAACACTGGGTCTTAGTAAGACCCCACTCGGAGATTTTTTGTAGATCATTAAGGGGTGTGTCATTCATATTTTGTTTTGTTCTCTCAATCTCCATAGAGCTTGTGCGTTTTTGAATGAATATGAATGACAAATGCTGCTGTCGTAAGCAAACGAATGTATTAGGTTATGCGTCAACGACAGAAGGTCGTTGATAAAAACCAGAATCAACGTTGGCGATAGAACTGAGCCCTTCGGTACTCCTGCGTTGATCGCGTGCTTCTCGGGAGAAATACCGTCAACTACGACTCGAATCGTTCTGTCCTTGAGGAAACACGTGATCCATCGAGCAAAGTTACCACCAAAACCATATACAACAAGTTTTGACACGAGCGCTTTTGCCACACTCGGTCGAATGCTTTAGAAATATCAAGAGCAACAACCCTGCTCTCGCCGAAAAAGTGAACGTATTTATTCCATTCTTCGGTTAAGAACGCCTAAGATCACCAGTAGAGCGGTGAAACCCTCGAAAAGTTCCTGCGGAAACCATATTGACGGTAATTGAGCAGTTGGTTGCGCCTCAGATAGTTCACAACGATGAAGTTTATTACGCTCTCCATAACTTTGGAAAGCGTAGAGCATATCGCAATGGGTCGGTAGTTTGCAGGGTTCGTGGCATCACCCTTTTCAGGTACCGGCTGGACATTTGCCACCTTCCAACAAGATGGAAATACTTCTGTTCTGTAGGAGATGTTGAAAAGATTGTGCAAAGGCCGAGCCAGCACACATGTGAAGAAGCACACATTTTAAGCACAATTGGCGGTATGCCATCAGGACCAGAGGCTTTGTTTACGTTGAGATTAGTAAGGACCTTTTTAACTGCTATATCTCCTGCATTGCAGAATATCCAACCTCAACAAAGGGCAGTGGCTGATTGCTATCCGAGATAGTGGAATTTTGTGCAAACAATTTAGCCAATAGGTTAGATTTATCAGCCGAGTCAGTGAAGATTTGGTCATCTTTTAAAAGAGCTGGAATCGATGACGATGTCTGGTTCTTAACTCTTTTAACAAATTATCAAAAATTTTTGACTCTTTGGGGCAGAAAAGAACCGGTTCTCGAATGAGAACTTCGTGCAGGAACTTTTCGCGTTTTAAAATTGCATTACAGCAATTCCTTGCCTCGATTCGAAGTCTTTTAGTATCAGTATTCTAGTTAGAACGCCAATTCTGAAAGGCTTCCTCTTTGGACCTGACTCAATCCTGCAAGTCTCATTAAACCATGAGTGGTGTTTTGGTTTAATGCTCCTCATCTTATTGGGAATGAAAGACCGCATACCCAATAAAATAATTTCTTGTACCATGCCAGCCGCGACATTCACATTTCTATCAGCGAAACATAATTTCCAATTGAAGCTGCGATAAAAATTATTTAACGCAGTCCAATTTGCCCTTCCATAAAACCATGCAGTCCTCTTCGGGGCTTTAGGCGTAGAGGTGTAGGGGTTAGAATATGGAAAAACAGCGGAGATGGTACAATGGTCCGAGTTACCAAGAGGTGCGTTGACAATACATCATATTTTTCATGATGTGAAGTCAGAAAAAAGTCAAGGCTATTATGGCTATGCATATCACTTTGAGGGAAAAAAGTGGGTTCCTTCACTAGTTGAATCAATTGGTTCGATTCAGCAAATAGTTCAACATATTGCCCAACAGGTGTCAATGGGCCCGAGTGACGAAACCAAGCCGGGTTGTGGACATTGAAATCGCCCGCTTCAACGATCTCACTGTCAGGAAACAACCCCAAAATATGCGTAATCGAATCAGAGAGAGAGTGTAGTTTGTTAAAAGTGGGCTCTCTCCCTAGATTCGGACTTCTATAAATAAAACAGAAATGCAGCAAGTGAGAGCGCAGCCTGAACCGAACCCACATTGAGCTTAACTCTGGATCGGTCACGTTCAGACTCCTCTCACACTGGTACGCCACTTCCATTTTTATAAAAAGACCGATGCCTCTATGCAAAAGAAAATAATGACAGTAAGCGGTACCCAGGTATATGAAAATCCAGTAGATCTGCATCCTCGGCTACATGGGTCTCACCTTGTACCATTATTTGAGGCCTATGTAGAGTACAATGAACACATACCGAGAAAAAATTATTGCAAAAATCTATGTGAAAATGACCCGACATTTCCGCACCATGCAAACATTAAACAAATGTAAAACTTACAAATGGCATATATGGTTATCAAAGCAATTTTTTGGAAAACATAAGCTGTCAAAAAATTTACTCAAAAAGAGAGCACTTCCAATCGGCCATTGTCAATAAGTGAAAACATAACCAATGCTAAAATTTTTGAAGTGAAAAAAATAGAACAACCCATGGCAAAATTAGACAAGGTAGTGTTAGGACAGCCCGATGACCGAAATTGTCAAAACGAAGTTGTCATTTCATACAAAATCTGCAACCAATGAGAATGCAATATGAAAGCAAGAATTGGCAAAAATACCAAAATTAATGAGTTTGACAGTTATGGTCACTAAAAAAGAGAACACATTCAGCCCTAACACTACCTTGTCTAGTTCTACTATGGAACAACCTCAGCAGTTGCAGATTCATATGTTCCAAACAAATTAAATGTTCATTAAAAGTGGTGTATTTTTGAAAGGTAAAGTACATTTTTTGTGCCATGATATATTTATTACATTTTATCTTATTTTACGGCGAGTTGGAGTGATTTAGCTTAAGCGGGCAGCTGTTCAGCTATAGTGGAGGAAGCGGTCGATTATTTGTCAAAGAATCTGGAGCTATTCATGTGTGCCGGATGATGAAGAATGTGATCCAACAGCTGAGAATTCCTTTTGAGGTTCTGAATAGAATTTAACATCATGAACTGAAAAGCTTTTCGCACAAATCACACACGATTTTTTACAACTTTCATGATTTTAAATTTTTAATTGTTTATTTAAACGCACAAAAATTCTTATTTGATTTTTAAGATTTTAGTTTTCGACGCTTGCTTTCTTTTTCACTTTTTTCAATAACGGCTGTTTTTGACAGGCTATGTTTTTCTTTTGAAGAGAGAGAAAGCAGTTGTCAACACTACCTGGATAATTCTGCCATGAAATATAATCTTTTCTAATTTTTCTCTGATGGCTGGTGGATCTCTCTCTAAGTGGACTCAAAGGTTGCCATATTTTTGTTAAAGATTGGGTACGTTCAGTGTTATTTTTAGTTTTTACTATTATCTAACATTCTATTTTTTTGCCTGTGTTGCATTCATGTGAATTTAAAGCAAAATATAAAAAATTTTTATCATTCTCAAATGAAATGCAACCGTGATCCGATAACCGCCACCGCTCCAATTCTGGACGGGTTCTCAGCATGGTAGAAGAATACAGGTAGATGCACAAGATGAGAGCATACTGCCGGAAATGTCAAAACGAAGTTGACAGCTCATATAAAATATGAAAGCTGGAATTGGTAAAATGGAAACAAAGTTAAAATGCTAAAATTTCTTTGTTGTTTTAATAAAAATATTAAAAAAATGCTTCTTCTGTGGTGTTTTTATTAATATTAAACTAATTTGAAGGTGATTAATGCCAAACTGTATTGAAAATTAAATTAAAAATAGTAAGAACTTCAAGAAGGGAGCGCAGCAGCAAAAACAAAATTCTACCACGCCTTGTTCCATAGTTACCGCCCGGGCTCTTTAGCCTGAACACGAAAAAATGGTTAAATCTTAATATATAAAAATGAATGTACGTTTGTTTGTGTGTCTTGAATACATTTTTTTATCGTTTATCCGATCGCGATGAAACTTTTCAAATTGGTTGTTCGCATTCATGCGCAGGTTTTAGTCGTAGTACGGACAGCGTTAGACAAGTGGGCGTGGTACCTCCCATACAACCCAAATTTCAGTTATCAAATAGCTTTTGAGTTATAGTTCGTACAGCCATGGAATTTGGTATTCGACCACAATTTACACGTGCCATTTACTGATATTTTATGGGAGTTGGTAAGGGGGCGTGGCACCTCCCATTTAATCCAAATTTGAGATTTTGAACAGCTTTTGCGTTATAATTCGCACAGCCACGGAATTCAGTATTCGACGACAATTTACACGTGCTGCTTTACTGATAACATTTTATGAGCGTTGAACAAGGGGCGTGGCACCTCCCATTTAATCCAAATTTGAGATTTTGAACAGCTTTTGCGTTATAATTCGCACAGCCACGGAATTCGGTATTCGACGACAATTTATACATGCTGCTTTACTGATAACATTTTATGAGCGTTGAACAAGGGTGCGTGGCACCTCCCATTTAACCCAAATTTGAGATTTTGAACAGCTCTTGCGTTATATTTCGCACAGCCACGGAATTCAGTATTCGACGACAATTTACACGTGCTGCTTTACTGATAACATTTTATGAGCGTTGAACAAGGGGGAGTGGCACCTCCCATTTAACCCAAATTTGAGATTTTGAACAGCTTTTGCGTTATAATTCGCACAGCCACGGAATTCAGTATTCGACGAAAATTTACACGTGCTGCTTTACTGATAACATTTTATGAGCGTTGAACAAGGACGCTGCAACTCTCATACAATTCAAATTTCAGATATCGAATAGCTTTTGAGTTATAGTTCGCACAGCTATAGCATTTGGTACTCGACCACAATTTACACTTGCCCTTTTACTGATAATATTTGATGGGCGTTGGACAAGGGGTGTGCCACCTCCCATACAACCCATATTTGAGATATCGAATAACTCTTGAGTTATAGTTTGCACAGCCATGGAATTTGGTATTCGACCACAATTTACACGTGCAGTTTTACTAATTACATTTTAAGAGTGTTGAACAAGGGAGCGTGGCACCTCCCATACAATCCAAATTTGAGATATCGAATAGCTTTTGAGTTATAGTTCGAACAGCTATAGAATTTGGTATTCGACCTCAATTTAGACGTGCCGTTTTTCTGATCACATTTTGTGGGCTTTGGGAAAGGGGCGTAGCACCTTCTATAAAGCACAAATTTGAGATTTTAAATAGCTTTTGCGTTATAATTCGCACAGCGTCGGAATTCAGTATTCGGTGACAATTTACACATGCTGTTTTACTGATAACATTTAATGGGCGTTGGAAAGTGGGGCGTGGCAATCTCCCATACAACCCAAATTTAAGATATCGAATAGCTTTGGAGTAATAAACTGCACAGTCTTGGAATTCAGTATTCAAACTCAATTTACACATGAAGTTTAACTGATAACATTGTATGGTGCTTAACAAGGAGGCGTGGCACCTCCCATACAATCCAAATTTCAGATATCGAATAGCTTTAGAGTTATAGACCGTACAGCCTCGGAATTCAATATTCGAGCACGATTTACTCATGTCGTTTTACTGATAACATTTTATAGTCGTAGTATAAGGGGGCGTGACAACCTCCCATAATTTGCGATATCGAATAGCTTTTGACATATAGTTCACACAGCCACGGAATTCAGTATTCTACCACAATTTATACACGCTGTTCGGGGGGCGTGGAACCTCCCATACAACCTAAATTTGCGATATCGAATAGCTTTGGAATTATAGGCCGCACAGCCTAGGAATTCACAGCCTAGGGCGTGGTACCGACCACAATTTACACATGCCGTCACTGATCCAATTTTATGTGCGTTGCAAAAAATTAAGTGACATATACCGAATTGCTTTGGAGTTATAGGTCGCACGGCCTTGGAAATCAGTATTAGAACTCAATTTACACATGCAGGTTCACTGATAACATTTTATGGAAGTTTGGAAAAGGGGGCGTGTCAGCAATGCGCAGGGTTTCAGCTAGTTTCTTTATAAAGGCTATTCAGGCACAACACGCACTTCATTTTTATTTATTTTAATTAAAAAAGTTCGTTATATTTCAAACAACACAAAATTCCAAGTGGAATACTAAAAATTTTTTATTTTCGTTTGTTTGCATTCGTCACAGAGTTGACTTTGGCAGACATGGCAGTATGAGAAAGAGAGCACAGTCAGAGCTGCAGCTACCTCTGTCCTTATACCATTGTTCTCAGTGTATTTCGCAGAGAGAGGTCCGCCAACAGTCAACCGCTTTGGTCCTGTTCGGGCTCTTTTGCTTTTATTTTCTCCTTCGCTCACTCGTATTTGGTAGCTGTGAATGGATGAGAGTAAGAATTTGTATTTTAAACAAAGTGGCATTCAAGTGCATTCGTGCAGATGTCTAGTTCCCACATTGGAACACATGTGAAGTCCCACATCATAAATTCAAGGATATTTTGATATAGCATCAGAAATTTTTTTTAACTGTATTTGAACAGAAATCTCTTTGAAATCTTAAAGATAAGCGAAAAACCAACACAATGCATATACTCACCGTTTTTATAGCACAAAAAATTATGACAAAATGATCACAGCCAAAAATGACAAAAATTTTTTTTTTTTAAATTTTATCACTATGTTTGGGACGAATATAAACAACGCGTATTATCTCTTAAAAACTTTATTAAATGTGATTGCACTACGAAGCTACACTGTAAACGTCAAAACATTGGTGATGTCTTTGGAAAATATCGGAGAAAATTTCGAGTCCCTCATTAGAAGACATTTCACTTTAGAAAACTCTCCCTTACAAAACCCTTTCAGCATAGAACAGATCACTTTGATTTTATTTCTTTTCCTGTCTTAATTTTTACTGACAAAAATAAATTAAATCGGAACACGTGTTGTGGCATTTTTTTTTCAATTTCAAAGGAAAATTTTAAGAGGAAAATCAATTCAAGGAATTCAACCAAGTTTTTGCATTATGTATAAAAAAAACTTCGTAAAATAAAGTTAAAATAAGTTAGTTATTTTTGTATTTTATGTTCGCTTTAAAGATGAAATTAAACTCGTAAAATTTCCAGTGTAGGACAAGGTCACAAAGATCTACTTTAAGACTTTAGCAAATAATACCAGTTTGAAAATGTTCCTAATGAAACTAGTTCATATATGAAGAAAAAAGGAATGTTGTTGGGTACAATTGCCTTTTCCTATTACATTAACATGTAAAAAGCGTAAGATCAATGTAAAAAGGTATTGTAGAGGGCCCAGTATTGGTCCTTTTTGGAATTAGTTCAGAACCATTTAAAAGTTGGTTCCATTTTCTGCAGGGAAACTTTCAGCTTTTGTTAATCTCTTTGAGAATGGCTAACTTCTATTTTTTTGCACTCATTTCCAAACTAGGGCATGGCAAACATCAGCACTAGTCAAAATAGTGCCATTTTCAACGAAGCATAACTTTTTACATACTAAAACGATTTGCAATATTTTAATAATTTTTGAAAGCTGAATTTATTAAAACACTGGAAAAATTGTATCTTAACTGTTTAATGAAACAAAAAAAAAAACCAAAATTAATAATATACTTTTGCTCGAATAGGTTCTCTTATTTTTTTTTTAATTTTTTTGAGTTTTTTCTGAAAAAAATTTGTTTGTCTTTTGTATTTTTTTTTAACATTTCCCTATCCCTAGTTAAAATAAGTGTTTGATACATTTTTTTAAGTGTTTTAATAAACTGAGGTTATATGCTTTCAAAAATGATAAAAATATTGAAAACCGGTTTAGTATGTCAAAAGTTATGCTTGGTTAAAAATTACACTATTACACTAGTCAATAGTGCTGATGTTTGCCACTGAAAAAAAAAACAAACATTTCCAAAGAGATTAACGAATAATGAAAATTTCAGCCCGATCGGAGAACACGAAAAAATTGGGATAAGTGTCGTGGAATCCTTCATATAAAAAAAATATATGTTAAAAGAAAACATTTTTTGCTTAAACTGATACTGTAAAATTAACATGAAAATTATATTTTTGTATATAACTATAGTAAGCTTTTTTAGAAAAACCCTTCTAAAATATGCCTTAATTTTAATCAGTTTTGCCTAAAACCTCCTTTAACTTGGTGTTAATTATTCCTATTAATATTGAATTCTAAGCCTGAAGAATGTGATTGAAATCGATAGGTTTAAACTGCAAGAAAGATGTAACTAAAATCTGTTTCTTAACATTTTCGTTCTGCAAAAAGTTGTTTTGTGTGTTTACTTATGTTGCCATATATTTTTGTTGGTGTATATCCAATTTAAAATATTTTTATATAATTTTCCTTGTTGATGATAAACTAAAGATTCGTTTAGTTTTCTAAACCGGAATTTATGATGGCAACTGAAGCGTTTCATCTCTATCTCAAAGATACTTTTTAAATATAAATGTTGTTTCTCAAAAAGAAAACATAATGGGACAGCTTTTTTTGTTAATTTTTTTTAATTCTTACTTGTTTCTGTCTCAGATGATCATCCCCTCAACGGGTGAAGGGTAAATAAATAATACTTGCTCTTTTTTAAAGTAGTTGTGTTCATGTTAAAGACCGTATCTGGAGGATATACCGCATTCATGTATTTTATATCGGAGTGATAAACTAGTATTCAACTAATTCGAAATGCAAACCGTGGTTTAGGGTTATGTTACATTTTGGCGTCAAAGGTTTGCGGCTGTGATTTATATTTCAGTAGGATATGCCGTAACAATAATGAGCTAAATTATGATATGAAATTTATGGAAATGTGACGTGTGCGATCAAAACACAAGCTCCTGCTTAATTGCATAAAGTCCCTTCTTGAGTTTGAATGCCAACGATGTCAAGCTGTGTAAGTTGAATCGCTATAATCGCTACGGATTTAAATTTAAATTTATTTGGGATATGTTTTGTTTGAATCCTTTGCATATATGTATGTAAATATGTACTTGTGTGTGTGTGCAGGTATGTATCAGTATTTAGCACATACGTAATGACGTTTGGACATTACAGTCTTCACTGCTGTTGTGCTGTTTTTTTTTTATTATCCGACCAATTATGTGCATGTCAGGCAACAGCAACAATAATTGCAATTGCCTTGAAGTGATGTTGCTGTCGATCGCACAGTTGCCCCAATTGTCAATCAGCCACGTTGTAGTTGCCCGTTACCAATTCACGCAAGTGCTTCCTTGGCGGATGTGCGTTTTCTGCATGACTTGACTCAGTCTGACAATGAGTTTCGTGTTTCGTTTCAGCTGAAGCAAAGTAAACTGAAGTGAAAAACTTAACAAAAATAACAAAAGTGGAAGCAACACCAAGTGGATCATGTGAACATCGCGTTGCCGACCTTTTTGGCTGCAATAGCAGCATCATGGAAGCGATCCAGTAAACGAGCGTTTTAGTTGGTTGGGATTTTTTTATTGTGCTCGAAGTCCTGCGGTGAGCGCGTAACCGCCAAGCATAAGAATTTTGACCTCTTCCTGTCATATCCCAGGCGATGCTTATATTGGACTTGCAAGTTCAGTCGACTGATTGTCCCCTCGTTTCATGTTTCCTCATGTGTTGATCGATGCTGCATCGAACATGGATCACAAACCGTCTAAGAGCGGTACGTTAATATATCGACATGTCCAGAGTTTGCAGTGCATGATGTGGCTTGATCTGTACAAGAACATTAACAACAGAAAAACAGCGTCAGAGCAATTTGATCCTCTTCTGGCTGACGCTTAACTTCACGCCACTTCATTTGAGTCCATGAAAGGATGCGTATCGTTGCGTTGCAGAGTGGTGGGGTAAGGTTCGCTGACTGGATGCACTGTCAGTCGCGTAATCATAATAATTCGCTTGAACTAACGGCTACGAGGAACCGAGCGGAAATTAACCACACGCGATATTTAATTTTTCGCAATTTGTGCGGTTTCTTCTTTCGACGTTTCTGCTGCTGCTGTTGCTGCTTCTACTGTTATTGGCGATTCATTGTGGTGGAAGAACGCAAACGCGGGGTAATCATTGCATTACTGAAACTTGTATACAATTGCCGTGACTTCTGTAGCGTGTCAGCGGTCCAGCGATTATGTTTCCACTGTGGGGCGATTTTTGCGGTTAGGCAGCAAGTGAACTATATCGATACACATGAATCGAACGTAGCGCATTGCAATTGCACATAGAAGCGTCTAACAATGACAACAAATTCACCTGAAAACAGATAAGAATATGATCACACGTAACCTGAGCACCGCGTGACCATTGGTAACAGTTCGCGCCTGCGATCGCTATTGACGTGTTTGTTGGTGAGTGAGCTCATATAAAGAAATAAATTTTTCAATAGTCATCAAAAGCTTCTAAAGTTCAATATTTTAGAAAATGTACAAGTTCTTTTAGTGTGAGCGGAAGTTCCACCCTAGCTTCAAACAATTTTTTTAAATTTTGGCATAGGAATCTAAATCTGCGACCACCTTATGCTTCCAAAACATATACAACTCCTGAAAACCAAAAAAAAAAAAAAAAAATTGTTGGGTCTACCCAAACGTTACACAAATTTTTTATATAATGGCATCAGACTCGAAATCAGTGACCCTTTTATGCTGTCAAAACATGTACTAATACTAAAAATAGAAACAAATATTTTTAGGGTCCACCCTAGCTTCAAACGAGTTTTTTTTTAAAATTTAAGTATAAGAATCGAAATCTGCGACCACCTTATACAACCAAAATATGTAAAACTACTGAAAAACAAAAAACAACGTTTTTAGGGTCCACCCCAGCGTCAAACAAATATTTTTATATTTTCGCGTCAGACTCGAAATCAGCGACCCCTTTATACTGTCAAAACATGTCATCATACTAAAAAACATATTTTTATGGTCCACCCTAGCGTCAAAAATTTTTTTAAAAATTTTGGTATAAGATTCGAAATCAGTGACCCTTTTATACTGCTAAACATATAAAAGTACTGGAAAAATTTAGAGTCCACCCTAGCGTCAGACTCAAAATCCCCCACTTATACTGTCAAAAAATTTACTTATAGTAAAAAGTAACATTTATTGGGTCCACCCTCAATATCAAAAAATGTTTAAAATTCGAAAATGTGAATCGAATACCTAAGTACTTAATTATATTATTAATTTTAATGAGCTTGACCTCAAACAACTCTAAATCATATGAACATTTATATTTTATTCATTCTATACTTATTTGGTTCACTTTTTTCGAATCAATCACATCCCTGCAGTGAAAATTCGTACTAGCTATGAATTTAACTAGTTAACTCACTAGTTAAAATAAATCTATGAAAATAAATACTAAAGGGTGTTTTTTACAGAGTGATATAAGTTTAAATCATAATAAAACATAGTAATATATTATTAATATCAATGAAACGGCTTTATTAGATAGAAAATATTATAACAATAATGATTATATATGATTTCGGCCATGTGGCCGCCATGGCTGGCGCGTACAAGGCGCAATCTGGAACACCAATTTTCACAAACTTTTCGCAGCATTTGCGGCCGTATTTCGCCGATAACTCTTCGAATATTGATTTCCAGGTGTTCAATTGTTCGTGGTTTATCGACGTAGACAAGTGATTTTACATAACCCCAAAGAAAATAATCCAATGGGGTTCAATCACACGATCTTGGGGGCCAATTAATTTTGCCATTTCGTGAAATTATTTTTTCGTCAAAAGTTTCCTTGAGTAAATCAATTGTAGCGCCAGCTGTGTGGCATGTGGCTCCGTGCTGTTGGAACCATATATCAGCATGATTAATGCCAGCTAATTGAGGTATTGACAGTATGGGCCAATGACTCCGCCAGTCCATAAAGCGCTGGCCATAAACACCATAAATGGTGTTTCGACAAAAGTTTGTGGATTCTCCTCACTCCAAATATGACAATTCTGTTTATTTACGTACCCATTCAACCAAAAATGGGCTTCATCGGAAAATAAAATTTTCCCTGAAAATTCAAAATCAATATAAATTTGTGCGTCAGCCCATTCGCCGAATTGGATGATCGCTTACGATGATCGTTTGGCTTTAATTCCTGCACATGTTGAATCTTGAAAAGTTTTAAGCCAAGATCTTTTCGTAAAATCTTCCATAAAGTGGAAGGACACAACCCCAGTTGCTGAGAACGGCGACGAATTCATTGATTAGGATCATCTTCAATGCTTTCCTGTACAGAGGCTACAGATTCTTCAGTGCGCACTGTTCGGCGTCTCACGGGATGCACATTATCAGTAACAGTAAATGTGGTCCGAAAACGATCTATTGTTCTTCGAATTAGCAGCTCTGAAGGACGATTATGTACGCCATAAAATAGACGAAGTGCACGATAAGTTTGACGAACAGAACGATTATTTTGATTAAAAATTTCCACAATTTTTACGCGTTGCTTTTGGTGTAATTCGATCCATAATGAAATGTGAAAGCAAACTAAACAAAAAGCAACTATCAGCTGTTAAATGGGTGATCAAATAAAGCAGTGATGCCAACTCAAAGTTGTATCACTCCATAAAAACACTCTTTATTTAATTTTCTTATAAATAAATCTTGAAAATTAGGCCAGAGCACCGGACTACAACCTTAATTTAACACAATTGTTTGAAGTTATTTTCAATTTAGTTTGCATAAGATATTTGTGTAGCTTTTTAAAAATAATAATCTGCTTAAAATTAGAAATCTAAATAGTTTTAATAACACAAGTATAAAGCCAGTTTACGTAGTACTAGCATACAACTGGTTTCAAAAGACTTAAACAAAACTAATAATAGTCTAAAACTAATAATCATGCAACTTCTAGAATTGAACTGAATAAAATAATAGTAGAATAGTAATATGAAAGTGGTCAATATTAAACTATTATTTAATTAGATAAAAATATACTAGCACAAAGGTGGCTTAAATCATACCAGTATTTTACAATTTAAAAGTTACTACTATCACCAGTAGTTCAAATTATGCCAGCAAAAATACTACCCAGTTCATATCGAGAAGAGGACAATTGTCTTTTCCTATGACATCAACACAGGAAAATAACCGGTTTGTGCAATGTAAAAAGCATTTGAGCTGAACCAGTAGTGGTATTTTTTGACCTAGTACATATACTAGTATTTTAGCTAGTTGGCTACACTACAGGGATATGAGTATTACTTTGGAAACTACTTATACTTATTCATACTCATTTTTAAGTAAGTGGCTTATTATTCAAAAATTTGATTCACTCTTTTTCGAATCATTAACTTATGAGTACTACTTTGGATATACTCATTCATACTCATTTTTGAGTAAGTGGCTCATGATTTAAAAATGTGATTAATTTTTTTTCAAATCATAAACATATGAGTTCTACTTTTAAAACTACTTATAATTATTCATACTCATTTTTGAGCAAGTAGCTCATTGATTCAAAAATGTGATTTGTTGCAGATCTCTGATTCGAATCATGGAGTTGTAAACGAATAGTACTCGAGTACTACTTATTTTTAAGTAATCGTTGCAGATCTCTCAAGAAAACTCAGGTTCAATCCTTTCATCTGACACAGAATGTTTTTCAATTAACATTAATGTTTGTTTCGATCGTCACTTTTAGCTATACTAAAAAAAAAGTTTGGCTTTATTAATCAAACTATTAAAAAAACGCCCGTCCTTTTTTTGAGCCATTTGCTGAAAGCACTTTTTCTCTTTTTAAAGCCTGATTTTTTATTTACTTGATTTGTATAAAATACAAATACACCACTTTAAATAACACTTTAAGTATTGAAGCAGTGTTGAAAAATTTGTTCAAGTGTAAAAGTGTAAAAAGCCTGCTTTGGTAATAATCATATTTATATACAACTTTACAAACTGGCTTTGCAACCATCATATACATAGCAACTCAGGTGTCGTTTCGCGACTGATACAATTACATTTTTTGGTACTACCCATCAAAATACACAGTTAAAAATCTTGGACTAAATTTAAAACTTTTTTGGACTATATATACGACAAAACAAAATTAGGACTAAGATTTAGTCTTCCCGACGTTTAAATAAAATTTGTTAGTCCTTTTTAGTTTTAAAAATAGTCTTTACGAAGTTTAAGTATTGTGGTTTAAATCTGAGTCTTTAATGGTTTTAAATTTAGTCTTCGGAAAGATTAATTTTTAAACCAATTTACGATTAAGTTTTAAACCAATTTCAGTCTTAGTATTAGTATAGGCTAAGATTAAATGTTAGTCTTTTACGGTTTCAAGTTCAGTCCTCGGAAAGTCTAATTTTTAAACTAATCTAGGGCTAGACTTTAAACCAGTGGAAAGAAAAAGCAAGGGTTAGTTTTTTTTAAATTTTATTCTTTTTGTTAATTCTAATACATATTGACATATTTAATAAAGAATATTTTTGTAACAAGCAAGTACATGTTGTTGGAATTGCTAATATAATAATATATATATGGTTGCTTAAAAGTAATATCAGAAAACTTAAATATCTCATGTGAAAACTCAAGTTACAGTTTATATGCAATTAAATTTGTAATGATTTAATTACTGGTGTATAAAATATAATATATTTGTTTTTGTCATTTAAATTAGGAAAAAAAATTAATAATAATTTGTTTGAAATTTTGTCTCAATTTCTATTTGTCGGGTATTAGCCTCTGAACTTGAGTTTATGTTGTATATAAATCTTTCTAAAAACGTTAAAAATATATTTAGAGATGGATCGAACTTAATGTTTAACATATAAAATTACTTAAAATAAGTATCAAAAGTTACCACAAAGTTATGATCTACAGGAAGATGTATAATTGTCCCATCAACTGCAATGAAATGCTGACTAAAGGTCCTACCAGAATTATTGTTGGATGTGTTGACGTGTTGGTGAATTTTTCAAATTGTTTATTTACCTAAGTAATATTCAAAATAACTACCACCCAAATAAAATCTAAGACTCTGAATCACCTCTTCGAAATGAATAAATTTGCCAACAGTAGTATGAATTCAAGCTCGTGCTGGCTGTTTTGCGGTTACAGAATGTAATAACCTCATAGGACACAAAAATGGCTTCACTTCAGGATTCTAACCTATGAAAACGTAAAATAAACAACTAATTAAAAATAAAAAAATAAAGCTATTTAATTTTATCTTTTTGTCACCTGATAAACCAAAATTTTCGAGGATGTTGCACTCTCTAAGAACTCTTCTGCGAAAGTGCCGTATTTGCACTAGTTTGATAATAAATTGTTTGATTTGTTACCATATCCGTAGTTCAAAATCATAGTTGATCTATAAAAAAACAAACACAGTGAGTATAACATACAAAATATATAAAATTAAGTTACCAATGACGGATCATACAAGAAAACAGGAAATATCGTTAAAATATCAGTCTTTTGTAGAGCAAATAACTTACGCAATTTTTCATAGCCTCCTATTTTGCTGTTGCACACCTTATAAGTTGGAAACAGAGTTATTATCGCTTTTGCCAATAGTTCTTAATCTTCCTTTTTTGGATAGTTTCCACAGATTTTACGAAGATAGTTTACAGATTCGTTAAGCAAATGTCCCCTATTTGTATCTGAGAAGGTTTGCTTTTCTTGATATTCCTAAAATATGTAATAAAAGTCTGCATTCCCTATATAGTATCTCAATTCCTTAAATAAGTAAAACACAGGGAAAAGTAAAAGTTATAAATATGAAACGAATTTTATTTATTTACCTGCGAGTTTATCCTTACATTAGAAAATTAATCGTTCGATGAATTTCCACCAATTGCTTCTGTAATTGTTGTTAATTTTCAAAAACATTAATAATAAGAATTAATTGATAACAAATGCTTACTTGTATTCAGCGATACAATATTTAAAATGAAGATATTGCAATATTTGTATTAATGTATTATTTCGAGTAGTTCTTCAAGAGAAGAATCAAATCTGCTTAAAAATAAAAAATATATAATAAAAAATAGGATGGAAAATTTATTATGCTTCTTGTATTTATCAATTATTTACTTACTTTTTACCAAAATGTCCTCCTCAATTTCAATCTTTATACATTTTAAATTACCGCTTTCGCGTACTTTTACAAACATTTTTTTTTTTGTTTACGTTCACAAATAAATTCAACTGATTTTGTATCTGGTTGCTAGATTTCAAATTATTAATTAGCTGAGTTAAAGAGTTACCATCACATTTTTTTTTTAAATGAAGTTTAAAAATTAAACTTTAAGGAATTTTATAATTTTTATATTCTTAATTAAGTTCGAATATTCTTTTGATATATCCATGTCCGTCCGTATGTCTGTCTGAGTTAAGTGAACGAAGCGAATGTATGAGAAGTGAATTTTTAAATATTAACTTTATGCTTCAACCGCCGGTCAAGTTCGAGAATGGGCAAAATCAAACGCAAATCACGAAAATATACAAATAATGAAACAAAAGTAAGTATGTAGGATTTCCATGTTACTCATGTAATATCTGAAAATTTGAAAAAATTTTACAGCCAATGTAACGTTATTTTAGGAAAATTCGAGTAATTTCTTTGATTTATGATGCTGGGTATTATCTAGTTTTAAATTAATTACACTGTGCGGCTCGAAAATCTGTATTTAATAGTTTCAACGTTTTTCTCTTAATTTTTAAATGAGAAATCTCGTGGTGACATCCGTTTTGCCACTTTACCGAAGACTTTAGAAAAAATTTTTTTTAAAATTACTCAAGATATACATTTTTTATCATGTTGATAACTCGTGAACCATTGAGAATCTAATTTTTGCTTATTCAGCAAAGTCATTCCTATTATTCTTTCTAACAACTTTGCTCAACAAATGTATGTGAAAATATCGTTTGAAATTGTATTAAAACTTTTGACAAGCCACATATGTCTTGCCCGCTTTCAACCTTTCAAAGCAATTAACGTTACTCATACGCTATGTTTATCTAATTTTTTTCGTTGCAAACTATGCTGACTTTAAGCTAGACTTTGTAAGACTCACTCCATAGGACCAACTGGAAGCGATTTTTTAATATTTATTTGTCACCAAAGTTGTTGGCCAGAATTATGGAAAGAACTTTGCTAAAGAAACCAAAATGAAAATCCTAATGGTGTAAGAGTTATCAACATGAAAATGAGTGAATATCTTGAGTAATTTTTGATTCTGAGCTATATATGTATCTCAAAAAAAATTTCTTCTAAAATCTTCGATAAAATGGTAAAGCAAATGTCACCACGAGATTCCTCATACCAAAATTAAGTGAAGAAGTTGAAATTATCAAATACAGAAAAAAAAGTGTAAAAAAAAGCGCAGAGTATAATATAACTGGTATTTATAAAATATTTCATAAAATATTTTGTTTTTAATGCAACTTGGCAACTCTTTCTGTACGAAAAGTCAAGTGATTCGGGCAAGTTTAACTTTTTAAGACTACAATTTAAACTAAAAAAGTTTTACATTTTTCTGAAACTTTCTTGAAGTTTTAAATTAAAACTGTTTTGGACTTAAAAAGCACCTAAACTAAATTAAAGTTTAAAATTTAGTCCAAAATTTTTAACTGTGTAATTTCATTAAACTTGTCATAACTTATTTATAAAAGGAGGGAAAAAAGTAATTACATCAAAAACGTACAATTGTAAAAACCCTGTCTTGCCACTGATAAGTATCAAATGAATTTTCTGTGCATATATTCAGGCTGAAAATTTTTAACGACACTATATGCTGTAAAAGCACTAATAATGGCACAAATTAGTTACAGTTTGAGCGATACTGTACGCGGAGCAGCATGATTGCCTTTTATGTATTAAGATGTACTCAGGCCCGTAGAGAGCTAAGTTCGGGCCCGGGGGGCTACACCAGACAAAAATTATGTTTTTGAACATAAATAAAATTCACCTAGAATGTTATAAAAAAGAGCAAAATTATTGCGAGATCGATGCGAAATTTATTATTTAGTTCTTAGTTATTATTTATAGTTCATAGTGATCCTTAAGTCATGCACAATGACAATTTAAAGATATCCTTTTGTCTATGTTGCTTGTATTAAATGTCTTCAACTAACGACAACTTTTTTGTGTGACATTCCGATTAATTAAAATCTGCTGATAATTTGCATTATTATGCAAATTTTCTTAGCCGTTCTTAAAATTCTTTTTATTCATTGTAAATATCTGAATTTTGAGAGCTTTAAAAACTATTGATTTTTGCACAAATTCAAAATATTTTTATTTTTGCTGGAATTGGCGATGAAATTTTAAAAGCGAAAGTGTCAATTTGGAACATAAACACCCTTTGATTGAAATTTTGGTTATATTTACATCTATTGTAATTTTCTTTTATCAACACAAAATTTACACTTGGCTTTTATTCTCAAGATAATTTAAACATAAATAAAATCGATATAAGGATTTCTTTTCAAAAATAGTGTCAAACTAAGTCTTATATCATTTGAAGATAAATTATCATCATTAACAAATTTTACTTATTATAAACATAAATATCTTCATTATTTTCAAAGAAATTCCAGTAAAATTTTTACGAACAGAATTATTCAAAGACTTTTTAAAAACTTTATAACATTAGAATATTATTGGATAACTTCAAAAAAGTTAAGAAAAAACCTAGCATGTATTATTTCGCAATTAAATTAATGTCGATATTTTTGTATGAAGTGTGCCTCATTATTTCTATTGCAGTGTAGGGTACCCTGCAGTCCAAGGCATCGTGCTGATAAGTGCACACTGCACATCGTGCATACTGCATGAGATACATTTGTCGATAATTCTTTAACAAATCCGTCTTGTTTTCGTTCATCGAAAACAGAATGTTTTCAAACAATGCACGAATTTGGAACTTTTATATCAGATTTTCGTCAATAAAATATATAACCGAATCAGCGTGTTTCGTCAACGATGAAGAAAAATCGTGCATGATTCAATAAAAATTTCTTTGAGACATAGACTACTGGGTAGCTTTGCACATTTATACTCCCCCATATTGAGTATGTTTTAATGATCGCATTAAAGAGCACACTGAAAACAACCCAGTGGAAAATGGACACATGACGTAACCAAGTATTTATTTAATAGAATGTAGCTGCGAGGCCTCCAACACCTGTACAGAATTTTGAATTACATTTGTTCGTATATGGCCGCTAAACCACTGATGACATCTACCTTGCACAGTAAACTGCTTTTTGCAGAAATCTTTTAAGACTTTAGGTGATTTTTTTGTGCTGTGATTTATATTGCAAAATTAAATAAATGGGTTGTGGACGAACAGTCAAAAGCAAACATACCGACAGACGGATAATGTCGAATACAGGTAAATAGACGGACATGTAAAAATGCAGATGAATAGTTAAAAAAACAAATATTTTTAAGCTGGAACAAAAACTGACATATAAATTTACAGTAAGGTGGAACGAAAATTATTTGTTTTTTGTAAATTTTATTTTGCCGGCAGCGGTAAAATTGAGAATGAATGTAAAACTTATTATAAAGTGTGAGCGCATTAGTTAATAGGTATTTCTAAGAAAGTATTGCTAGAGTGGTGTCAGGAAATTTATTAATAAAATCCTTGAACTAAAATTATTGGAACAATGTATAATCCAAAACTACTTATTTTAAAACATGATTTTAGAAAGTTATAAATCCTTAAAAAACTTTTTATTCGTGTGAAATAAAACAAAATGAAAACGTTGTTTTTAAGATGAAACGAAAATAGATTTGTGAGGGAAAATATTATCGGGTTATAGCATATTTATATCTATAGTATTATATAAAAGGAGACTCACGAAATATTAAGCCAGACAAGCTCGGTAACCGCTGAACCAATTCGTTTTTGATAACTCTTTATATTAACTCTTAATTACAATTTGATTATTTTGATAAATCTTTGTTTATTCAATTCCTATGATAATTTCCAGTGTCATAGCTTACAAAGTTTTTCGAAAAGTCCATTCTTTAATTATTACAAAATTCACATAATTTATTTGATGCTTACATTCCACAAGCAGCACTACACAACAGCAAACAAAGGTTTCCTCTCTTTGTTGCGAGAGCTTCTCTCAATATAACACGGTAGCCATGTTGTGTAGTTGCTGTCAGGGAGATTCTTGCTGTCATAGTGTTGATTAATTTTCTTTGTTTTGAGGGGAGCTGACGGAATTCAGTTATTAGAATAAATTATGTTTTGCAGCCAAAAGCGTTGTGATACTGCACGGATGTTTGACAACCACGCGAGAACCACTGAACCGGTTTAGACGATACAGGTACCAAACGATTTGTTTTTTCAACTAAATCGCGATAGGCTATTGATATTTTGCTACTCCTAATTTTCACGTCTACTATATGCTAAGAATGCTAAATTTCAGACGGTTTTGGACGTACAAGACTAAAATTAGGTAGTTTTATTTGTATTTTGTATGTGAATTGAGATGACTTCGTTTCTCACTTGGCTCAATGGGCTGAAATGAGTCATTTGGCCATATGTTAACGTAGTATAAGACTAAAATTTGGTAATTTAGTGTGCAGGGTTACTTTTGGCAATTTTACTAAAAACAGGCGTGTTCCACTTTAGTTACGTCCACTTTTCGGGGGATAAGCGGGGAGTGAAGACGGTTTGGGTGATATTAAACTAAAACTTTGTTACTTAGTTTATATGATTACTCTCGGCAAATGTACTTAAAATGGGAGTGTCCCACTTTAGTTACGCCCACTTTTCAGGGGATAAGCGTGGAGTGAAGCAAAGCACGCTAGGTTTAAGCTAAATTGAGCTGAAATTTTGGCAGTTGATTTGTTTCGAGTACGTGATGGTTTTAGGGAAAAAATTAGGCCTGTGCGAGTAGCTCCGAGTTCGATTAGTGCAACTCGACTCGATTTTCGATTCGAGTAACTCGATATTGGATGCTGTTGGATGCGAAGTTGGATGCTTTTTTTTGCAAAAAGTGTATTTTCAAGTAGCTTGTAGCAGTTAAAAATTAAGGTAAGTTAAAAATTTATTTAATTTAGCTGCAAATGATTAAAGTGTACCTAATAATCAGTGTAAAAAAGTTGTAAATTGGTGCTTATTCTTTTTAATTTTGTTCGCTTAATGATTTTAAAAATGATGTCATTGGCTGTAGTGTTCGTCACGGAAAAACCAAACTTTTTCGTTACAGCTTGCATATAATATATATTCGTCTATAATTATTAGAAATTTTCTGTTTATTGGAATGACAATAAAGGAAAAATACATTTTAGAACTAAGCAAATTAATATCATTCAGTTTTTGGTCTTATTATTTTTGTAGTGTCTATCACAATTCAAAGCGACTCCAAAGAGGTAGTTGGCGATTTAATTTGTTGTATAGACAAATTCATGCTTTTTTTAATGTGGAATAAGGCCTTTGTCAATCTTAAAGCTTAGTATGCTATGGGAACGAAAATTTTTAGGCATTTAATTCTACACGCGAAATTTTGGTGTAGACTTAACACCAACACATACTTATCACAACGTGTTTGCTCAATGCGTTAGTTGAACATTATTATTGAATGTCACATTTCCACGCCAATTAAAAGTACCGACATATAAAAGACAGCGAAATTTTGACGTTTTAACTCTCCAATTATTGGCTTCATTGAACAAAGTTTGCCGAAAAAAGTTTGTCTAGTATATTTTTAAAAAAAATTGTTTATAATGTCGTCGATGTTCTGTGCTACTTGTTAAATAAAAGCATTCAATCAGGTGTTTTTCCAGAAATGCTTAAAAAAGCAGAAGTAATTCCTCTGTTTAAAAAAGGAGATAAAAGTAATCTTAATAATTACAGGCCAATTTCGATTTTGTCTTCTTTTTCTAAAATATATGAAAAAGCTGTGAAAATAAGAATGCTGAACTTTCTAAATAAGTTCAAGTTTTTTAATGAGGGTCAATTTGGATTTAGATCTGGTATGTCAACTGAAGATGCACTTTTAAATTTCTGTACAAATATAAACGACAGTATAAATTGCAATAAAATTACAGCAGCCCTTTTTGTCGACATAACCAAAGCATTTGACACTGTCGACCATAAAATTTTACTTAACAAATTATTTAAATGTGGATTCCGAGGGGCTATTTTTAATTGGTTTTCTTCTTATCTTTCAAATAGAGTTCAAAGAGTAAAAATAGATAATCACTTTAGTACATATAGCAACATTAAAATTGGCGTTCCTCAAGGATCAGTTTTAGGTCCTGTTTTATTTTTAATATTTATAAATTCACTTTTGTCACAAAATATTTCAAGTAATGCAATAGCATTTGCAGATGATATGGCCTGTACATATTCCTGTGATACATTATTCGATTTTAATATTAAAGTTAACCGTGATCTAGAAATTCTAAGACACTGGTTTACTACTCACAAGTTAATTCTAAGCGACAAAACGAAGATTATGCTTTTCAATGTTAGTGGAAAGGAAATAAAAGTTAATGACTTTACGTTCCATTGTGCAAACTGCAATAAGTTCACTATTTGTAAGGATACATGTTGTTCACAAAATACTGTACAAACCTTTGATGAATCAAGTGATTGTTCATTTAACTGTTTTCACATAGAATGTGTTAAAAGTTTTAAATATCTTGGTCTTATGATTGACTGGAAAATGAATTGGTTAGATCACACAAATTCTCTTAAAAAATACTTAATCGCAGCAACGAGACAAATATATCATTTAAGGGCCTTCTGCTCGGAAAAACTACTCACTTGCATCTATTTTGGGATTTTCCATTCTAAATTAGAATACGGTCTCACTTGTTGGGGCGGTACGCATATTAATAAAATAACTCCATTACTTACTGCGCAGAAACATACCGTTCGAATTATTTGTAAAAGACATCGCCTTGAAAGTAGTTTTCCACTATTCAGGCAACTCAATATTTTGCCAGTTAAGCATTTGTTCTTTTATAAAGTCTTAAAAACATTTTTCATTAAATCTGGTTACATGATAAATAGAAGTAATTCCAATTATAACTTGAGAATTAATCATCTTAATATTGCTCATGTACCATCACATAACTTGCAACATTTCCTGCTTTTTTATTCGACTATAGCTCCCAGGCTGTTTAATTATTTGCCTATCAATATTAGATGTATTCGTAAGAAATTTGTTTTTCTTAAAAATGTGAAATCGTGGCTTTTTACTTTGTCATACTTAAATGTTAACTCACTTCTTAATGTAATGTATTAACTTGTTGTATCTCGTTAACACACTCAAACTATATACTATTGCTTATATTTTTTTTTTTACAGTTATTTGTTTAAAGAACATGTTATATGTATAATTTTACAAAATGTTTAATGTTTTAAGTGACCCCTTATATTATATACAGTTTTAAGTTATTCAACTATTCAACTATTCTACCTGCATTTGCCACTAATTCCTTGTGAATTACAGGATGTAGGGTTAGCATTATTATATTCTTTTAATTTATTTAAATTCAGTCTTTGCTTATATGAAACTTTGTTAAATTTAAAAATTGTAAAAGATAATAATAATAATAAATACTACTACTACTACTACTACTACAAATTTTTCGGTTCAACAGCATTCTAACCAACGAAAAAAATTACGCTACATTTTCGTTGTCAAAAACGCATTGCATTTCTTATGGAAGCTTTCTTTTCGCTTCTACAGCATTCTTAACAGTTGAAATATTATTAATAAGGCTGTTTACAGTTTGAATATGCAGGTCTGTTATTTGTACGATTTATTATTTTTGCGGCAACTTACGTAAGTGTATTTTGTATTTCAAATACGCAAAGACGCGTAAGTAAAAGCAGCTCTTGGACGTGTTTTTTGTGCCTCGTATTTTTAAAGCTGTCTAAATTCGCATAACATATACATCACAGGGTTGCATAATTATTGAATACTACTAAGCGGGGTGCTCACAGTTTCTACAATAACAAATTTTATAAATACGATATATTAAATGTACGCTAAAACTGTGAAAAGCCTTAATGTTAATAAAGATAAAGTGTTTTATTATAATTTTGTATTTAAGATGCCGAAGTCAGCTGCGGAAAGAAAAAAAGACCAACGGAAGAGGCTGAGGGAGAAGCATATGTACGATGAATTCAAAGAAAAAGAAACACTTAAACGAAATGAACGTCGCAAACAACAAAAACTGGCTAATACCATTGAAAAAAGGAAGAACTTAAAGCTAAAAAGCAGAACGAATTGAGAAAATACCGCTTAAAAAAAGGAAGCAAACATTAAAGCTAAAATAAGCTTTCCTAATAGTCCGAACAAGCGTAAGTTAGTAGTCAGAAAAATTGCAGAGCACGAAACTCCTGAAATACTTGTAAAATCAAAAAAAAATACTTAACAACGAAATGCTCAGCTCTCAGATGAACTTAAGTTCTTGGTTCAAAATTTTTATAAAAAGACAGAATATCCTATCAAGCCAATGGTTTAAGAGATAACGTAATTATCCGAAAAGGAGGAAGTTAAATGAAGATTCAGAAGCGATACTTGTTTTTGTCACTTAGTGGAAGCTATCAGTTGTTTAAACAGGATAACCCAGATGCCGGAGTTGGTACTAGTAAATTTTAGAAATAAGACCTGCGCACGTACAACTTCGTCACCAAACAGCAGCTAGCATTTGTCTTTGCAGATACCATGAAAAAGTTCAACTTTTATTGGACAAACTTGCTGAAACCCGGCGCGTTGCTGCCACTCTCCCTTGTCAAACGCCCATAAAATGTTATCAGTTAAACAGCATGTCTAAATTGAGGTCGAATACGGAATTCCGAGACTGTGCGACCTATATCCACAAAGCTAATTGATATAACAAATTTGGGTTGTATGGGAAGTGCCACGCTCTCTTGATCACCGCTCATAGAATGTAATCAATTCAACTGCATGTGCACATGGAGGTCGAATACCGAATTCCAAAGCTGCATGTGTAAATTGAGGTCGAATACTGAATTCTGAGGCTGAGTTACCTATAACTCCAAAGGTATTCGATATCGCAAATTTGGGTTAAGTGGGTGGTGTCAAGCCCCCCCGACAAACTCTAAACATTTTATCAGTAAATCTGCATGTGTAAATTTTGGTCGAATACTGAATTCCGATGCTGTGCGACCTTGAACTCCAAAGCTATTCGATATCACAAATTTTCGTTGTATGGAAGGTGCCACTCCTCCTTGATCAACGGTCATAAAATGTAATCAATGAAACTGCATGTGTACATTGCGATCCAATAGTGAATTCAAAAACTGTGCGACCTATAACCCCAAAGCTATTTGATATCTCTAATTTGGGTTAAATAGGAGGTTTCACGCCCCCTTATCGTACGCTCATAAAGTGTAATTAATGAAACTGCATGTATAAATTGAGGTCGAATACTGAATTCTGACGCTGTGCGACCTATAACTTCAATGATATTTGATATCGCAAACTTACGTTACATGGGAGGTGCCACGCCCCTCTTACCAATGAACATAAAATTAAATCAATGAAACTGCATGTGTACATTGAGGTCGAATACTGAATTCCGGCATTGTGCGACCTATAACTCCAAAGCTATTTAAAAGCACAAAGTTGGGTTGTATGGCCAGTGCCACTTCCCTTTGCCCTACGCCCATAAAATGTTAGTAATGAAAGTGCATGTATAAATTTAGGTCGAATACCGAATTCCTCTCGCTGTCAACCTATAACTTCAAAGCAATTCGATATCGCAAATTTGGGTTGTAAGGGAGATGTCAAGCCCTCCTGTCCAACGCCCATAAAATGAAATCATTGAAACTGCATGTGTAAATTGAGGTCAAAAACTGAATTCCAAAGCTATGCAGCCTATAACTTCAAAGCTTTTCGATAACGCAAATTTGGGTTGTATGGGAGGTGCCCCTCCTCCTTGTCCAACTCCCATAAAATTTCATCACTGAAACGGTACGTCTAATTTGTGGTCGAATACCGAATTTCTAAGCTGTGCGACACATAACTCTAAAGCTATTCGATAACACAAATTTTGTATATATATTTTTGGGAGGTAAAAGGGGGTGTGGCATTTTTTCGTAAACCATTTTGCACTCAAAGTAAAGCCACTTACAAAATTTGAGCTCAATCGGACCAATGTTTCGAAGTATTTTGATATTTTCTTAAAAGTAGGCGTAGATGAAGTGTGACTACTCCCATTTTTATTAAAGTAAATGACAGTTTTCATAAGAACTTATTTACCAAACTTTAGTTTAATACGACCAAAACAGTCTTAAATATAGCATTTTTATTGATTTGTGGGCATAAAAGGGGGTGTGGCATTATTTTTTCCTAAACCTTTGCGTAGCAGTTACGAACAAACCCGTAGAAGGAAGTATCCAATTTTGTCCATTCGTTTTCAAGTTTTAAGCATTCGAACAAATCACGATTCATTTTTATATAGACAGATATTGATTTGTGGGCGGTAAGAGTGGGCGTGAAAAATTTATATATCGTGACTGCCTCTTGGAGCACCTACACAGCAAGTTTCACTACAAAAATGTGTAGAACTCCGGAATTGCCATGATTTCGAAAAAGTGGGCGTATATATTGCGACCACACCCATTTTTTGTAAAGTTGCCGACAGTAACCACCAGAACAAAATTACAAAATCTTAGTTTTTTACGATCGAAACGTCTGATATATGAGCTGATCAGAGCACAAGTGGCGTAAGTCCATTTTTGGTAGTTTTGAGAAAATTGAATACATAGAAAAATTCTTATGATAAATTCAAAGTACGAAGAACGCAGTTTTGCTTATAAGCTAGGTCAAGAGCATAAATGGAGCTATTCATATCGTAAAAAATAAACTAAATAATACCCAAAAAACATGCAGAATATTGCATATTAGTAAAAAAATTTGGACCTGCGCCACTGGTTCACTGAAATTTTTTTTTAAATTTCTTGTTTCCGCTGTAGGAATCTAATGGGAGATATTTTTTTAGAATTTTTTATGAGGAATAACAGTATTTTTACCTGTTTCGAGAAATTTTAAAAGATTTTTAGAGGACAAGTGGCGTTAGTCCATTCATTTTGTATCCCCCTTAACAATGGAGATAATTGCTAATGGGTGATTTTGTCCAACGTCTAGGTAAAAATGCTGCCATTCCTCATCAAAAAATTCTTAAAAATATCTCCCATTAGATTTTTACAGCGGAAAGAAGGAATTTTAAAAAAATTTCAGAGGACAAGTGGCGTAAGACCGTTAATTTTATATCTTCCTTAATAATAAAGATAATTGCTGAAAGGTGGTGTTATCTAACTTCAAGGTGAAAATACTGTCATTCCTCATACAAAACTCTTAAAAAATATTTATCATTAGATTCCTACAGCGGAAACGAGAAATTTAAAAATTGTTTAGTGGACCAGTGGCGCAAGTCCAAATTTGTTTACTAATATGCATTATTTTGCATAATTTTGGGTATTACTCAGTTTTTTTTAACGATATGAATAGCTGCATTTATGCTCTTGACCTAGCTTATAAGAAAAACTGAGTTCTTTGTACTTGGAATTTATTATAAGGATTTTTCTAAATGTTCGATTTTCTCAAAACTACCAAAAATGGACTTACGCCACTTGTGCTCTGAAAAAATAATGTAATTTGTCAGAGCAATAACAAAGTATTGCATTTGTGCTAGGAGTTTCTGGCCCGTACTCATAAATAGGTTACATTTTCCTCTTCACTTCTACGTACTTAACTCAATTTCCCTAAAAAATGGACTTACGCCACTTGTGTTCTGAACAGCTCATATATCCTTTATTTGTTTTGTGGTCGATAGCGCAAATTTGGTTTGTATGGGAGGTACCACGCCCCTCGTCCAAATGTTACCAAACCTCACAGGAACACTCACTCTCTTCGGCAGACACTGTTCTGCCACAGATCGCCTTACTGCAATACACGAAAATATCAAGAAATGCCAAATATATTCACCATTTTCAGAATAGCTGCTGAAAGTAGCCATATGCACTTGTCGGCCTTTGTAGTCTAGTGGAGAGTGCACTAGACTATCAACCCAGAGTTCCCTGGTTCGAATCCGGGCTTGGGCATGGTTCTTTTCACTTTCTTTGTTCTTTCCTACATTTAAGAATTATAGAAAACTAAAAATCCACAGCTAAAATTGTGGAAAATGTGGAATAAAAGGAAAGGAACAACTTAAGGACTTGAAATGCTTGCCGATGTTAAGGCATAACACTAGCCTCGGTTAAAAGCAATTCAAATTGTCTTTCACGGTTGTTTCGCTTAATCAATAATTCACGTGTGGTTCCAATCAATTCTTCTAAATAAATCTATCTCTTTCCTTTCAGGTCAATGACCAAACCTTGTTTGTATAAGGCGCATGCTTTGGTTCTTTGATCTCTTTAAAAAAAAAGCCAAATTTTAGTCTTATACGATCAAAACCGTGCGAAATATAGCATTTTTGTTGTTTTGCAAGCGGTAAAAAGGGGTGCGGCAAAATATTTCCTTTGAGCCATCTCGTAATCGAAACAAATCGACTTCCCAAATTTCAGCTCAACTAAGGTTAAGCCTGGCGCACTTTACTTCACTTGACGCTGACTCCCCGAAAAGTGAGTTTAACTAAAGTGGGACAGTCCTTGTTTTTAGTGCACTAGCCAAGTGCCATATGAACTGAATTACAAAATTTTTGTCTAATATGACCCAAACTGTTGAAATAAAACGTTTTTATTGGTTTGTGGGCGGTAAAAAGGGGCGTGAAAACCAATTTTTAGTACAGTTGCTGACAGTAACCACACAAACTAAGCCAATATTTTAGCTCAATCGACTCAGTAGTCAATTTTAATGATTTCTCAAAAAGTGGATGTGCCTATATAGCAATGACGCCCTTTTTTAGTACAGTTGCCGAAAGTAACCATACAAACTAAGGTATCACATGTTAGTCTAATACAGCCAAATCTGCTTGAAATATAGCATTTTCACTGATTTGTAGGCGCAAAAAGGGGGCGTGGAAACCAATTTTTCGTACAGTTACTGTTAGTAACTACACAAACCTAAGTACCAAATTTAAGTCTTATACGACCAAAACCGTCTGAAATAAACCATTTTCATTTATTTGGCGGTAAAAGGGGGCGTGGAAACCTATTTTTAGTACAGTTGTCGACAGTAACCGTACATAATAAATTACAAAATTTTAGCCTTATACGACCCAACCCAAACCGACTGAAATATAACATTTTTATTGATTTGTGGGCGGTAAAAGGGGGGAGTGTTGTAGTATACCTATACATTTTATTTAAATATTTAATTTACAATTAATGTATTTCATTATAAAACAAGCTATAAATACTTTTCTCAAAATAAGTAATAATATAAAAACCTCTACTGTAAGAATTTTCGAGAACATGCACAATAATATTCAAACTAAGTTAAAGTAATACACCTCTACGGTATACTAAGATATTATTCAAACAATAAGAACATATGTTCATTCTAAGCACTACTATCTATCTCATTCGCACACATGTACCCATATGGCTGAATACAAAACATATGATTTTATATTATACTTTTTACTCCTACCCAAATATGTTAACATATGATTATGTTTACGTTTTCTATTAATATAAGTCTACTCACTCACACATATTAAACTATTAATACTAAATTACAAATATGTATTACGATATTCTACTATTACTTTTACACTAATTAAAGAACATATGATTCTATTTACATTCTAAACTACACAAACAATTGTTAACTAGCTTTAAGACAAAATACCGTTATGCTTACTATAAAAGGATGAACATATTTGAAAATAAATCAATCTAGTTTTGAGCTCTAACAGCTGCCAACTATTTTCATTTTAATAAGTCTTGAGCTTTAATAGCTGCCGACTTAAACCCTTTTAGCTTCTACACTTTTTTTAGTGAACGGCATAAAAAGGATATTTAAAATAGCGCCAGTGGCGAACTTCGTCGGCAACCAATAGGCAGGTCCTACAACTTATTTTTATAGAACGCGAGTCCTTTTTTTTTATTATTTTAAAAATAAAAAGGTGCGTACATGGCGATCCTGCGATATCGCCAAAAATATTATTACATGGCAATCCTGCAAACTGCGCATTAATTAATTTGCCGACGGCAAAATGCAGCGGACCGACAGATGCGACAACTTACGACATGTTTTATGCGCGGCTCCTTTTGCGACGCTCCAATTCGTCCATTTTCAGCCAGATTTGTACAGCCGTTTCCCAAGAGGATTTAAAGCCGTGCCTTATTTTGGGTAGATTAGAAATAACACGTATATTCTTTTATAATCACTTCACATTTGTCTAAAATATTTAATAGTAATTTTTTATATGAAATATGAAATTTAAAAAAAAAACCAAAAACAATAATTAATTTTTATAACTAGTAAACAAACTAAAGTTTCTATTCATCGTTTTCACTCGCGCAAGTTTCGTTTTATTAGAGTAAATTTTGTTTTCGCAATATTTATTTTCTTGTTGTGCTCTAACACTCACACACACATACATGCAACTCGTTTTGCATTATTTAAAAACTTTTAGCGAATATTAAAATAACTGCGACACGGAACTTAATTTTTTTATAAAATTATATGAAAAACTAATAAGTAAATCATATAAAAGCACTTGCAAAATTAGCCATACCTTAATTTAACACTTTTTCTATTTTTTACACACGACATTGAGCGAATGTAAACAACCGAAGCCGACATTTTTTTAGTTCTCTGACGTTTGCTTTCATGCTTATTCGCATTCAGCGACGAGCACTTGTTGCGCCACCTGCACGTTCAACTTGTAACGAAAAGCTGAATGTAGCACAGGGTGTTCGGAAATATAAAAATTTTAGGTATAAAGTACTAAACAATACGGGTATTCAGGATTAAATGGAAAATCTCCAAGAAAACATTAAATTTTTAGAAAAATTAAAACTAAATATAAACAAAAGTAAAAATAGAGAATATACTGAACAGTATATTGAAGAAAAATTAAAAACTTTAGACTGTCTAAAAAACAAAGTAAATATTGAACAATCGATAGATGAAAATCATGAGATTTTAAAAGAAACATTTAATAACCTCTATCAAGATTTAAATACAATTATGAAAAATTTATCAATTAAACAAAAACCAGAAATAAAAGAAGAAAACAATATGGCTAGTTTTGATATCAATGTTGTGGGAAAAAACCTACAAATTTTCAAAGGACAATTTATCAATTTGGAAGATTTTATATAGCAAGCAGAGTTGCTTCACGATATTTTAAAAGATGAAGATAAAGCTCTTTTCATTAAATACGTATATAATTTCAAACTTACTGCTCAAGTGCGTAGTATGATAGGTAGAACTAATAGACCTTCGACATTTACTGAATTAAAAAATTCATTGAAAAATGCTTACCCCAATCCGAAAACGTTACAACAAGTTTTAAGTGAAATCGGTACAATTAAACAAAACAATAAAAGTGTTTCTGAATTCAGAGAAAAAATTTCAGAACTTTCTGAACAGTTAATAACCTTCAAAATTAAATCTTTAACTAATCCCACGCAAGCCGCAAAAGATGCAATTTACATGGTTAACGAAGTCATGGCATTGAATGTTTTCATGAAAGGTGTTAATTTGGAATACCAAACTATTTTGATAGCAAATGCACCTAAAACATAAAATGAAGCGGTAGAACGATGCATCACTGCAGAACTAAGTTTAAAGACAAATAAATCTAATATTTTCCAAGTTAGAAACAGAAATACTTACAGAGAAAATTGCAATAGATTCAACGACGTTAGAAATAGCTACATTCCACAAAACAATAATAGAAATAATAACAATTTTATGAATACAAGATACAATACAAACTATACAAATAATACAAATAGAAACTTTAACAGAAACAACAATTTTGCAAACAATAATAATAATAATAATAATAATAATAATAATAATAATAATAATAATAATAATAATAATAATAATAATAATAATAATAATAATAATAATAATAATAATAATAATAATAATAGAAATATTAATGGAAACCATAACTTCGTAAATAATAATATTGTAATAATTTCAACAGAAATTTAAATAGGAATTCCAATAATATCAATAGAACTTTTAATAATAATAATTACAGAACCAACAACTCGCAGGGAAACCGCTATGGCCGGGTAGCAGAGATTGTTACCCGCAGGGGCCAAAATTAATTTGCAAACTTAATAAAAATCTTTCATTTTACATCACATTAGAATGCGAAAATACAAACGACGATTTGAAATTTCTCATTGACACTGGAGCGGATATCTCCATATGTAAAATTATAAATATAGATCACATAAACACACAGAATATTTCGACAATAACGGGTATTACATAAGAAGAAATTGATACATTGGTACAAAAAACTAAAATTTAATAGTGGACGATGAAGATATCCAACATAAATTTTATATCGTAGAAAACAATTTTCCAATTGCCACGGATGGCATTATAGGACGCGATTTTTTAGAGAAGTATATGGCAAAAATTGACTTTGAAACATATACTTTAACATTAATCATAAATGATAAAGAAATAATTTTACCAATAATTTTAAATAGTTATAGTAGAACAAATATCGTAAGTCCTGCTCGTTCAGAATCTATAGTTCCAATAAATATTAAAGTCAATGAAGATAGTATTATTTTAAATATAGAAAACGGAGTATTTTTAGGTAATAGCTTGATACCAGCAAATGGCAATGCTCACGTTAAAATTCTAAATACGAATAGTAACAATGTTGTATTAAAAAATATTGAATTTGAAACTCAACCACTAAAAAACTATAATATATTTGCCTGTAAAATCAATAATAAGACTGACAAAAATAGACTAGATACGTTACTAAAAACTTTAGACATTGGTTGTAACGACCCAGATGCCAAGACATCAATAATAAACATTATACAAAAATACAGTGACATTTTTCATCTCCCTGGAGAACACTTAAGTACAAATAATTTTTACACGCAGACAATACAAACAACAGATTCGTCCCCGGTATACATTAAAAATTACAGACTTCCACAAACACAGTTAACAGAGATAAATGAACAGGTTGACCAACTTTTATCAGACAACATAATCGAACATTCAGTAAGTCATTCGAACATTCAAAAAGTCAACAGATGACAGCAAAAAATGGCGACTTGTAGTAGACTTTCGCAAATTAAATGAAAAAATTGTAAACGATAAATTCCCACTTACAAAAATAGAAGATGTTCTCGACCGACTGGGAAGAGCTAAATACTTTTCGACTTTGGACATGACCAGCTCTTTCCACCAAATTAACTTAGACAAAGACTCAAGACCGTTAACTTTTTTTTCAACTGGAAATGGACATTTCCAATTTAAGCGTTTACCATTTGGATTGAAGATATCATCCAACAGCTTCCAAAGAATGCTGACTATCGCATTAAGTGGCTTAGATACAGAAGCTTTTATTTATGTAGACGATATAATTGTTTTCGGTTGTAGTTTAGGACATCATAACGACAATTTAATAAAAGTTTTTGACAGATTAAGAAAATATAATATAAAATTAAATTCACATAAATGTTGTTTTTTAAAGCCAGAAGTCATTTACCTTGGGCATCTTATAACGGCCAATGGTATAAAAACTAACCCGTCTAAAAATAAAATTATAAAAGAATATCCAATACCAAAAAACGCGGACGAAGTACGAAGATTTGTTGCTTTCTGCAACTACTACCGTCGATTTATTCCAAGATTTGCAGATATTGCTAAAAATTTAAACTCATTGTTAAAGAGGAACACAAAATATGACTGGAATGAAAATTGCCAGAACTCTTTTGAAGAGATAAAAACAACACTTTTAAGCCCACCGATACTGCAATATCCCGATTTCAATAAACCTTTTATACTCACCACAGATGCTTCTAATTACGCTCTTGGTGCAGTCCTATCACAAGGCGAAGTAGGCTCAGACTGACCAATTTCGTACGCAAGCAAATCTCTTGCAAAACACGACCTAAACAAGCCAATTATTGAGAAAGAGCTCTTAGCTATACATTGGGCAATCAATTTTTTCAGACCCTGCCTCTACGGTAGAAAATTTTCCGTTCTAACAGACCACCGCCCGCTAGTGTCTCTTTTCTCTCATAAAAATCCTTGTTCTAAAATGACACGCATAAGATTAGATCTTAGCGATTATGATTTCAATATTATTTATAAAAAGGGTAAAATGAATACCAATGCAGACGCATTATCAAGAATAATTTTAAGGCCCCTATTATGTATTACAACTCAACTTAAGTTGACTAGATTCAACTAATTTTTTTTCTCATAATTTATTACATACATTCCAGTTGAACTATGTTGTTTGAAAATTCTTAAAAGATTAAGGCAAACTACATGGTTCAACTAAAATAAATGTAATACGTTATATGAAAAAAATTTAGTTGAATCTAGTCAACTTAAGTTGAGTTATCTTACATAATAGGGGCCTAAATAGTGATTCCCTAAAAGCTATGATTCCAACCGGAATGGAAGATAGCAAACAAAATATACTAGCAATTACAAGAAGTATGAACACAGATAAACATACAAAAAACATGGATTTAAACAAAAGAGAATGTCCTGCCAGCGAAAAGCCCGCAAAACTTTTTGTTTGGGATTGTACATCCATAACAGATATAAAAAAAATTAGAAAATTAAGGTTCATTACAGAAAGAAAGTTTAAGGATACCAAAATTGAAATACATGATGAGGAAGTAATTATACGATGTAGTGATAATCCACTGTTCACACCGCTGACTTTGGAGAAGCTTTCATCAAAAATGTATAATGTAGGAATAGAAGAATTAGCGCCAAAGAGAAATGATGATATATTTAAAACCATTGAAATGGATAAGTTCAAAGATATTTTTAATAAAATAAAAAGAACAAACGAAAACTTAAAAATTTTAATTTATAATGAACCACAAAGAATAGTCGACAAAATAAAACAAAACAAAATAATCGAAGAATACCACAATTCGACACATGGAGGTCTTCTCGGTATAAGAAAAATAATAATGAAACTAAAACAAAAATACATATGGAAATATATGAGCAAAATGATAAAAAAGTACATTCTCAATTGTAACAATTGCAAAATTAATAAACAAACTAAACATACAAAAGAACATTTAACAATGACAGACACACCAAGTACCAGCTTTGAAGTAGTTTCTATCGACACAGTAGGTCCCCTACGCTTATCCAACAATTACAGATATATATTAACGATGCAGTGCGACTTAACAAAGTATGTAATAGCATGTCCAATGGAGACAAAAGACGCGAAAACTGTTGCTAAAACACTTGTTGAAAACGTAATTTTAATATACGGTCACTTTAAAATTTTAAAATCGGATAGAGGTACAGAATTATTCAATGAATTAATGTCCTAAATATGCAATTTATTAGATATTAAACAAATTTTTAGCACTCCATATCACCATGAGCCTCTAGGCTCGATTGAAAGAAACCATCGAGTATTAAATGAATATTTGTTAAACTTTTGTAAAAATGAAGAATGGGACCAATGGATCCCATACTTCACTTTTTCATATAACACAACACCTCATGTTGATACAAATTATACACCGTTTGAGCTAATTTTTGGAAAACTTGCAAATCTTCCAAATGATAATCGTTTCGAATCAATAGTATATAATACAGACAATTACGCACAAGAACTGAAACATAGATTAAAATATTCTTTAAAAAAAGGAAACGAATTAATAAATATTGCAAAACTGAATAGAATAAAAAAAGATAAAAATATAAATCCGTTAAATTTAAATATTGGAGATAAAGTATTGATAAAAAGGATGAATAGAAGAAAAAATCAATCTCCTTATATTGGTCCATACATAATTGTAAATAAAAAAGGAGTAAATTCAATAGTAAATTTAAACGGAACACTTAAAGAATACCATAACAACATGTTAAAGAAATATTTGTAAAAATTATATCTTTTTATTTAAAAATTTTAATCTTGTAAATATATGAATTATATTAAAATATTGTATTAGTTAAAACACAAAAAAATGTTTAGTTTTTCATAAATTTCAAAATAAATTTTTTTTTTCTTAAGGGTAAGGGTGTTGTATACCTATACATATTATTTAAATATTTAATTTACAATTAATGTATTTCAGTATAAAACAAGCTATAAATACTTTTCTCAAAATAAGTAATAATATAAAAACCTCTACTGTAAGAATTTTCGAGAACATGCACAATAATATTCAAACTAAGTTAAAGTAGTACACCTCTACGGTATACTAAGATATTATTCAAACAATAAGAACATATGTTCATTCTAAGCACTACTATCTATCTCATTCGCACACATGTACCCATATGGCTGAATACAAAACATATGATATTATATTATACTTTTTACTCCTACACAAATATGTTAACATATGATTATGTTTACGTTTTCTATTAATATAAGTCTACTCACTCACACATATTAAACTATTAATACTAAATTACAAATATGTATTACAATATTCTACTATTACTTTTACACTAATTAAAGAACATATGATTCTATTTACATTCTAAACTACATAAACAATTGTTAACTAGCTTTAAGACTGTAACGATGCTTTGCTGAGGTATAACTCGCCGGATCAAGTGGTTTGTATTTGTATTTGTATTTATTATGCGAATGTGTTAGCATATAAGAATAATTTCTTTAGCATGCCACAGTCAATGTTAAAAACATTTAAAGAAAATAACAACAAGCAATTTATAAAATTAATTTCTAAAGATTAACAATTAAATAATAAGAAAAACATTAAAACATTAAAAAGAACATTAAAACATTATAAGTTTAAAAACTAAAAATTGAATTAAATAACAACAGGTAATCAATGCTCTGAATTAAAAATAAACAACAATTTTAAGCAACATAAGAAATTGCTGATAAAAGGCATACTGAGGCAATTATTTTTAGCTTAACTGTATAAGTATTATAAGATAATTTTATAATGAAGCAAACAATACAATAAATAAATTAAGGAAAATTAACAATGCAAGGCTGAGAAAAAGAGTAGTAGAATTATAAAGAAGGTAATAGAAATCAAGGATAGATTATAGCTAAGAGTAATATTCGAAAATTAAACGCTTGAAGGTTCTTTGGTTGGAAACAACCTTAATGTAATTAGGCAAAGAATTCCACATCCTGATTGCACTGACGAAAAACAGCCTACTAGAATTTTTATAACAGTAACTTGGAATCAATAGGTTCATACTTCTGTTTGATCTACAGAACTGAAGTTTTTCATAAAGGTAATGTGGACAACGTGAGTATATAATCTTATGCAGAAATAAACAATTTCTAGCCTCAAGATACCGAAATATGCAGCGACCAAGTAATTTAGTGCGGAAGAATGATACATGGTCAAACTTTTTGAGACCATAAACGTAACGGGTAGCATTATTAAGAGCAACTAGCAACTTATGAGATGATCGTGAATCCAGATTGCTATAAACGACTTCCGAGTAGGTGATAATTGGCATCAACAGTTGTAAGACTAGCTTTCGTCTCGTTTCGATGGGAACAAATGATGCAGTCATTTTCAGATTTCTTAAAACATAATTGATCTTACTCACACAAGAATTTATGTGATCCTCACAGGACAAGGACGTATTTATTTGAAAGCCAAGATTTGAAGCCTTAATAACAACTTTCAATTCAGCATCGCTTAAAAGAATTGGAGGAAGATCAATGTTTGCAAGAGGTGTTTTAGAGATTGGTAGAACGTACGATTTTAAGGGGTTTAGTTTAAGCTTATTAGATGGTTCGCATACAAAGAATTTATTTGATTTCAAGGACTCTCCAATAGCTAGTAAAACAAGAAAATTACTTCGATTTAATTCTGCTTATGATTTATTTATAAAATTCTCCTTTAAATGACTACTCCTTAATATAACTTCCTAGTCTTGGCGGTGCAGCGCGTGATGTCAGCTCTGATAATTCAATTGTTTTGAACAGCATACGCGAATTCCTCATCTATCTGTGTCCTCACAAACCGTGTGTGTAATTCTTTTGAAGAGCGTTGACGTGCATGAAGTGTCACGACAATCCTGACCGATGTGGTGTGACCTTTACAATGTCAGCGATTCGTGCGCGTAGTGCCATGACAATCCTGGCCGATGTGGTGTGACCTTTACAATGTCAGCGATTCGTGCGCGTAGTGCCACGACAATCCTGACCGATGTGGTATGACCTTTACAATGTCAGAGATTCGTGCGCGTAGTGCCACGACAATCCTGACCGATGTGGTGTGACCTTTACAATGTCAGCGATTCGTGCGCGTAGTGCCACGACAATCCTGACCGATGTGGTAGTAACTAGCGTCTGACCGTAGCAAGTATTTGTGGTAGTGGGTTCTTTTGAGGACTTTTAAGGATAAATGACACTAACTTATAGCTGGCAAGGATTCATAGGGACCCGAGCCCAACGTACAAGAATCGCGTCTTAGAACCCAGGACTTATATTTGGCAAGGATTAATAGGGACCCGAGCCCAACACACAAGACGTAGCTTCAATGAGGATGAGACTGACACTAGCTTATAGTTGGCAAGGATGCATAGGGACCCAAGCCCAACATACAAGAATCGTGTCTTTAAAACCAGGACTTATGGTTTTCAAGGATGCATAGGGACCCGAGCCCAACACACAAGACTTAGTTTCAATAAGGACTAACTACTAGAAACCACTTACCTGCTACGGACGACTGCTCACGACTCGAGCTCACAGCAAAAAGCCTCGAATTCTGATCTGCGTGCACTTTTATAGCTGCCAAACGAAAGCATTGTTCCGCACAATGTTCGAAGTTTCCATATTGCTTGCTTCCTTTCTCGCTCTTACACATGTATTGCTCACTGTATTACTGCATATCAATTTGTAGCTTTACTCTCACACATATGCTGCTTCCTTTGTGTTAGTGTGTTGTCGCGTACCATATTTGTAGTTTTACTCTCACACATATGCTGCTTCCTTTGTGTTAGTGTGTAGTCGCGTACCATATTTGTAGTTTTACTTATGCTGCTAATGTTGTACTAATGTTGTCTTGCCTCTGTACATGTACTCTGTGTTCAGACCTGCACCTGTCTCGTTAATGCCATACAAGGGTATGTTCCGCAAAAGTATTTTTCTGACACCGCCAAGAAATAACATACCTTACTAATTGTCATTAATAGAAGTTTTAGTGTAATTTATTTAACTTATATTAATTTAAAACTAATATATATTAAGAAATATTTAATAAAGGAAACTAAAACTATTAATTTATAAGAATAAAGGAAGAACAAAAAAATGCATAACTTCATGTTAACTTATATAATAATCTTAAATAATACCAAAACATATACATATATATATATATAAAATGTTACGTCCAAAATACGCCGCTATTATGGGCGTCACAAGACAAAATACCGTTATGCTTACTATAAAAGGATGAACATATTTGAAAATAAATCAATCTAGTTTTGAGCTCTAACAGCTGCCAACTGTTTTCATTTTAATAATGGCCTTATTTTGTATGCCTAACGAAGCATTCAACAATCGAATGCTATGCGAACGATGCTGTAAGCAAATTGAAATTTGTATCCATAACGAAGCTACTCGGTAACTCTTACGACAGGCTTACGTTTCTTATGTAATTCAAACTGTTATACAGAAGCAGTTGTCAAATGCGGCAATGCCAGATCAAACATTTCAGAAGTTTTCTGTTTTTGTCTACTTAATTTAAAGATTTTTTAAGAATATTGCTTCGTTTATTGTTTACTGGCAACGCCGTTGTTTGGTTTATTTGTGTGAACAGCTGTTTTGTTTTTATTCAGTCAATTTATTTTGAACAATAAAGTAATTTGCTTATTTGTTTTCATTGAGATTGTGTTTTAAATAAACTATAACTATTGAGCAAGTGTTAAATAATAAAGTGACATTGAAGAGTTAAGTGTTTAAAAAAATGTATGCAGCTTTAGCATTTTTTGATTTTGAGCAGGCTGGTGAACGCGAATTGAGGGTGCACAGGCGCAGGATGCGAGATTTTTTGCGACTTTTTCTTGCAGAACTATCCATTTTTTAAACAATATAATTCAACGAACACAACACAACGATAGCATTTGAGTATTCGTGTGATTTTGACGTTTGAATTCGCCATTTCATTGATCGTTAGGGATGCAAATTGCACAAATGTTACTCTGTTACGGCGTCGTTCGCCAGTTCAACAGCTGTTATCTGTTCGAATTGCAAATTTCAAAACCACTAACGAACAGTGTTTTGCACAAAACGAGTGTTCGGATAGGCATACAAAATAAGGGCATAAGTCTTGAGCTTTAATAGCTGCCGACTTAAACCCTTTTAGCCTCTGCACTTTTTTTAGTGAACGGCATAAAAAGGATATTTAAAATAGCGCCAGTGGCGAACTTCGCCGGCAACCAATAGGCAGGTCCTACAACTTATTTTTATAGAACGCGAGTTCTTTTTTTTTATTATTTTAAAAATAAAAAGGCGCGTACAAGGCGATCCTGCGATATCGCCAAAAATATTATTACAGTGTGGCAAATTTTTTCCTTAACCATCTCGTACCTGAAACAAATCGACTGCCAAAATTTCAGGTCAATCGGTTTAGTAGTTTTGGAGTATATAGGCATCACACAGCCAGACACACATTGAAACCGTCTGATATACATCCTTTTTTTGGTTTGTGATCGAATCACTGCTCGGAACTCGTTAAATATGACAGAAGTAGTATGCAATATGCTTTCAGAAAAATGTTTGCACCAAGATTTTACCGATTGTGGTTGACTCAAAAAGTTTAACACTGTCGTGACAAAGCTCTCGGAAATTTAGTTACGAAATGAAATAAGATATGAATGATGGATTTATGATGAACATGGCAAAATACGTCGTCTGGAAATTGTGGCAACGGTTTCCGAAGCTTTGGAAAATATTGGGGGTTGGAATTAGTTTTAAAGGTTTTCTAAGAGATGGCGTAACTATCAATAGATCACATCGGGCACACCTGTGACTATATTCATTTCAAAGCACATTGTCTAAGCTTCATTTTTCAGTATGTGTCATTCCACTGAAGTGTAAACAACATATATTTTTTTCTCTGTGAACATGTCGACTTTCGTTCCAACAAAACGCAATTTGCGGGAAGGTTTACTTTTGTGCTTCCATTTGAAGAAAAAAGCGGTTGAAGCACAACGCACGCTTACTGAGGCTTACGGGGACTATGCTCCATCGATTTCTACTTGTGAGTACTGGTTCCGTCGGTTTATACGGAAGACAAAGAGCGTCCGGGCCAGCCGAAAAAGTTTGAAGATGAGGAATTGGAGGCTTTGCTCGATGAAGACCCGTGTCAAACCCTTCAAGAATTGTCAGAATCATTGGGAGTCGACTTATCAACGGTCGGCAAACGCTTGAAGGCCATGGGAATGATTCAAAAGCAAGGAAATTGGGTGCCGTACCAGTTGAAGCCGAGATACGTTGAACGGCGATTTTGCATGTGCGAACAACTGCTTCAACGGCATAAAAGGAAGAGTTTTTTGCATCGTATTGTGACTGGCGATGAAAAGTGGATCCATTACGATAATCCTAAGCGAAAAAAATCGTGGGGACCACCCGGCCATGCATCAACATCGAGGGCCAAGCCGAATATTCATGGCGCCAAGCTTATGCTGTGTATTTGGTGGGATCAGAAGGGTGTCGTGTACTATGAGCTGCTAAAACCTAACGAAACCATCACTGGGGAACGCTACCAACAACAATTGATGCAATTGAGCCGAGCATTAAAGGTTAAACGGCCGGAATATGCCAAAAGACACGACAAAGTGGTTTTTCAACATGACAACGCACGGCCACATGTTGCAAGAACCGTCAAGGAAACGTTGGAGGCACTGAATTAGGATGTGCTACCCCACCCGCCTTATAGCCCAGACATAGCCCCTTCCGACTACCACCTATTCAGATCGATGACGCATGGCTTGGCTGAGCAGCGCTTCACTTCTTACGAGGATACCAAAAAATGGGTCGATTCGTGGATTGCATCAAAAGACGAATCGTTCTTCCGGCGCGGAATCCATATGCTGCCAGAAATATGGGAAAATGTTGTAGCTCACGATGGACAATACTTTGAATAATATACATTGTACCGTTGTTTCTAAATAAATGCTCAAAAACCGAAAAAAAACTTTAAAATTAATTCCAACCCCCAATATAAACGATAAACTAACTAGCTAATTTTTAAAACATGTATTTGTCTATAAGCAGTAGTCCCTTTTTTTTGAAAATCTGAAAGCAAACAACAATCCTGAATCACTTGATTTTGATGTAAGTGAAAACTATTATTTTCCTAGTCAGTACGAAATCCAGTCAGCACACTGGGTTTCTAATTCTTGTACTATTTTGGCGGTGATGGCATATTTTAAATATACAGAAAAAAATTATCTCTGTCGGCCTTTGTAGTCTAGTGGAGAGTGCGCTAGACTATCAATCCAAAAGTCCCTGGTTCGAATCCAGGCTCGGGCAAAGTTCTTTTCACTTTCTTTCTTCTTTCTTACATTTAAGAATTATGTAAAACTAGAAACCCACAAATAAATTGTGGAAAATGTTGAATTATAGAACAGGGGAACACAACTAAATGATGGAAAAGCCTCGGTTAAAAGCAACTCAAATTGTCTTTCACGGTTGTTTCGCCTAATCAATAATTCACGTATGGTTCCAATCAATTCCTCTAAATAATCTATCCCTTTCCTTTCAGGTCAAAGACCAAACTTATTTGTATTAGGCGCATGCCTTGGTTCTTTGATCTTTTTTAAAAAAAAAAAAAAAATTGTCATTTCTGACTATCTACATACATCATGACAATTATGCCGTTCAAGTTTTTTTTAGAAGTGGTTATAAATAAAATAATTGCGGACTATCCGCTCTTTAAAATTTCAAAATTAAGTTTTCAGTCTGATGGAACTAGCCAGCATTTCAAAGATAAAGACTCACTTTGTCTTGCAACAATCAGACCAGAACGATCAGAACAGAGAATACAGAGTGGCACTTTTCCGCAACAAGACATGGCAAAGGACCAATGGATGGAGTAGGTGGAACTATTAAAATAAGGGTAAGAGAAGCAGCTCTCGCTCGAAAATAAATCCACGCTCTGTTCAATCCACAAGAAAGTCGATCCCACTATCTGTGCCAATTACCGTGGGATAAGCCTTCTTAATATCGCATAAAAGGTGCTGTCGAGCGTTTTATGTGAATAATTGAAGCCCATTGTAAACGAACTGATTGGACCTTATCAGTGTGGCTTCAGACCTGAAAAGTCCACCATCGACCAGATTTTTACGATACGACAGATCTTGGAGAAGACTCTAGGAAAACAAGTCGACACCCACCATCTTTTTGTCGACTACAAAGCCGCCCTCGACAGCCCAATAAGGAAACACCTGTACTCCACCATGTCTGAGTTTGGTATTCCTGCAAAACTAATACGATTTTGCAGGATAACACTGAGCAACACCAGCAGTGCAGTTAAAATCGGGAAGGACTTCTCCCCACCATTTATTACCAAACGAGTTTTCAGACATGGTGTTTCCTTATCGTGCGACTTTTTCAATCTAATGATGGAGAAGATTAGCTGAGCTGCTGATCTCAGACACAGTGGCACAAAATTCTACAAGAGTGTTATGCTGCTTGCGTATGCTGATGACATCGATATCATTATCCATAATACGCGCGAAGTCAGTTCAGCATTCTCCAGATGAGAAAGAGAGTCAAGTCGATTGGGTCTGGCAGTGAATGCAGATTAGACGAAATACTTAGTGTCAACAAACAAAGAGTCTCAGTCTTTGAATCCACGTTACAGTTGACAATATCTCCTTCGATGTTGTAAGAGATTCCGTCTATCTGGGATCCTGCATAAACTCAACCAACGACATCAGCATTGAGATCAAACGAAGAATAACTCTTGCCAACAGGTGTAACTTTGGGCTCAGTAGGCAATTGAGAAGCAGAGCCCTCTCCCGACGAACGAAAATCATGCTCTATAAATCGCTCATCATGCCCGTCCTACTTTATGCATCACAAACCTGGACGCTGAGCAGTTTAGATGAAAAGACTTTAGGAGCAGTCGAGAGAAAGATTCTTCGTAAGATCTACGGACCAATCTGCGTCAATGGCGAGTACCGAATACGGTGGAATGATGAACTGTGCGAGCTCTGCGCTCACATCGACATAGTCAAGCGCATGCATTCGCTGGCTATGTCATGTTCAGCGCATTTAAGACGATGCTCCAGTGAAGAAAATATTCGATTTGGTACCCAGCGGCGGTCAATGCAAAAGAGGACGACTGCATCTTCGTTGGAAAGACTAAGTAGAGGACAACCTAACGAAGCTTGGAATTTCCAACTGGCGCCAGCAAGTGAGAGACAGAAATGGCTGACGCGAATTCTTAGATGAGGCCAAGACCGACATACGGTTGTAGCGCCAACTAAGTAACTTAGTCAAATGTATGAAAGAGAGAGAGTAAGACTGAAAAATATATACAACTTCATTTGTGCATATGAATTTATCATGCTTTTTATTGCTGAAGTGACCATAGAAATAAAGTTACAATCAAAAACTAAAGATTTTTGTGTAAAAATATATATACCGAATATCGGTAACATTTTACAGATGAGTGAAATCCTGGAGCCTTACTTTGTTATTCAATTTGAAAAGCAGATACGATTCAAAAACAAAATCACTTCATTTAAATACATGACTTAAGATAACTAAATGCCAGTAACTCTACCTCTGCTTTAAAATGCTTTTTTTGTCTGCATTGAATTCGAACTAATCAACAATTTATTAAAAAGCCATGTAAATTCATGGTTTGATTTTGTTTTCGAATAGAATTTGCTTTTCCAATCGTATTGCAGAGTAAAGCCCCTGAATATATTTGTAAGTTAAAAAACAGTGATTCAAGTGAAACATGGCAACTCTGTTCAAAGATAACAGTTGATTTAACTTTATTCTACTCAATGAGTTGTTTTATAGTTATATAGACACCATACAATGTGTCAAACATGAAGATACGAGAAAATCAATTAAATACGTGTATTCAAAATAAAGCTTAATTGAATGAAAAGTTAGTTGTTCTACGACGCTCAATGTGTCTTTTTAAATTTTGGCGTGCCAAAATACGCAAAAATAAAATGTTGAATTTTTAAAAAAAAAGACTTATTTTCCCTAAAGAAATATATTTATGTAATTTAAAAACAATATCGAAAAGTGAAAATAACTCTTGCATTTTTTTTTTAAATTTCTGAAGGTAAGACCTATAAATAAACAAAGGAAAAGTGAATGCAACGCTCTAGAAGTTAGTCAAATTTAACTAACCATAACTTTTGAAAAAGATAATTTTTTGCAATAATTTTTTTCTTTTTGTAAATAGTTGGTTAAATTATAATTAAATATTATAAAAAAGTTACAAAGTTTACGAAAATAATATAAAAAAAAAGATATAAGAAAATGCTTTTTTTTATAAAATTTTATTTATGGTCATATTTAGTAAAATATATCCAAAGTATTTATCATTATCTAACCTGGAGAATGTTATGAAAATAACATTTAGTGTATTAGCTTTTAATTAAAAAAAAAACCATTGCGAAAAGTTGCGAAAGTAAAAGATATCATCGTAATGCAACTACAACTTTTCATTCCTGTGCTTAATGCACATAACACCTATTGAGATAATTTCTGTAACTGTAATCTCACTAAGTTAATTTTTGAAATTATTATTTAGACAAACAAGAGTTGCAAATAAAATTAATTTCAACGTTGTTTAATTTTATGAAACAACGTTGTCGCATATGCCGACTTTATGGTTTTTAACATTTTAGGTCTCTCTATTGCAAACTGAGAAGTATAATTAAAAAATTTATTTATAAGTAATAATGACAGTTAAATTTCTAAATGTTCCAAATTTCATTCTTCTACCGTTAACACTTTCCACGCAATGACTTATTTTATGTTTAACTAATTTACTTTAAAAATTGTGGGCAACAACACACAAAGCATACACACGTTCAAAAAAATGCATAGTAAACAAACAAGCTAGCACAAATACCTGCTGTTGTCTCTATTAAACATTGAAAAGCCAAAGTTTAACAAAATAAAATATATATTAAAACTACTAATAAAGTTGTCGGAATAAGTTTTAAGTGAATCCCTTACTGTAATGCACATTTTCGATGAGAAATTAAAGAAGATAATTCTTTACTTTCTTTTTTATGAACGGTATTAATGGTAAACACAATATTGTATGTATATTAGGGCGGGTCAAATTCTGGCTCAGCGAAATTCGTAAAATACATGTAATTTCAAGACTTTTTCTCCACTACAGCATATACAAATTCTGAAAAAAAGCTGTGCGGACTTTCGTAAATAGATTCATACACATTCATTCATACATTCATATTTTATAATTGAGAACAAAATCTATTTACGAAAGTCCGCACAGCTTTTTTTCAGAATTTGTATATGCTGTAGTGGAGAAAAAGTCTTGAAATTACATGTATTTTACGAATTTCGCTGAGCCAGACCTCCAAAAAATTCGTCCATACAAATTGACCCGGCCTAATGTATATCTTAAAAAATTTTGTTTTTAGGTTTTGTGTCTAATGTCAGCAACTAAATTATAATAATTACGTTGTAGGGGCAAACAGTAGTTGTTCAGCAGATTTTCCCAATATGTTAGTTGCATCATTTTTTTATTACTTTTTATCTTAATATCTTTCTTATAAACAAAGATGTGATATAATAATTTTTTTAAGAAATATTTGTTAATCTGCCGATATTGAATTAAAATTCTCGTTTATATATGTCAATAAGCTCGGATATATGGAAGTTAAATAGTAAATATAGGATATCGAAAAATTGGGAAATGCGTCTTTGGATCAATTATAACTACCAATACAATTAATAAATATTCATAATTTGTAAGTTTTTGTCTAAAATAATCAATAAAAATTTAATTTCCTTATATCTGGATTTGTGTAGATAAACAATTTAATTTTAGTTGATGAAAAAAACTTAATTAACTGTAAAAAAATTAGCTTGAAAATCACATAGACTCTTTATTTCTTCAGATCCATACATTAATTCTATGCGACAATCACCTAAATATAAACGGTTCAACTTAACAGTAGATGTAATAAAACTACTAAAGTCTCCAGAATTTCTTCAAGAAAATTCTGATTCAGATTCAGAAAAAAAATTGTTTCCAAAAAAACTCAATTTAAATTATATTCCATCAATATTTAAGTGAAATATGTAGAAGTCGTACACATAAGTAAGTAAAGCAGACGTTATACCAAACTTATGCCAATAATACTGTTCCAGTTGTATGGGAGGAAGCATGGCAGTTGACCTATAAGGCTCATATTTTGCCAAAAGTTATTTAACTATAACATAAATTGAGACACTAAATTTCATCATAATACCATACACAAAACCAAACTTTTTGGTAACAGTTATTATTTTTGTATTAAAAACCTACTTGCACAATTTTATGTCTCAAAGCTTCGGTACTTTTTGAGATATGAGTTTTGGCATGCCAAAATTGAAAAAGACACGCTGTGTGACATTTCCAATGTTAATTCAATAGGGAAAACTAAACCCAAAACTTTCATGCTTTTCATTATATCTGTGCCGATAAGGAATATCCGCTAAAGTCGAGTTAAGTCAAAGTTGAGGTAATGATGCAGATGTGTTCCACGCATAGAGTTCCGTACACACACAAAATCGGGAGATTATAGCTTGATTCCAGCCAAAATTACCACACAAAAAGCAAACTGCCGTTCATAGAACTTATATGGAGATCGAAAACTTTAAAGCAAAATTTCTCGAAACATTGAAATAACACTTTAACTGTTACTCCTTGTCGACACAGATATGTATGTATATTACTTCGAAACACTTTGAAGGTTTCTAAATCATAGTGTTCCGAAATTGATCAAAAAGCTCAACCAAACTTTATAGAAATTCTTAAAGAGGGATAGGTTGAGAGTCTATAGCACCTAATTTGACCTCTCAATGTAGTCATAATTTTTTTTAATTTATTATTAACCCGATAGTTCCCGGCGGCCTATTTTGTCCGAATTCACATACCTAGAATATAAATAATATAAAATTTAGGTCTCTACCTGTCCGAACATCTGAGATAATAATGGGGAAAAAATGTTACCTCCTTCTGGTAAACATTCATAATACACAGATGAAAACTCCGTTTGATACAAAAATTTCAAAATTTGATACAAAGTCCCATTCATTCGCTCTTACTTCGCAAAATTTAAAACAAAAAGGTAAGAGCATTTGGTCTAGAACGTCAAAAGAATAGAAGTCTGTTGGAAAATCCGATATAACGATAGGACGAAATTTTACAAATTTCAGGTAAATCATTCATAATTCACAAATGAATGCTTCGATTGATGCCAAAATTTCACGAATTAAAGTCCGATTTATTATTTCTCACTTAACAAAATTTCAAACAAAAAGCTACCAGTACTTAGTCTAGAGCGCCAAAAGAAAAACCACTTATAATAGGGTAAACTTTCACCCCATCCGGCTGGACGGGGCTAAAGTTGAAGTGTTCGAATTTTGTAGTGCCCGACATTCATTGAATTTTCCCAATAAAAAAAAAAAATTAAGCGTGTAGCGAAACAAATTCTTGTACTTTTCTTTAATTTAAAAAAACAGTGTTTCTACAAATTTTAATCAAATAATATTTCGTCAATGATACTTTTTTAACAAAAATTTATTGCGCGTAAAAATACCTTTCCATTGAAATTAAGAACATCAAAATCGGTTAAGAATTCGCTAAATGGCATTAATTTCAACGTAATTTTCTTTTCGTCAAAAACTGATTCCTACGTAAATATATTTTAGCTACCACACAAAACGCACCTATTTCGTCAAATCTTTTATAAAGCCTTATTTCCTTCAAAATTCTACCCAAAAGAAAAGGGATTTGATTTTAATTTTCAACAAGGCAAATGATATTAACCCTTAAATGCATGAGGTCAGCCCATAGTACGGAGACTAACAGCCCTATTCTGGCATATTAACAGATTGTTAACCAGTATTTTGAATATTTCTATGTGTTTGTTGTAATTTTTTTATTTCAAAACAAAATTTGAAGCTCAAAAATATAAAATTTTGATAAAAATTGTCAACTGCTTTTCAGTTATTGACAATTTCATTAACAAGGTTTGTTTTTTGAGCTTTAAATTTTGTATTGAAAACAACAAACACATAGAAATATTCAAAATACTGGTTAACAATTTGTTAGTTTGCAAGAATAGGGCTGTAAGTTACCCTAGTGAAAAATCTCTTACTTAACACAAATCGGGCACTAATTTTCCTGTAAAATCAAGCATTTTCCGGGAAAAAAGGGAAAACTACGATTTTGAATGTGTACCATATATGGTACACTATGCATTCTATACATATTTGAATTAAAATACAATTTTATGTAATTACTTTTTATTTATTAGAATTTTATGCAAAAATGAATGAAAGTTAATGAAAAATAAATGAAAATAACAATTTTGGCAGTTTTAAGTTAAATAAAATAATTATTATTTCTTACTATGATAGTCTACGAAACAATTGCGTTTTTCGTTCAAACAAAGATGAACATTACACTTTTTGCATTTAAAAACGAAACGGTTGTTTACTTGTTTGCCTTCACCACCACATACATTTTTGCATCGAGCTCGTCCGTCAATAACTGGCAGGTGATCCATACCATCATACCGCAGATCATTAGCTGGCTGATGATCGTGTTGAACTCGATGTACTGGCGAAGTCACATTTCTGTTGTTTCGCTTTTGTGTCATGTTTGTAAGCACATGAGCTACCTCCAGGCGGAACGTCTTTTGGGTTAATCGGACTGAAGGGTTTGCTCTTTTAAAAAGTAGCCATGCATTTACCATGCAAAGGTCGAGTAAGTGGTAGAATATTCTTATATATCATTTCCGGCTTTTTAATCCAATTTTTAAACGGCCCATAGAAGAATCCAGGAGGTCTACGCCACCCATATGAATATTGTATTCTTTGATGATTTGGGGGCAAGGAACTGTAATTTCTTCGTGGAGCTTTTTATCCCATCGTTTAACAGTAGGGACGTCTACACCAGCACCATGCTTAGCTAGTAATGGTTTCATTCCAACAAAAGTGGACACAAGGTTCACGACCTTGCTGTCTTTCCAGGATATTGATGTAAACTGCACACCTTGAATGTTTGCTATAAACTCTGCCAAAACGCCTCTACTCATTTTCATCATAGCCTTCGGGTCAGGAAGTTTACAATTCTTTATACGGTTACGATTTATGGTGCCAATGCTGTGAATACCTTGGGTCCGCAGGTAAATCAGTAAGGGTATGGACGTGTAATAATTATCCATATAGACGATGTAATTATCATATCTGGGAACGTCACGGGTCATACGTACTACAATCTTCGCAGAGGCCTTCAAATCAGGTTCTCCTGGTAATAAACGATGTTCTTCTCCAGTGTAAATTTCGAACTTGTACATGAAACCGGTTGAATCGCAAAGAGCGAAGAATTTGAATCCCCATTTCATTAGTTTATTTGGGAGATACTGTTTCATGTAATGCCCAACTTTTGTGGAGCACATTTGTTCATCTATCGATAAACGTGGCAGCATGGGAATCATTTGAAAACAACTGTTGAGAGAGTTCAGCATTGGCCTTATTTTAAATAAACGATCAGGATTCTCGGCATCGTACTCATCGTTGTTGTTCTCAAACCTATTGACCGTCATTACATTCCGTATTTCATCAACTCCATACTGCTTATTCCAATAATCTCTCACACAAGGGAGTTTGTGATAAGACATATAATATATAATACCAATGTATTTACCGAGCGCCATGGTATCAAAAAAGAAATTTTGATAATTTTTCTCTACTTTTGCGTAACGATTGGTCTCGTCAACTATTTTCGCCATTAGCTCTTCCGTGAAAAAATATTTGAAACAACTGTAAGGAGTTGAGAAATCGTCTGCTGACTCTAATCCCAACTTAGAGCTTCCGAGGAAAGAAATTTGCTCTTCGTACAACTGTAGGTTTCCTTTTCTCCAACGAGCTGTCTCGAAATCATTGGAAGCTATGTCAACAACAACGTCCTTATACTTACAGCATTCTTCGCGCACATAGCGCAACTTGTCATTCGGATCGCTGAAAGTATTTTCAGTGCCAGCACTATCATTTAGATCATCTACAGGTGGCACAGTGGTCAGATAATCCAACATTTTGTTTCTTTTTCGTGTTTGCGAAGGAGGCTCCTGTCTCACTATGGGCAAATCAACTTCCATTGACGTACCGATATCAGGAACAGCAATTCCAGAAGCTTCAAGAGTAGAGGCGTCCAGTTCATCATTGTTGATCAATACGCCAGAAAATGCCCCTTCATCCAATATGGCGTAATTGGTTTCGCCTCGATTTTTTACGCGTGTTGGTATTACATCACTATGTTCACCTTCATCTCCTAAATCATTTTCATCATTCGAAAAATCACTATTGCTAGGTATGACCACGTCTTCATCATCGTCATCATCATGTAGCATATTCTCCACCTCATCAGCGTTGTACCATTTTCCTTCAATAATAACGCCTTCCATGTCTAAATAAATAGTGAAAAAATTATAAAATGCGTAGATGCATGGAGTACCATTTATGGTACATAAGAAAATGGAAAAAAACTATTCTAAAAGAAAATATTTTATCAAGATTCATTATATTTCGCTAAAAAAAGGCAAATGTACTCACCAATACTTATTTCCACACAAATAATAAATATTATCAATTTTTTTTTCACTTGTAAAACTCATTAATAAAATATTTTGCAAAAAGCACATAAGACGATGAAGCAGCTTACTATCGACTTGAACAATGCACATGCTAGCTGAAACGGTACTTTTGTTTGTTTTAATTTAAACCTTAGGTTACCATGCTTAAATTTGACTGACTATATTTAGGCGTGATAAAAGCCATGTACCATATATGGTACAGTATGCATTTAAGGGTTAAAAATTCAACGAATGTCGGCACAACAAAATTCGAACACTTCAACATTAAAAATAAATTGAAAAAAATTATGAAGACATTAAGTCTTTTTTGGGTCGATTTCGGCACACTGTCTTGCAATTCAAGAAAAAGAATATTTGTTATTAAGTCGGCTTTTTTTACCATGACTGTACAAATTGAGTGCACCTTTGTTGTGTATATTCGATTCATTTTAGGTATTTATGAAAACGCTTGAAATATTGGTATTTACATTAGCTGCATTCCAGTGGTCGTTGATCTAAAGCAGAGGTGTCGTGGCAATGAGCTAAATTATAAATTAAAAAATATATAAAAATAAACTAAAGCTTTGATGGCGTCGAAAAACTTTAAAAACAAAAACAACAACATGAGCAAACTGAGCTAATGTATCTTAAAAAAAAAAATTACAAAATAGGTTTTAAGCATCTGACGAGGCCAAAATGTTACACGCAGCCAGTAAATCAAAAAATAAAATGATTCCAGACAAGTGATATCGAAAATGCTACAACAAAAAACTCGCCACCACTTTGAGTGTGCGCTACGAGAACATACGAACAAAAAAAAGACACAGCAGCAATAACATTGATAGCTACCCAATCAGCCAAACTTGGAATAAGCTTGTAGTAAGCTTACAAGCGTAAGCATCGTGTTTGGAAAAATTGTTGTGAAATGCTATCAAGTAATTGTTAAATAAGCAAAAAGGATCCCTTGGAAAAATATTCCATTCTGTAATATTTTTGTAAGCGTTTACTATACAATTGGATAAAAGTGGTGTAAATAAGTTTTCTACAATACTTACTTTGCAATTGGAAAAAAGTGTTGAAAAGTATTATTGAAAACAATTATTAAATAATTGGAAATAGGTATTATTGTAAGTTTCTTACAACTGTTTTTAAGAAATTGGAAAAAAGTGTTATAAATATGTTATTAAAACAATTATTAAATAATTGGAAGCAAGTGTAATTGTAAGCTATTAGCAACTTTTTTCAAGAAATTCAAGAAATCTTATGTGCTCGCAGTTAAAATAAAATCACAAATTTATCTTCTCAGTTAAATTAATCCATATGAAAGACTATCACATCCAAATCTATAGAAAATGTATCTATAGTACACTATCGGTAAATACATTGCCACTTAAAAGAAAGTTAATACAACTAAAACTATTTGCATCATTATATATATTTTTTTTAAGCAAATAGATGTAACTAACAAAATAATAAGTATTTATTTAACCAATATAAAATTCTAAAAGGCTGACAATAATCACTCCAATGTGTTCGAATTATTACTGAACTCAAGCTACTGACATCAAAATTGTTAGTGATGGGACTTAGTTTTTTAGTGCAATTGTAATTTTCAATGCTTGGGAATTCCCTTATAATATGTAGGCTGGGAAACTTTTACATCTGAAAGCATTTCCCAATTATGCTTTGAAAACGCTTGTAAATTAAACTTAAAGTAAAATTACTGCAAGTACTATTACAAAATGCTTATTTTTCCCCGTTCGATACAATTTTACAACACAACTTGTAAATTCATTACGTAGGCAAGTTTTTCCAAAGCATGTTTGGAAAAGGCTTCAATTGTTCTATTGAAGGAATAGAACAATTGGAGTAAGGTAAGCTTACTCCAAACACTATTACAGAATGGCTGATTGGGTAGCTTTCGATGCGAGCAAACAACAACAATGCGATGTACAAAATTCCTCAAATTACAACACACACGGAAATATTGAAGTTGTTGTAAGTGAGCTAAAAGAGGTAAAAGAGCTATGGGATTTACAACTCTGATCTAAAGCGCTGCTCTTTTTTATTCACAAAACAAAATTAGGACCAGCTCGATTTCTAGCTCTATTTCAGATTTTAAAATGCTGCCAAGTCTCACGCATTTTTTATCAAAACGAACATAGTTGGCAAATCTAAATAACTATTCAATTTCGTATTTTGACGTTTCATCGCTCAATGGGCGTTTTGGTCAGAGATAAAGAGATGGGAAGCTCCGTTGGAGAGGGATAGCATTATGTTCGATCTTACGTTAAATTGGCTCGAATACTAACACAAAACATATATATGTGGTCGTAAAATCAACGAAAAACAACCCTGGTTTATAGTAGATTGAAAAATTTCTGCAGTTACGTTTGAGGTCCGATAGCTGTAAAACTGCATATAATTGAAAAAAATGGGTAAAAAAAGATATACCACAAAAGACGTCGGAAAAGCAATGGAAAACATCCCTGAAACATCATGGTAAAATTATTTTAGAATAATTACACCATCGGAATCAGTCAAAGCAGTATTGCCGTTTGGAAAAATTTATGGATACTTTTTTAAGCCTCAGTGTAAATTTGAATACTTTTTTTAAAAAAATCTTTTTTATATGTTTTTATTTGCAAAAATATAAAAAGTAGGCATTTCCATAAATTCGACAAAAACGTTAAGAAAAATGATGACATAGTGACATTTTTGGACAGTACTTTCTTATCAAAAAATGCATTAACGCAACCTCTTTACAAATAACTTTAAAATTTTGTGATAAATGTATTAAGTCTGGCTCATAGCTCAGCTGCTGCAGAACGAATTTTTTCTAATTTGAAACTTACTATAAACTATAAACGATAAGACTAGTTCATTTTTGTGAAAATAGGTAAAAGTAAATTTTTTTGCAAAATACTTGAAAAGAAATAATTTTGAACTTTAAAATTTAAATAAATAAAGGGCAATAGCAACCCATTTTATTTCTATAAAACTAAACTGAATAAGCTAATAAATTACTTTTTAAAGTATTTATATATTATTTTGTATCATAGCTGTTAAATAATTATTACTAATCCTATTCATTAGCAGTTCGATTATTTTTTTTTAAAAATGTGAAATAATTGATTTACTAATAAAATATTTTTATTAATAAATTTTTTTTTTACTAAAATAGTATATTTACCTAAGTATTTCCATTATGTGTTAAATAACAGTGTCTCAAAATTATCTGCTACATTTAAAACGTTTTTTAAGTATTGTGAACAGTTTGCTTTTTGTCGCTTAAAACGTTATTCGCGGCTGTGCTTCAATTGCTGACAACTGATTGCCTACATTTATTGCCAATAAATCCCATCTACCAAAATTTAACAAATTTCACGCTATGCAGTTGTATATGTCCAGACTAGGGCTGCCAGGTCCCGATCTCCACGTGGGTTGTCCCGATTTTCAGCCTAAAAATGTGCATCCCGCGAAGACCTCACGCGGGACGCCAAATGTCCCGATTTCTTGAAAAACAATATTATTTTGTAATATTTTCACTATTTTTAAAAATACTTCCTACGTTTTTATTTCTTCATGACTAAATTTGTACAGATTTTTTGTACGCCACTAATTTATTGCACCGAATCGCATACTTTTCAAGCAACCGAACAGTGCGTGAAATAAAGAAAAAGGGAGCGAATAAAACAATAACATCATTCTTTGTGGATATTGTTAATTTTGCTTTGATCATTTTCACCCACGATGTTCGTTTAGTTCAACATATCGCATCCTTTTCTAGCAATCAAACAGAGCATGAACGAAAGAAAACAAAACGAAAAAAACAATAAGTGCATTATGTAAAATACATTATAAAATACAAATTTTGAATATTCAGATATTAATATGGGTTAGTAAAAATATAAGTTTATTTTGTTTCTATATTACGCTATTTGAGTTCTCTGTCACTGACTTTTGTTTAAAATATAAAATTTCTTTTTTAAAGTTACATACAACTCGAAAAAACCAATTTTCAGTAAACTTATTTAAAGTTTTTTTTATTATTCTAAGCGTACTGGACGATTGAGTCCTGATTTTTTTGCTTATGTCCCGATTTTTTTTTGTTAAATCCCGATTTTAAAAAAAAAAACCTGGCAGCCCTAGTCCAGACCCATTTGTCTCTCTGAAGATTTATGTGCAAGAGTTAACGAATATTTAAATTTGGTGGCATCGTATGTGGTACCGATTTCAGAAGCACCTTATATGATTTCACAAACAGCTTATATTTTCCTAAATGGCGTTTTGCTAAAATTTGTAAGAAAGGCTATTAATCTCGGCTACCAAATAAACTCGTCGTTGTTCTGTGAAGATCATGTAAACTCCTGCGTTAGTAAAATTTGTTATGTTCTCAGAAATCTTCGGATGACTGCTGCGTTCGTATCTACCTGTTGAAACTAGAAAGAAGCTTGTCTTACAACTGTTATTGCCAATATTTTCTTATGCGGAAATCGTTTATAGCAAACTTGACTCGAGATCTATGCACAAAATTAAAGTTGCATTTAACAACATTACACGATGTTTATGGTCTTCGGAGGTATGAGCATATAACAACCTTTAATAACCAGTTATTAGGCCGTATTTTGCTCAGCTATCTTGAAGCAAGAAATTTATTTTTCTTACATAAGGTCATTCACTCTCGTTGTCCAAGAAATCTATTTGAAAAAATAACGTTTTGTAGGTCAAAAAGAAGTATGAACCTCGTTATTCCGAGGCATAAATACATAAACTCTAGCCGACTGTTTTTCGTTAGTTCCATAAGACTATGAAAATCAATTCCAAGAAACATTAAAACAATTTCCAACCCTAAGCACTTCAAGCATTTAATCTTCACCTAATTCTCTTAACTCTATCTATCCCGTTTCTGATCTTGTTATCCTTTACTAAAACTTAAATTAATTTTGAACTACTTTCTTAAAATTTTTTTTTTTCAATATAAATTTTTTGGCATTATTACCTCAATGATTTTTATTTATAAATATTTGAAACAGTTTTCTTTTGTATTTTTATCCACGAATAATTGAATTGTATTCCGTTTTATGTGATGACTCAGTAAAATAATCTAATAATAATAATAATAATAATAATAATAATAATAATAATAATAATAATAATAATAATAATAATAATAATAATAATAATAATAATAATAATAATAATAATAATAATAATAATAATAATAATAATAATAATAATAATAATAATAATAATAATAATAATAATAATAATAATAATAATAATAATAATAATAATAATAATAATAATAATAATAATAATAATAATAATAATAATAATAATAATAATAATAATAATAATAATAATAATAATAATAATAATAATAATAATAATAATAATAATAATAATAATAATAATAATAATAATAATAATAATAATAATAATAATAATAATAATAATAATAATAATAATAATAATAATAATAATAATAATAATAATAATAATAATAATAATAATAATAATAATAATAATAATAATAATAATAATAATAATAATAATAATAATATAATAATAATAATAATAATAATAATAATAATAATAATAATAATAATAATAATAATAATAATAATAATAATAATAATAATAATAATAATAATAATAATAATAATAATAATAATAATAATAATAATAATAATAATAATAATAATAATAATAATAATAATAATAATAATAATAATAATAATAATAATAATAATAATAATAATAATAATAATAATAATAATAATAATAATAATAATAATAATAATAATAATAATAATAATAATAATAATAATAATAATAATAATAATAATAATAATAATAATAATAATAATAATAATAATAATAATAATAATAATAATAATAATAATAATAATAATAATAATAATAATAATAATAATAATAATAATAATAATAATAATAATAATAATAATAATAATAATAATAATAATAATAATAATAATAATAATAATAATAATAATAATAATAATAATAATAATAATAATAATAATAATAATAATAATAATAATAATAATAATAATAATAATAATAATAATAATAATAATAATAATAATAATAATAATAATAATAATAATAATAATAATAATAATAATAATAATAATAATAATAATAATAATAATAATAATAATAATAATAATAATAATAATAATAATAATAATAATAATAATAATAATAATAATAATAATAATAATAATAATAATAATAATAATAATAATAATAATAATAATAATAATAATAATAATAATAATAATAATAATAATAATAATAATAATAATAATAATAATAATAATAATAATAATAATAATAATAATAATAATAATAATAATAATAATAATAATAATAATAATAATAATAATAATAATAATAATAATAATAATAATAATAATAATAATAATAATAATAATAATAATAATAATAATAATAATAATAATAATAATAATAATAATAATAATAATAATAATAATAATAATAATAATAATAATAATAATAATAATAATAATAATAATAATAATAATAATAATAATAATAATAATAATAATAATAATAATAATAATAATAATAATAATAATAATAATAATAATAATAATAATAATAATAATAATAATAATAATAATAATAATAATAATAATAATAATAATAATAATAATAATAATATTAAT